>JABFEA020000029.1:713091-727985 GCA_019775915.2 Cyphomyrus plagiostoma
CCCCCGCCCCCCAGTCCATGATTCTGTGCAGTTCAGGGTCTCTGTCTTTCAAACTTGCCAGGGTCCTGTATGTGTGGTTTGGGTTCCCTGCTTTTCTGCGCTGCTGTGGAGTCTCTGCCCTGCTTTATTGCTGTCCACAGCATCCAAACGTTTTCCACTCTCTCTTTTTTCTTTTATCCTCATTCCCCTGCTCCCCCTTCTCTCTCTCTCTCAGTCTCTCAGTCTCTCTCTCTCTCTCTCTCTCTCTCTCATGTTCTCTCCGTGTATAAAATCTCTGCTTCCTCTGAGAGCTTTGTGGCTGCACGCAGGCAGCAGGAGAGACACACAAACCACCTCAGTCTCCCTCCTCCTCCTTTCTCTGTTTCACACTCACTCTCTTTCTCTCTCTCACAAACACACATGCACACACATGCACACACACACACACACACACACACACACAGACAGACACACACATGCACAGATGCAAGGGTCTACCTGCCTGTTCACTTCACTCCATGACATCCACCCCAGAACTGTCAGCAGAAATACAGCAGTGAGAATCCCAGCACCTCCGGGTTTTCCCTTCTCCTCGTCGTTCTCCCAGCTCTGTCGCTCCTTCCTCCTCAAGACGCCGCTGCCATGAACCTGCCTTCTCCCCGTTGCTAAGGGAAGCGGAGCTGCGAGGAGCTCGACAAGTCGCTGATTTCTCACTGAGGTAAAGAATGCTCCCCGGGACAGGTGGGGAGTCAGGGAGGATGTTTGGATTACAGATCTGGGCTTTCCGGGGGTGGTGGTGGTGGGGGTGTGTGTGTGTTGAATCGCGTGCCCATGCTGTGTGTGCAGAGCTTCTCCACTCAGGCGGGAGTTGAAAATCGATCAGTTTTGGTAGGGTTTGCGCGAAGGGGCTATGAAGTTAGGCCGCTTTGGACCAGCCTGGGGTCTGGCAGCCCACATTCTACTGGGTTAGGAGCGAGGGGTGCAGAGGGAGCCAGCGAGTTTTTATAGCTCTGTACCCAGCTGCTGTGTGTATATCAGTGTGTTTTCATTCCCAGTAAGTATAAATGCTTAGCAGTTGAAGCAGGCGGGGTGTTGGAAGTTGCTTTCTGTGTGGGACAGGTGGCCGTGAGCCAGGTTGTCCTTCTCCTGATAAGTGTCGCATGCGCGGCCTATAACCTGAATGAGTGAGGTGGCCGCCGTCCCCAGGGCTCCTCCATGCCCATGTCTCGTCCTCTCGGGCTGGAGGACTGTCACGTCGGCCATCTGATGGTCTCTCTGGCTGGACGCCGCTTTCAGACACACCTGGGTAATGGCAGGAGAAAACAAAGAATGCTAGTGGGGGAAGGGGAGAATAGCGCCCCCTGTCACCTCAGACTAGTGCCACCAACCTGGCTTCCCATAATACCCCCCCTATACAGACTTGTTGTTGGTGTGTATATAGTTTCCTTGTTCTCAGTTTTCTCACAATCATCACGTACTTTTGCATATAGTCCTATAGGAAGTGGCTTGTAATGTGACCGACCCCGTGCTGGTTGGTCTTCACCACCTGACTACCTGCTCTGGCTGCTTTCCCTCCCTTCAAGCTGGAATGATGCACTCAGCTTCTACATCCTTCTGTGTAGTTTGCTGTTATGTACAGTTATTTCCTTTTATTGACCTCTGTTCTTGAATCCCTCGAATCCCCTCTGGGGCTCATACATTCGCGCCGCCGTGCCTTCGATTCTTCTAATTGCTGAAATTTCAAACGGCAGAATCTGAAAAGCTTCTCCCGGGTCCTTCACGGAGGCCGGCGTGCCGGAGGTGCGAGAGGCTGCCTGCCACGTCAGCCCAGCCTGTAGCGGGAAGGCTCTGCTACATCAGAGGATTCACTGCACTCTTTTTGCAGTATGTGTCTGTTTATTGATTTTTGATTTGCGTTTTTTTAAAACAACACACGTCAGTTGCACATTCCAGTCACAGAATCAAAACAAAAAGCAAAACAAAACGGAGCAAAACAGAACAGAACAGACTATATCAGCTCCCAAACAGATTAGTGTGTTACATTAAACAAAAAAACGACAAGTAGCTGAGTATACTGGTATCAGACAACTCAATGAATCACATAAACCCTCTTGATAGGTTATGGACACTTTAACGTGCTCTCCTTCTACAGGAATGCGGGGAGAGACTGAAAGAGGGTAATAGGGTCATGGAGGGTCATGGAGCGGTGTCCTGGAGCAGGTGACACTGCTGGCACTCCACCTTCATCCCCTCCCACTAACACGTCATGCTGTTACACAACCCACGGCCCTTCAACATCCTACAGCGAGGCGAAATGCGCCTTTAATCCGCTGCCATTAAAAGTGCTGCATCAGGTAGCTTGGGCTGCCCGGTGTGGTATCACTCACTCCGCTGGGCCGTGAGCAGTAACGTGAACCTGTGTCCCCAAATCTTTGGACGCGCTATATGTGTCCCGAAACAACATTAATTACAGTTATATCCCAGCGAGCAAATATCCCAGTTCCATGTATTTGGGTCTGTGATGCTGGTTCCATGTGCCTGAGACTGTGATGTCGCTTCAGTGTTCCTGAGCCTGTGATGTCAGGTCTGTGTACCTGGCTCTGTGATGTTGGTTCCATGTACCTGGGTCTGTGTGCGGGTTCCATGTGCCTGAGTCTGCTGAAACGCGCTGTCTGTTCCATTGAAGGGTTCTGTTCTAAAGCACACATTATAAATAATCAGGTATATTTAGATGCCTGTGGTATGGGGGACTGTGTGGGTTTAACGGTCTCTCAGCTGTGTGTCATTAACGCCATGGGGGCGCCTGTCGCGTACTGGGCAGGAGGTGAGGGCCCGGGTTGTCAGGTCTTCGGTGTAATTGCTTTTCTGGAATTGGGCCAAATCGGGACTTATTTTATTAGAGACCAGCGGTTGGTGTTTTCTTGCAAGGATTCTCCTTTGATAAACAGGTGGGGGGCAGCACCAGGCCCCAGAAACCACCCAGCAGCACCGGACGCGTTGATACCTTCCTGATACCTCTCGGGAAGCGACCTCACCTGCCGGTCATCGCCTTGTACTCGGCTCTCCTCCAGGGCTGCAGAAACAGCGCCCCCTTTTCTCACTGCTTGTTAGCATCAGCTAATGCATTTAGTCTTTGAGCTCCCTGCTTGTAACCTCTTTTCGTAGTACAATTCCGTCAAAGTCCTAGATTTCATCCGGACCCTGCCTCTGGCAAAGCTTCTCTTTTGAAAAATGTAAAGCAGCAGAATAAATCACTGCAATCGAGTTAAAAACCCTTGTCTGTCAGCTTGAGGATGTAAAATAGTCCAGGCTGCCTCCAAAGGAGGAAGCAGGCGGGCCGGTTTGGCACGGCATTCGGCAGAAATCCGTCAGGGTTCACTCCCAAGATTGAGCCGGCTCACAGAACGGCGTTGTCTGTCCCTGACTAGGCTGGCTGGGTCCTGGGTGTGCTGTCTGCACGATCTGCCGGCCGGCTCCTAACCCCTGGGCTGACGTGTCTCCTCAGACTGGTCTGACGGGTGTGTTTTCATCTCACATCTGCCATTACTCTGCCGGGGCCCCCTTATCACTGTCGTGACACTCGAGGGAAGAGCCAAGGCTGGCGGATACGCGGCACGGAAAGGTCAACTGATATAAGCGGGATGGAATCCTAGAGTGGATCCTCTGGCTGGGAACGTCACCGTTTGGTCGTGGCACATTGCACAGCTCGTTAAACCGGCTCTGTTTGTGTGCGCTGCCCCCGGTGACGGCATTCTCCTGCCGTATTGGCTAATAATTACTGGCCTGGGCTGGAACGGCAAACGGATCTTATGCTGTTGAAAGAATCTCGTCCATGTGTTTTGTTTGTCAAGCCTTATCTGTGTGCGCTCCACCGCCATGCGCGTTTATAAGCGACACATTGGTACATCTGCGTTTGTTTATTTAGCGGCCTCTTTCGTCCAAAGTACGACGTACAAGGGAAGTACAAGGGGGGACCAGACATCCTGATGAGCCAGCATCCAGCATCCCAGTAGCAGCTGGGGCTAAGGGCCTTGCTGAAGGGTCCAATGGTGATATGATTATGGGACTCAAGCCCACCCCCGTCTGGTGATATGATTACGGGACTCAAGCCTATCCCCATCCAGTGATATGATTACGGAACTCAAGCCCATCCCCGTCCGGTGATATGATTATGGGACTCAAGCCCACCCCCGTCCAGTGATATGATTACGGGATTCAGGCCCACCACTGTCCGGTGATATGATTATGGGACTCAAGCCCATTCCCATCCGATGATATGATTATGGGACTCAAGCCCACCCCCGACTGGTGATATTATTACGGGACTCAAGCCCACCCCTGTCTGTTAATATTATTACGAGACTCAAGCCCATCCCCATCTGGTGATGTGATTATGGGACTCAAGCCCATCCCCGTCCAGTGATATGATTACGGGACTCAGGCCCACCCCCTTCTGGACCCAGGCACTGATAAGTATCCTACTGAGCTGCACATTGGCCTACAAAATGTAAACCCCTCTCTCCCTAGGCTCCCCAGACTTCAGCTTGGTGTTCTCTGTCACAGGCTTTTGGGTCTCAGTTGTCATTTTGTCTCAGTGGAGAATCTGTCAATTAATTTTATGGTGTAACCATCCTCATCCCCCACCCACCTTGTGATTTTCCAGCCTGGGGACCACAGGCATGGCTCAGGCATCCCGGGACCAGGGGTGCGTGGGGACAGCCGACCCAGACGAGGACTCCCCCAACATGATCGTCTACAGAAAGGTGAGCGTGTCCCACTCCATCATGTCCTGGGGCATTTGTTCTGACACCCCCAAAATGGGAAAAATCTCCCAGCATCACCAATCACACTCCTTCTGTATTCACAGTTTTAGTATGATAAAGGAAGACCTTGTTAATCTCTGTCATGTCTGTGTGGACTGACTGGGGCTTTTTGTTTTTGGGGGATGGGTGGGGGGGGGGGGGCTGTACTTTTATGTTGCGCTGAATTGCTCCCCGCTTTGATTTCTGTATTGATTTCAGAGACGGGGATGCATGCCAGGCTGGGGTCACATCACAGGAATGGCCCCTAGCCTGCGCCCTGTGCTAAGCACGTACCCGCATGGGAACCTGCTTTTGATGTTCCCCTCCCCCCATCAGATCCCACTCTACGCTTTCCCTGGGGGGGGCGGGGCGGAATTGGGAATCTGTGAGCATCTATTGAAAGAGGAAATATGTTAATTCCACCCATGCAGATTAACCAATTTATATACCTGGCAGCTGTTAATTAACATGTATTTGTCGGCCCACGTTTTGGGCTGTTAATCAGATGGGGATCGGGGAACGTTTTCATACTAGGCTTCCCGCCGCTGCGGAGGACATGCTGCCAGGTGAGAATGAAGTTTAAATGCATGCTGGGACAACAATGACTGCCGAAATGCGAAAATAGAGTGCGGCAATGGATGCAGTGAGGACATGTTTTATGTTCGGAGGCTGATGGGTGGCGATATATGACATCACCTGCTGAGGTGGCCAGGGAGGAGCTGTGACTGTGCACATAGGCTCTGTGAGTGAGTGTGGGGGCTTCAGCCTGGCTGAAGGGAGGGAGCGAGGCCGGCCTACAGGGCCCTCAGAGTGGCAGGATCACAGGAAATGGGATTGGGGGCCAGTCTGCTGCTGGGCGCGACTCCCATAAATATTAAAGATGCTCTGATCAGTGTCTCCTGTCTTTCTGCTCCCTCTGTGCTCCTGACGCGGAAAGGAGGCTGGAAGGTGATCCTCCTCACGGATAGAGGCACGTCCTCAGGTCCCTCACACCCCTCACCTTCCCCATCATTTTCCCAGTGTTTAGGGGTCTCCAGTCTGAGATCTTGGGGGGGGGGCTTCCTGGTGGGCAGTTCAACCATAACGTTGAGGTGGCACTTTTCTCTCTTATGGGGTGTCTTTGAGCTGTCCCCCCCGAATCCTCCCAGTTGGGGGAGACGTGGAGCATGAACGAGTTGGCAGAAACTAGCAGAATCCTTTTGGTTCCAAGTGGGAGAAGATCTCCTTACATGTTTGTCGCTGTGCTGGGGAGCCATGTCTGGCTGATTTTGTCTGCCCACTGTGGATCTTTCCAGGTCCTGGTTTAGCCTCAGCTCCCAGTGACCATAAATGGCAGATCTTTTAAGCATATAGGTGGAGTTTGATGTTTACACTTTTTTGGGGGGGCGGGATATCATGCTTACCCTATGTTTTAATGCGTGTATCTGATGCACACATAACCCCCCCTCAAACTTCAACCATGCTTTTGGAGTTATTCAGCATTTAAAAGTGCAAGAGCAGTGCCCTGTACCTGAATGATGGGATTATCCCGAATGGCGTTTTCAGCCTTAAGAGACTGCAGAGAGTCAGAGCGGCGAGGACTCGTCCGGGACTCGTCGTGTCGAGGAAGGACCTTCCTCGCTGTTGCTGCCTGACCACTGAGTTTGTCGACCAAGCACAAGGTGTGAAATGAGAACATTAATAATGCTAGACGGCACAAAATGCTGGCTTTTAATGCCGGTAGTGTTGCTATTTTGCCAAGGGAGATATCCATGCCCCCCCTCTTTAGCCTTTGTCAGCAGAAGTAATTGAACTCTGCACAATGCAAATCCGATATCAGAAATTCTCATTCAGCCAGTAATTGCACTAACCTGCCGAGAATGACTGGACTTTTATGTTTGGGTGGAGCCTCCACTGCCATGGCAACGGGCTTGACTGCGCAGAAGAAGGCTTCTATTCTGAAGGAAGGCTTCCCGCCCTCGGATTGGTCCCCCTAAGAGATGTGTAAGAAGCAGGGACCCAGGGAGCTGGCCGGGTTGTTTAGGTCTCCTGACACAACTTGGGGTGCAAGTTAGGAGCCTTCAGGCAGACCTTTTACGGGACAGTTACGGGGCTGAGATGATGATGTCACAGGGGGGTCCTCGTGGTCTGCTGCAGATGGTCGGCAGTATCTCCGTTACTTGACGGCTTTTCCCTGGTGCTGCAGTGTCGCCATGCCTGCTCAGCTCGCTTGCTCTCCCGTGGCATCCCCCCCTGGATAGATTTACTGCTGTTTGACCTGGAAGGGTCTGACTGATTGCTCCGTCCTTCAGGGAGCCTGGAGGATGATGGGACTCTACCAGGGTGTTGCTTGAACAGGACCAAGCCCCCGGTTGCTATTTTTTCTTCAGTCAGGTAGAATCAAATGTTCCTCAGGCCAACTCAGAGGCAATGACCGCATGTGGTGTGGAATCAGAGATCCTCAGATCTCACCCTGTCCTGTCCTCCGGTCCATGGGCACTATCCTGAGGTACAGGTGAAATAACACGTTGAGGAGCAAGACAGGTTTCTGAACCGGCGCAGGATTAGGCCAGAAAACATCCTGCAGACCAAAAGGGAGATGGCTCACCAACCATTAATCTGCCCCAGAGATGGAGGGCTTCACAGTTGCGGGTGCGTGCGTGTGTGAATGAGTCGGGATGGGAAGAGACATTAGGTCAGCCAGGTCATGGGGGGGGGTGGGTGGTTGTAAACCAAACAGTAAAAGTGGTTTTTGGAAATGGGGGCAGGTTAACCAGCAGGGAGTTATGGGGGCTAGAAAGCGATCATTCACTGCTGCCGCTGTCTGGTTGCGGTGTCTTCCTCATGCATTTTTAATAGGGGGGAGCGGGATGGCGTTGTGGGGGGGTCAGGTGCCGGGGGGGGTCACCGGCCGCCGCAGAGACGCCCCACCCTGTCCTGTGGAGAGCCCTTCCCACTCTCTCAGACTCTTTCAGCTTTAATAACTCAAGCTCATTTTTAGCCTCCCTGTTTTTATGAGAAATTCCTGCTCCGGGATTTATTCCCGGCGAGCGCCATCTCTGCCGTTAGGTGTCTCTCTCCATTTGATTGCAGGACCTTGGGGGGGGGCAGAGTAAATACGTGCCCCCCCCCCCCCCCCCCGGGCACGCAGCAACAAAAAAAAAAAAAAAAAAAAAAAAAAAAAAAATTATTTTTTTAAATGTAGGCAAAAAAAAAAAAAACAACACAAAAAAAAAAATGAAACCCAAAAAAAAAAAAAAAAAAAAAAATCTGCAGAAGATGGATGGGGGGGTTTAGGGGGGCTGGACGGCGTGACCCGGAAACTATGGATTCCTCTCAGGGTGACCGACATGGGTCTGTCCTGCTCCTGGTGTATCTGGAATCAGATACGACTCCTCTTACAGGGGGTGCGAAATTACTTTGAAGGCTTCAAGATGCTTAGAAGTGACTGTATTAATATTACAAAAGATGTGTCGCTCGGCCGTCGATCGCAGCTCTCAGCTGTGATGGCCCTGTTGCCCTGCTGCCTGCTGAGGTCTTTCAGACACACTTTGGACCTGAGCAGTAGGTTACACAGATGCTGTGTGCACCTTTTCTCAGATCTCCCAGCATGGCAGCTGGGAAGAGAAGATTAAAGAGGACTTTTTATCATGCCGCTTGTAACCTTGTTTGGTTTTACTTATCCCACTTATTTCCGGATTCGCACTGATCTTTTGGAATATGTTTTTTTTTCTTTTCCTCCTGACATCATTCTCTGTTGTTATTTTTTCCTTTGTATATCCCGCCGTGGTTTCGAATGCTGTTGAGGCTAACATGGCTATAACAAAAAAAAGCCAGTGTGTTACGTGCGATTTATCGCTGTGCTGTTTGCTCCCGTGTCGTGCTGCGCCACCTTTGCAGACATCCTCTGTTTCTCTGCGTTTTGTTCGCCTAAAGAAAGATGCGTCCCCAGAGTGACAGCGGGTCTTACCTGGAGGATGTTTATATATATACATACATGAGTGGCAGGTAGATAATGGAAATTGCCTGCATCAACGTTTATCCAGAAAATTCCTTCCCTCCTTCGCAAGCGGCTGAATGCCCGGTGTGCGGATGTCTGTGTTGGGGGCCCACTCACGGTGCTCCCTTTTCCGGCATGTTTCGGGGCTGATCAAAGGAACACCGGAAAAAACAATCCGGGACTGACGTCGACACTTTTATTCCGAGCGGCCTACCCTGCCTCCCTTGTCTTACTGCTGCCTATTTCGGCGGAGCAATCCAGGTTAATTGCTTCGCTCACGGGTACAACAGCAGACACCGTCCTGGGATTTGAATGCTTCCAGACCACGACCCTAACCTGTACACCACCTGCTGGCAGCTTTGAGCGGGAGACAGATGAGCATCGGGCTGGACAGCTGGTGCGGTGGTGGTGCCCAGGAGGCTGCGGGGTCAGGGAGGAACCCGCCACTGCCCTTGAGCTAGGCTCTCTCAGCTTCCAGTGCGTTATTAAACACAGCCGCGGGTGGCTTTGGCCGCCCAGCCCTATGATGCGACGGAAAGCTCTGCTGATCCTGCCCTCCTGCTGTAGATAGGGACTTCTGATGCTCACTGAGCTGGCCCTCTTGCGATTAGGTTCGAATACTTACTGCGCCCTCTGAGGGCTTTTCATTGGCCACCTGCTCAGCCAATGATATAGTGTGTGGGTGATTTAAACCCCCCCGACGCCTTCGCTTCCGCAGGTCGTTTTTTTTTTTTTTTTGATGAACCCTTTGGTTGTTGTTCTTTTTTTCACAGGGTGTGTAATTCAAGGATAACTATTTATAGCTGAATGGGGAATTATCAGTAGTGTGTTAATCTTTTTCCAGGGCTGTAACTCTGGCAACACAGATCAGCTCTCCTGACGTGCAAACCTGCGTGCGTGAACTCGGCACAGTGTGTGAGTGTTTGTATGTTTCTCCTCTCCCACATGCGTCATTCACAGTTAATATTTATTATAGTAAGTCCATTTGAGTAAATAAAAGAAGAGAACACACAGACATGTTTGTATTCATATCTTTCTCGGGACTGTCCATTCACTTCTATGGGAAAAACCCTAATCCAGCAATAACACCATAACCCCCACCCACCCCTAACCTTAGCCATACAGACCCTAACAAAATTAGTTTCTTGACTGCAATCACAGATTTTTGTTCAATTGAGTTTCCCTTTGTGGGGACTGAAAAATGTCCCCACAATGTCAAAATAATGTCAGCATC
Source organism: Cyphomyrus plagiostoma (assembly GCA_019775915.2). Lineage (NCBI taxonomy): Eukaryota > Metazoa > Chordata > Actinopteri > Osteoglossiformes > Mormyridae > Cyphomyrus > Cyphomyrus plagiostoma. The sequence continues at coordinate 723,086 of JABFEA020000029.1, forward strand.
ACACACACGCAACGTACATTTCTCTCTCTCTCTCTATATATATATATATATGCACACACACACATGTATACAGTGTACAATATACATACATAACACAGGCATTCACACAACGAAATGACTGGGGTAACTGCATTTTCATACTTTTAACAGAGAGGTGGGGCTGTGTAAGGTGACTCTCGTCCATTCCACAAAGTAGCAGAGCGTCTCACATATATTCCTGCACTTCGTTGACCCAGCAAGGCCACGTTGGCTGAACTCGGGTAAGAGAGAGGCCACCAAGATTACTCTCGGACCCCATAGATGAGGTTTTAAAATAGCACCTCTGTGAGTGACGAGTGAAAACACCAGTATGCCAGTATGAGGACATGGGTGTGACACTAATGTCACTTTGATCCCGGGCACAAACCCGTCGTATTTGCATGGGGAACAGATCTGTGTTCCCTTGTAACTCAAGGCTTCTGCCCCAGATCAATGTCCCCGCCCCTTTTTCTTAGCACCTGTTAGCCTCTGCCAATCAGGTCTTCTCCCCTTGTGTGAATGACCAATACCAGGCGAATGTCGTTTTATGTTTTATTGAAAAGCTCCACTGTGGTTCGCTGAGACCCCGGTGTCCGTGACATCTTTAGCCAGAGCACTTCACATAACACCCCCACTCGGAATCCTCGTTTATCTGCTTCTCCTGCAGTCGCCATGACGCCACCTCTAGCTCCTGCCCAAACGTGTCCTTTGCAGTGGCCACTCGCCGATAGGGAGCGGCTTCCCGGAATCTCCCAGATAAAGCCGACCTCGCGATCCCGCCTGTTTTAGGAAGCTTGCAGCGTGTGATCACTGGTAGCAATAACGTGCATTAATTATCATAATGAACGGTTCCAGCTTTGTGTTTGTGTCATATGCGATCATCTGCCCAGTTCATCACCAGTCCAGTCCAGTTACGAATAGAGACACATGACCAGCAACATTATTAGGAATCAGAACTAATTTCACGCCACATAAAATGCACCCCTGTCTCATAAGACATATGACACATATGACTGAGTATTTTAATTGTTGAAATGAGAGGTTTTATGGTTTTTCTGTGTTGTGAAAGCTCTGTAGCGTGACGTTGGCAGATTCTGGGCGTGTTATTAGAGTGCGGACTGGAGGCAGGCACTGGGGAGAGCCCATGGGCGTCAGAGTTCTGGGTCCAGTGTCACTTCACGGATTAAATTGTACTCCTTGCACCCACCCATGGGAGGGACCCACGTGGCACCTGTGAGGGGCAGTATCCGTACCCTTTTGGGGGTGGGGGGGACACACTGCTGTGGGGGCCTCGTGCTGATCTGCCGTACTTCTGCATTCCAGTACAGGCCCTGTGGAAGCTTACCTGGGAAGGGGGGGGGGTTCATCTAGAAAAAGAAAGTGAGGAGCAGGAAAGCGGTAAGCAGGCAGGCAATGTATCCACAGGTGGGAGTCAGGGGGGCTTCTGTTTAACTGCTATACAGTTCAGACATGATTAATCAGCCTTTCAGGCAAATCCAGAGTGTCCATCCGAATGACGTGTTGTATATAAATGGCTCATAGCCCATCCCGTCATATGGGCCAGAAACCGTAAGATGTATCACTTTACTTTACCCATATGTCTTCTCTACTCTGTCTCAAAGGATACTGCCGTCTAAGCTCGCATGCAGAACTTCAGTGATGGAGTATCAGATGTGAACTTGATGTGAATCGGCACGCTGTTTTCCACCCCCGTGGGCACGCCGACTTTGACGGCCTTGTCTGAAACCAGCGCCATCCGTTCTTTAATCGCCGGTGTACGACAGCTGTTTGATGGCGTCCTTCCTTGTGGGCCATCCATGATGGTGTTTAGTGACAGGCCATTTTGCGTCAGTGTTGGGACAGATCAAGGACCTGCCTGGAGATGGATGTATCCCTGTGGACTTGGTGTGTCCTTCTCCTTCCCTCCCGCCTCTCTTGTACATTTGCTAAACAGTGTGGCATTTGTTGTGACTTTCACTGGACTAACAGGACCCTGTTTTATTTCTAAAACTCATGGCCTTAGACCCTAGTGGTCCTTATACCCTGGCTCCGCCCATCCAATGAACGACCAGCCAATGAAAACCCCTCTGCTTAGAATGACTGACTTTGGTACCATTTGGTGCCATTGTGCGAATGGAAATCACCTCACAAAGCCCTTAAAATGTCATCTTGGTTTAATAACCCTTGCCATACATTTATGAGAGCTCCAGGTATTTGGGCATACACTGGCGTAGCAACTGGGCAACTCAGGCACCTGGGTTGCACCTAGGAGGTGGGTGAATAAAAAGGATTGGAAAGGCACCATTGTTTTTTTCTGTAGGTTGCCCTGGACAACCAAGGTATACTATTTGTGTGGGAGAGAGATGAGGAGAGGTAACGCTTTTTCAGAATCGGTCTGTTAAAGGTTTTGACAATGTTGTCAAGAGGCAAGATGTTTTGATTCTTGGTTAACAGCAGAGTGAGAAGCAAATTAACCGATAACAGGTGCTGAACGGGGGTGAGTCGCCAGCCAGCATTTACACACTGGCACACACACCGTTATCCCCCATTTCAGCCACGGAGCCTGATCTGTTTCCGAAACTTTGACGCACGTGCTCCTCTGGGGAGAAGTGCGATTCTCTTTCACCTGCCTCTCCACTCTCTGTGACGCCTCCTACGCGTTTACTCTCCATACGCTACTCCGCCGCTATTCCCGCATGTGTCAGCTGGATAACGTAGGCTAGAATTGTCCGCTGGCCTGTGCTAAGACCAGGGGCTTGTTCCTCTCCCAACTCCCAACTCCAACCCCCCCCCCCCCTCAATTGGAGTTTGCCTGTCAACAATCTTTGAGGCGGAGACTTAACAACATTACATCTGCTAATGCTTTTAAACAGGTTTTCGTGGCGATAATTGAATATTTGTGGTCTATAGTTTATTTAATTACTGATTCAGCAATACCGGTGGTGCATTTCTGTCAATTACTTTTGTTTGAGCTTTAACATTAATGGTTAATTAGTTTAGTGTTGTCTGTGCCTTTAATAAATATTTTGATTACTTACAGGTGGTGGGTTCAGGCAGAAGGCTTTAAATGTGGTTAATGTTTGTTTATTTTTTTGTTTTTATTCCTGTTTTTTGGGGGACAGGGACAGGGGCAGTGTTGGACTTATTTGGACTTATCGCTTTTTGCCCTGCCACAGGGGGGCGCCATCCTTGGACATGCCCGGCACTGAGAAGTGCCTCGCCCTTTTGTCTGAAGTGGGCAGATGAAAATAGCGAATGCATGGCAGCCTCTTGTGAGCATTAAAGGACCGGGGTGGGGGAGGGGGGGGTGATTTATATCGCTGTCTCACTCGGAGATGGGGAGATGGAGACTGACGTTACGGAGCGTTTGGGCCTCGTGTCCCAGCTATGGGCAGATGTTTGAAATGAATATCAAAGGAATGCTCGCTGGGGAGATGGGCATGGGGAGGGATCAAAGGCACCCCTTCATTTTTTGGGAGGGGCAAGACAGCACCCTGGCTGACAATGGGCTGAAATGGGCGTATCTGTCCCGAACAGGCTAGGTACGTCAGAGGGTGGATTCAGTGCCCTCCCCTCCGAAGCACTTTGGGCTAATCCTATTGCTCTGGAGAGAAATAGCACCCCCCACCCCCCCCACTCAGAGAACAGAGATGTGTGGCGGGATAGGCATGGTCCCTGTCCCCATACAGCTCTTAAAGATCTTCGCGGATCTCCTACTGCCCAAGTCCAGTCACTCTCCTAATGTCATTCTGGGACTCTGTGGGTTGGTAATCTACAGATAACCCCCATGCGAACCAGAAGTGACCTGGCCCTGGGGGAGTGGGTGGCCTGGCAGTGGGGGTGAGGGGTGCTCCGCCACCCTGCCCTCTCTATCTGCAGCACATTGCTTATAATCTTTCATCTACAGTAGCAAGCAGCAAAGCACAAAATCTGGACCAGTGCCACATCCATGTGCCTCGTCAAAAAATACAAAATTCAGTGGGTAATTATCCCCTGTTAATGATCTTCCACTGTGTTTGTCCTCTAGTGAAGACACACGACATGCCAAACCATGAGGAGGAGGGGGGGGGGGGTGTCCTCAAGATGGGTTTCAGATCTTCCCAGGTGAACCTGTCAGGTTGGCTCCTGCCCTTAGATGCAGGTAGATCTGTAGGACATCTCCGCAGCATTCAAGCCTGGGCCTTTGTGGAGGTTTAGTTTATCTCTGCGGAGATAAGCGTGTGGCATGTCGATTCCCTGAGAGTGTCACCGGGTGATGACTACGGTTGCCGTGATCACCTTCGGTCCCTCCGGACCTCAACTGTGACGGTGGATGGATAAGCTACCCCCCTCCCCGCCAGGGAGCCATGGGTCTACGTATTGAGATGCTGAGTTTTCATGAACGTTCCGGGCTGCTGTGGCACCAGGGCTCAGACCATGTGAGGGACTCCTCGATCCTGGGTCCTTGGCAGAATGCCAAAGGTACAGCTTGAGGCATTTTATACAATTACAGGAGACTCAGGGCAGATTTGTGGAGGGGGTGTCTTATTTATCGGAAAGCAGAGCAGCGAGCCCCATAGGCTGCACCAAACCCTCCTGGAATCATCAGCGTAAACCACACCTCCCCCCCCCCAGCACATACACCACTCGTGTCCAGAATTTCAAAGCCTCACACTTCAAAGGGGTATTTACACCGTTTGAGGGGGTTAGGGTCGGTGTCTGGGGTGGGATGGGTTACTCGTTTTTGAAATATGCTAATACTGCAATTCACCAGCTTTGAACAGACACTTGATGGTGGATAACAGGTGTGTGGCGGGCGGGGGGGGGGGGGGGGCGGGCCGGGGGGGGGGGGGGGGGGGGCGCGGGGGGGGGGGGGGGGGGGGGGGGGGGGGGGCGGGGGGGG
>JABFEA020000029.1:742205-752306 GCA_019775915.2 Cyphomyrus plagiostoma
ATTTATTGTTAGTTACTGTAATGTTGCGCTGCTTTATTTGGTTAATCGTCCAGTCTGTGAAGAAGACATTCAAGTAATAATTGCATTGTAGTATGACTCATTTCCTGGCGTGTACAATTTATATTTGTCAGTGTTCACGGTTCCACTTATGATATTCAGATTGAGTTCTAGGTCAAACTGGTTTGTTCGACTTTAAAGAAATTTGAGTTTGAGAACCGAGGTACCACTGTATGTGCTTTTTAATCATATGACCACTGAACTAAATTCCACAGGGTATTTGCTGGTGGTCCATCACAGGGGTTATTGGAGTAACCTTTGCTGACTGATAGGACAAACTGAAAATGTGCCTCCCTGGATTCCCCAGGAGCCATTTTCCTGAAGGAATCACAATAAGTGGCATGATATTTTAATTTTTTTAAATGATCATAATTCTGGAATGCATCATTCCATGAAGGTGGAATAGATGGCTCAATAACTATTGCACACACTGAAAATTTTGCAAACTTTCCAGAAAGTTCCAATTCTGCCGGGCCAGAAGTTGACGGGCTTCTGACTATGACTGACTGCATCAGACTATTACGACTGATAATGAATAGCCAATCAGTGGTGAGTGAGGGTCTTTCAGAAGACTTTCGTTGTCAATTGTCTTCATGTGGGGATCCTGTATATGGCTTCAAAAACCATTTCCCTGTGAAGTGTGTTGATGTCAGCTTCCTGTAGTCCTCGAATTACACTGTGACTTCCTGTGGATGAACTGGCACAACTGCAGATATACACTCAGAGTGAGATTCCCGACTGTTTCGGTCTGACCTTTGCCTGCTCTGGGGGGGGGGGGGGGGCATCTTATCTTGGGCCCAAAGTCCCCTAAGATGTGTCACCGCACTACAATGGACGCTGTTCCTGATAACAATCTGAAAGCAATAAAGGTGGAAAAAGGTTTTCCTCTCCAGATCTTTCAGATCAGCAGACATCAGCTCTAGCCGAAGACTCACAGTCCTTCCCTCTGGTGATGGAACAAGCCCTTAATACCTTTCTGAACTGCAGAATTGCTTGTGCTGTTCTGTACCCACCGTATCCCTCGAAACTGAGGCAAACGCTGCGAGGGCCCGGGCTGCTGGTGCATTTTACTGGGGATGTTTCTGATGTCATTGGCCGGCGAGATGTTTCCCGTTGTTGGCACATTGGCTAAAAAGAGCAATGGCCATGTACTGTAAAGTACTCGGCAGTCCGCTCAGTCAGTGGGCGTGATTCACTTGAACCCCACACCCCCGGTCTCCGGGCCCCATCCTGTGTTTGCAGTGGAGGTGCCCAGAGTCCATCGCTGGACTAACCTCCCTAGTTTGGCCGCTGGCCTCATCAATTTTTATTAAATGCCTTCCTGTCGTCGAGCGCGAGCTGCCGGTGCCCCCTGGCGCCCTTTCCCCCGCCCTACCACGTGTTCCTGCTTCTCTTGCTGCCAGCGTGTCCCGGTGCTGTTGTGCACATCCACCCCCTCCCCTGAGCTGTGTTTCAGACCGGTCTGAACTAAGTGGAGCCCCCTGCTGGCTGTCGGCGTGAAATGCAGCCCTCTGCCAGGATGCAGTCTCTGATAAGAGGGCCCTGTTATCGTGGCCAGCCTCTTGGGGTCCTCCCCCCCTCCCCAGGACATAGTTGTGATGGGAGTGATCATTACAGGTTGCTGGGCATTGTGGATTTCAGGATGGGCTCATGCTATTTGGTCGGTTCCCTTTTCCTTACCTGTCAAGGCTTTGCCTCCGTGGTTCTAATTAAAGTGCTGTCAGCCCTGCTGAGGGTGGCTCTGAGATGTTCTAATTGAGTAGTCTTGCTGTAACTGGGCCCCTATCCTGGAGACTTTCTCTCTAACAGCCATTGATTAAGACTGTGCCATACAGGACTTTTTCTTCCCTCCTTTGTTCTCTTGGTCTTTGGCAGTATTGCCCCTGTCTGGAACAGGGATTTTCAACTTTACTTACCCTACCCCTCATTCACAGCAAACATAGTCTTCTCTGCCTTGAATAATGTGTAGTGCTGGTCTTCTGCATGTGACATAACCAGTACCACCGATGATGCAGACATCTGGCTGTTCCACACGACCACATCAGCCGTATTTGAGAGTTGAATGACAGAAAAATAATAATCTGATATTATTCTCTAATCACAAGTTTCCTGGCAATATTCCAAGGGTGTGTAATGCGTAGACGAATGACCGTCTATCGAGTAAATCACGACAAGAAGATGGTTCTTATGCACACGTCTGTCAGCTTCCATGCATCAAAAGGTGATTCAGCATGAATATCTTCATTCTGTAAACCGGTTCCCAACACTGTGACCGCCTTTAAGTCCCGCATCCTCCCGGAAACGAGATGCTGTGTCCAGGTGTTTCCGTGTGTGATTCTGATCTCTGACATTCACTCAGCATGATATTGCTGCTCCGTGAGTACAGAGGAACAGCCAGGTAGTGTTTTTCCAAAATGCCTTCCCGATCGCCAGAAAGAGAACTGCCTGTTCTTAGGGCTTTGAAAAAAAGATCTTCTCCAGCTGACTGCCATCCCTCATCGGCGGAACATGGAGACCCCGCTCCCCACCACCCAACAGTGGCATCTCTCTGATACGGAAGGACATGCCCCTGCTTCGCTGGCTATTTTGTGACCACATTGCCGACGAGGGGGGTGGGCTTCCCTCCTCTTTGATCTCCACCCGCCCATGTGTTTTGGCTCCATCCTCGCCAGCTGTGAGCTGGCGAACACAGGGCTCAGGTCAGTGGAGGCTGTGAGATAAACCAGTTCATTAGGAGGCACGGAGCCCATTCTGACCAACCTGCTAACAACCCAAGACACCCAGAGGAGCATCTATGAAGTGCCGCCCCCCTGCCCTTGCCTCAGTCAAAAAGCACCCAGGCCAAAAATCCTGGACACATTCACATCAACCTGTGAATGAATAAATCCATACCATAGACACTTGCCCAAACATCTAGATATGACTTTTTAAGAATCATTGTTTAGCAACACTATGAAACTGCAGACTAAACTACTTTCTGAGAGTCTGGGTAGAGTTTATAAAACATCCCGATTTTTATGTAATAATAAATCTGTCTGTTAAATGAATGTGCTCCTGTCTTCTCTCCTGTTCTCAATTTTTCCCCTGTCTCCGATGCTATTTCTGTTAACGTTGTCATTAGGAACATTTTATCTCCTTGGTGCTTGAGGGGGATCTACTTCTCAACCCCGCTATAGAACGGGGCTTAAAAATAACCTCTCTGCCATTCTCAGGATATAAGTCATGATGAACAATGGCCGACTAAAAGGATACCATCGGGGTTCAGGGGCGGCGCAGTGGAGAGGCCCAACGGGGGTTGGCTGGGCTACTCTTGCTAGCCGCAAATCTTGATTCTTGAGTTTTACTTAGGTTGCACATTTGTCGGGGTGGAGGGGGCGTCAGCATGTGACGTCGGCAGATTCTCATGCATAGACGAGGTTGCTGTGGCGTTTTGGTTGTGTTTGTTTTGATCTGGCCCTCCCTTCATTAAAGCAGGATTTGAAGGGGGGAGGGAGATCCTTCGAAGGTCTGAGGGCCAGCAGGGGTGGCTTAGTGGGGGAGGTGCCAACGCTGTCCTCAGGATGAGCAGGCTTCACGGGGGGCTGATGGCGCTTTTCCAACGCCTCCTGGAACCGAGCCATACCTGAGCTGTACTGTGAACAGTATGGAGATTTATTGATTTTTTTATCTGACGAAAAAAAGGGCAAATTAGTAGTATTGCACATCACGATGTATTGATGCATTCCCGATGACAGGCCCTGCAGAATGCAAACCCTACAGACTATTTACAAGATGATAAAACTGTTACATGCATGTAAATGCATGTGCAGACTAACCTAGAATTGAAAATGTCACACCAGCTGGCTGACCAAAGTTGGCAACCCTGAAAATTACTAACCTCCCACTTAAAGAACTCTATAGAACAGCTGAATGGAATGGATTCGTAATGCAAATTTACGCTCGCTAATGCTAAGTCTGCTAGCATAACATAACATAGCGATTCTCACAGACCTGCTAATGGAGATTAGCATGTAGTAAATCCTGATGTACACCATATGAACAGCAAATACGTGCTTTGCCGATTTTATGTTACTGTCCACTCTCCAAACCGGGTAATGCCTTTACTGAGCCGACCCTAATGCAACGGAAAACTGGAGGGAGCTGGAACCGCGCTGTAGCTAGTCTCTCACCGCTGTACAGCTTGGGTATAATTTGGTTCCTGTTTGCCAGTGGAAAAATACCATAAGATTTAAATGGCCTGAGGCAACTTTCTGGAAGGGAAGCCATGCAGATGCACTAAACAGCCTCTAAATGCGTTAATGTATTTACACAACACGGAGAACCCCCCCATTAAAGGTTTTGTGGGGCCACTCCCGCCGCTTCCTGTTGCTGGTCACCCTAGCGATTTGCCTAATGATGCACCACATTAGCTTGGCCCTCGGGGTGGGCGAGTGGGGGGGACGGATGTCCCTCTTCCCACAGGCCTTTGCATGTAGCTGACACAAGTCAGCTGGCAGTTAGGGCCCTCATTCACAAATGCAGAGCCTCGCTGATGTAAGGCAGGCATGCACTTCATATTTCTCTGGTAAGGCCCTTAAAATTCTTCGCATTTTAAAGCTTGGTGCTGCTGAATATTCATCTGCCTGCCAGTAGTTTGTGTGCCTGGAAAGGCCAGTTGGGTTGACTGGCATTTGAAGGTGAACTGCAGGCTGTCACAGCACGAACGGGCATGGATGCTGACTGTGGGTCCTTCAGAGGCAGTGAGTGGGGCCCGGCCATGTGTGCTGGAGCAGCTGACGAGTTCAGTTCTGTGGGGACCAGAGCTGTGCCTTGAAAGCACCCTCTAAATGGGGAGGGGGGGAGGGGCTGTGTGTTGGGCAGAATATACTGTGCTGTCAGGCATATCTGGGGGGGAGAGGTGTGGATATTGACAGATGGGATCACTCCTGGACTGGGATCAAGACTCGCATGAGCCTGGAATGGGGCAGATCCTTAGGATCATTCCTACATTGTCGGGACCTTAATCCCTTTTGATTAGGGGCAAATTACAAAGGCTAATTAGTGTCACCAAAAGCAGTATAGCTCCAAAATTGAGGATGTTGGTTGTTCCAGATTTGCTGGAGTTTTCTGCAGGTGTTCTGGGGTCACCCTAATGCTCTTTTCTGTTAGTATTTCTCATTAGTGTGGGCAATAGCTGTCCCCCGAAATGTCATCCACTCTGGAAATAGATGCTGAAACTCTTGGTCCGTGAGCACGGAGGCCACTCGGGGAAACCCGTACCGAGCTGGGCCAGCAGATCTGGGACAGGGGAAGACCAACCAGAAGAGCAGTGCGCTGAGGCATGCCCGCTCAGTGCCGCCACCCCGCCGGGTGGCTGGCCACTTGGGGACTGGGAGCAGAGCCGTTACGCTGAGATGCCCATCCGAGGCTTATGCTGCTGGAGAGACACATTCAAACAAGCTGTTATCTTCTCGCTGCTACTGGGAGATATCTCCCACCCCCTCCTTACTTAACTCCCCCCTTCCCCCCCAGGAAAGGGAGCAGCAGTTTCTCCCAGTGTTCTGTTTTAATCCTGGGGTTCCCTAGAGGCCCCCTCCAGAGTGTTCATAAATAAGGGCGGCTCCCTGCGATTACCCAGCCTGCCCGCCCATCCGCGAGTCTCTCCTCTAACACCGTATTGTAGCATGTCACAGCATGCGACCATCGCTTTTGCCATCTCGTTCTGACCGAGTCTCATCAGCTCAGGCCGCTGCAGCAGTCCCCAGGGCGTAGCGTGTTCCTCATGCGACGCCGTGATGCGCAGATCAGTCGCTCTCCTCCGTAAGCGCCGGCTTGGCTATAAACCAGTATGCGGCAGAGCCACTTCTAAATACCCTGCTTATGTAACATTTCAGATTAATTTTGGTTTCCTGCTCCTCCCGTACAAAGATCTGGGATGTTTTCACTCCTCTGGCTGCATATGCTAATGTTCGAAGAGAAAGAGATGAAGATCATTGTTGAAGACTTTTTCTGGTTCGATGTTAATAGCTTCCTGGTTGTTTTCGTCGCCGCATTCCCCAGCAAACTGACCCTTGTGGGGTCTTTCCATGCCAGCCTGTCCTTCACTGCGACTGGCCTGGCTATTGGCTAAGCTGCCAGGATGTGCACCGAGTGAACCTCCTGCCTTCAGGCCTCATGCTCCCTCACCCTACCCTTCCCAGGCCCTGGCTGTGTGAGCCCCTTGTGCTCTCTTCATCCCTCACCCCAGATTTCTCGCTTCTCTAATCCACACTTCCGTCCCTCTGTGGGCTCCTCACTGCGGAGGAAGAAATCCAGCGAAACTTTAAATTGCACTGTACTTCAGCAGTTGCCGTGGAAACCTCGCGCCGGTGAAACTCCCGCTCACTGCGCTGCGCGGGTTCCACGAGGCGAGGGGGCAGGGACGAGTGGGTGGGGAGAGAGCCTGGGAAACCTTCGGATCTGGACCCCGGGTGGGGGGGGGGGGCACTCCACCTCCCTCCCAGGTCCCCCATAACACCCCCAGCTCCAGCGGGCCCCATGCTAATGACCTGTGGTCTTGCACACAGAGGTGCAGCTAGCTTAGCGTTTCCTGGGTGCTGAGGCATCATGCAGGAACAGAGCCAGGAAGGAGGCTGCACATGTGAAGTGCTCTCATTCGGCCGCATTCGCAGCCGAGCAAACAGCACATCGTCTCAAATAAACATGCCATCATGCATAAGTGCTCTGTCCCCCTTGAGTCTTTCAGAGCTGAACCTTTAAAATGTCGCTGTATAGTATCCACGTTCCTGTAATGAGACGCAGTACGCAAGTCGGCCGGTGCTGGGGTAATGTCAATCTTTGAGAGCTCCGAAGGTATGAATGCTGGTCCCCTTTCTGAGGCCCTGCCCACCTTCTTCAATGGACCAATCACGCAGTGGAGATTATTAAAATAAGTGCATGGGTTCTGATCGATTGACAAAAGCTTGCTTTGCTGATGTAGTCGGCAGATACACAGCCTGATGTTAGTGGGGCATGTTTGCAATGTCGTTGTATGAAAGCAAAAATAAATTATAGATTTAACTTAAACGTTTCTGCACATAGGTCTGCACTAGGACTAATCCCCCTTCTCTACCTTCCCACACCTCAGTGAGCATGATGATGAAAGAATGGCTGCTAATCCAAATTCGGGGTCTGTTCACGCCTCACCCATTATTCTGTGCTTCAGCCTCTGCTTGTTCTTTCCATTTGTGCTGAATTAAGCCCCAGTGTGTTTGAACTCACCTGAGCCTATGGGGTGATCATCCCTCATGCTTTGTGCTTCTGGCAGTGCAGACAGCCAAAGACAATCACCACCACTGCTCCCGCCCCCTAGTGGTGTCCTGGGTAGCTGGGAGTGTCTCAAGTGCTTTGGGTCTCCATCTCTTGTGCTGGGACAATTGTTCTCCTCTCCAGTGCTTTCATTGGCAGTCTCTCGTTGGCCTGGCGACGGGGCCCAAAACGTCACATAAGGAATCGTTTTCAGTACCATAGGTACTGTAACTAAGGCTCGTCCCAATCAATGTGTAACCAGGGACTCATAGATGTGGCTGTATTTTGTATTTTGGATGTTTTTTTTTTAAGAATTCTTATTTTCATCTCTCATTCTTTGCCCCGCTGCCTTGTTTTCCCCCTTCTCTGGTGCCTTTCTCAATTCTGTCATCCTTACATGAAATGCAGTTTCTGTTTGGATTGACACATAGCTGCCAGGAAGCAATCACAGGCAGTCATTCCCCAATACTCCCCCTTCCCCCTGCCGACACCTCACTGTTCTTACTAAAAGAGGCCTGTGGCATTCTGGGTACTTATGGCTGGAAGCGTTTTATTGGACCAGCAGGTTAGTAAATGTTGTGACTTAAGCCAGTGGTGTAATGACAGCAGAACAGAAGACAGTGTGTGTGTGTGTGTGTGTGTGTGTGTGTGTGTGGGGGGGGGGAGGGGTTTATGAAAAGCTGTGAGAAAGACTTTGACATAAATCTGCCTTTTTCTTGGGGGAACTGATTAAAGATCGATAGGATCTGCCTTACCCTACCCCCCCAACATGCCCTCTGAAAGGATATATGTCACAAAGCTGCTGTTTTTCTGGTTGCAAGCTTCTGTGATTGCTGGTTGTGGAAAGGCTTGGTGAGCTTCGGGGGATACTGTGCCCCCACCCCATCCAAGAGCTGCAGGGCCACGTGGCCCAGATTCAGCACACATCCTCCAGTACAGAAATGACAGCTCCAGCTCCAGAACAGTGTATAAAAAGCCCTGGAGCCTCCCTCCTATTCGCTGGCCAGTCAGACTTCCTGCACTTGATTGGCTGGGCTTATAATGTTCTCATCAGTTAATATTGATCATAATATTCTGTGTACAACCAGACAAACAACCTGACAATGTGAATTTATTAAAAAGCCACCAGTCTCCACCCAGCACCCCATAACACAGTGGGACAAAAACATACACCTGTTTAAACAAAGAAGTGTTGGGCTGTATATATTCTGACTCTGAGGCATTTTTACATGTGTTTAGTGTTTCTCTCTTTCCTTCCTCACATTGTTGGCACAGACTGAGAGCTGATTTCCACCATGTTTTATCAGCCCTGCTTTCCAGTGGTTTGTCAGATTTATAAGTCCTTGCTCATCATGGGATCGGATATCGGGGATATGTATGCTTCCCCCCCACACGCTCGTTGGGAGAACAGTGGGGCCTTAGCAGACAGGGGCCTGTACAGTTAGGGGGCTGGGCAGGCAGGGGCCCGAGTAGATGGGGGCCTTAGCAGGCAGGGGCCCGAACGGGTGGGGGCCTTAGCAGGCAGGGGCCCGAGTGGGTGGGGGCCTGAGTGGGGGGCTTCACAGCGGATGGAGCTGTGACTGTTTCGGGATTCTCACTCTCAGCTCTCTGCAGTGCAGGAAAAACAAACACAGAAAACACAATAACACGGCGAGCCCCGTAATTACCATCTGGCGGGATCTGACTACTGCCCCCGCCTTTTTTGGACGGCTTCTGCTGTGTGCTATACTATGAGTCTTAAATTTGGATCCTCTCCATGCGGAAGAGCCCATTAGCACCAATGTTCCTGATGCGATACCTTACTGCACATCAGGCATGAATGACTGGGCTTTACAAATCGAGAGTGTGGATGTCAGCTTGACATGAGTTTCCTTTGCCATGGAAGAAGAGTTTGAAGAAAAAATCATGGTGTTTGTATGTGTGAAGTATCTGTGGTGCCCAAAGATGTAGTTCAGTTAGTTGAACTGCCCTGTGTGTGTCAGGTCATTGTGTGTGTGTTTATGTGTGTTTTTATATGTTTTTTGTGTGTGTTTGTGTGTGTGTGTGTGTGTTTTATGTGTTGGTCGGATATTATGACGTTGTAGGGATCATTTTTTTTGGTCCCCACAAGAGGAAATTCAATTTCATAAAAATCTGTGACTGCGATCAAAAAACTAAAAATGCCATAAGTTTTATATTTTGTTTGCTTACATATGGTTAATGTTAGGGCTAGGTAGGGGTTAGGGTCGTCATTGTTGAACCTGTGAGTCTGTGTTGGTTTTCATAACCTGTCATGAATGTGCGTGTACCTCTCCAGGCCGAGTCAAAAATCACTCCCGTTAGTGTAGAAATGGCTCAGTCTGTGTCACCTTGTTCATTTTCAATTCTCTGCTCTTAAGGCCAATAAAAATGAAGCTTATTTCAGAAGGTATAGTAGGACAGCATTTTAGATTTAGCAGATTGTGTTTTGTGGGCACCAAAGCATCTTAAATGCTCTGGGTGGAAAATACATGGTGCCCACAAATCAGGTTTAGTAGTACAGCGGGCACCCAGAGAAAGTGCAGTGAAATGTTCTGCAAGAAGATGCCCCACCCCAAATGTCCCCCCGGCCAGATCTCTACTGGGCTTTGAAACTGCAGGTGGATTTAGGGGCTCTGCCACCCACGTCTGAAATAGAAAGGTGAACTTTGATTAAATCTATGCTCCTATTCCGTCTCCCTCCACTGCCCCCCCTTGGGCCATGTCACTCAGCCCCCTTTTATCTTGCACCTGTGGGTGGTGGCGTGGCGGGGCGGGGGG
>JABFEA020000029.1:761908-782792 GCA_019775915.2 Cyphomyrus plagiostoma
GTGGCGGGAGTGGGGGGGTCGGGTGGTTGTCACACCTCTTTCGCTGCACTCTGGTTGCTCAGCTTTAGTCCGCTTCTCCTTGGTGGAGGTCCAGTGAAAGCCTCTAGCTGCCTACAGAAGATGGAGCTTCCACAGTAAGAGCTGAAAGTCCGACGCATCCATTATTTATTAGACACTTATAGACGCTTAGAAACCAGGCCGGTTCTCAGCCCCTGCTGTCCCCATGCCCTGCGGCCTATTTACACAGTAGGCTTGGCCATAGAGTATACATGTCGAATTGACCCCCCTCCCCGGGTCCCTGTGCTGTCCCCTGCTCAGCTGTGTCTGAGCTCAGCGTGCGGTTTTTGTCTCAACCTACAGGAGAACTTGGCTCGGTTGCAGAGGGCCTTCGCGAGGAAATGGGAGTTTATCTTCATGCAGGCAGAAGCCCAGGTCAAGTAAGTGTCTGGGGGTGTGGGACAGCCGGGGGTCAGAAGGTCTGCCGGGGGGCCCATTCTGAGCTCAAGATCAGAGTTACCGTCATTTAATAAAACAGTACGATGCTGAATCTGAATGAATCGCTCAAAGATAAAAATTTCACTGCTGTCCGGCTCTCGCTCGTCGCCCATTTCTATTTTTTTCCACTGCAGACAGCTGGCCAAAAAACTAGCGCCCATTACACAGCTCCATCTAGTGGCAGGTCAAAGTAAGAGCACCACAAAATCCACAGATCATCTCATGTGCAATGTTGTGCGAAAGATAAGTTAATAGCGAGAGATTAGCAAAGCGATTAGCAAAACAAACCATTAAATGAGTAGCGGCATTTAAAAAAAATCATTGGAGTACTTCAGTTATGCAAGAATGAGGAGTTCTGTTAGGTAGGCACCAGGATGCTTCTGTGAAGTTGCGAGCTGAGCTGAAAGGCTCACATTACTACTGAAATTACGTCATCGGTTTACTCAGGATTGACAGGAAGAAGGACAAAACAGAGAGGAAGATCCTCGACAGTCAGGAGAGGGCATTCTGGGACGTGCATCGGCCAGTGGTGAGTGGGACGTGGGGTCGTTGGGGTTTCAAGCTAAGACCCAAGAGGGCACCTGTACTGTTAGCTATGGTGACATCAATGGGGCCTGATCACATGACTCCCTCACAGCCAGGCTGCGTAAACACCACTGAGATGGACATCCGCAAGTGCCGGCGTGAGAAGAACCCACAGAAGGTGAAGAAGGTAAGGTCTGGGAGGTACGGTCGAGACGTAAACCCTGGTGGCTGGAGAGGTCAGCCTTGGGTATCTAACAGATTTGTCCCACATGGTGTTGGTAGTCAGTGTACGGGGTGACGGACGACACGCCGACTCACAGCCCAGTCCACATGCCGTCCCAGCCCATCAGGAAGGCAACCAAAGAAGATGTGCAGAAGGAGGTACCTGAGCACACGCTCCTGGTCACATGTTCATTTTCAACCAATGAGCTGTCTCTCTGTTCCCAGGTTCTTTTAATTCTTTTTTTTGATCCCCTGCAGATATCATTCCTCAACACCCAGCTGGACAGACACTGTATGAAAATGTCCAAAGTCGCCGACAGGTGCGATTGTACTATGAAAACATTTACACTGAATGCTTGGTTTTTTGACCAAATGAGTGAGCTGGCAGAGCTGTTAACCACATTTCCTCAACATGACAAACCTGGCTGTGCATGCATTCAGCTACAGAAACAAAGACTTGATGCTTATCGCATATTTCTGTGCATTGGGAGCAGTCCTGGCATGGCTGAAGGCAGTCAGCCTGCTTCAGGTTGGGAGCCAGTGTGCAGTGATGCTTTACAAGTTCACTGATGCCAAACACAGACCCCCCCGCCCCCCAGACCTGCTGGGAGATCGTGACTGCCCCTGAAATCCTTCTGCACGTGGACTGGCTGGCATCTTGGTCTGAACCCCCCCACCACCCACTCAGTGTGTGGCTCTCATTCTGTTCTGCTTGCATGGCACCCAAAGAACCGATCTGGGAGCCACAAACGTTCCCAGCTGATCCACTTTGCCAGTCACTGTCCCTCTCATCCTCTGTCACAGTGGCATTCACAGGCATAATTAATATCAGCATTCGAGCTCACAGAACTGGTATATTACCCCGTAATACCTCATTGAACTACAAATCCAGACTTATTATTATGATCACTATTATAACACATCCAAAACAAACTTTAAGAGCAGGGAATCCCATTGCTTTGAGCTCCTTAACTTAAAGTCAAATCACCCTTGCAATAATGCAGAATAGGCTCACCAGTGACGTTCACTGCTTGAAAAGAAAAGCTGCATGATGTTCTTTCATCTGGGAGAAGTTTTATTCTCTCATTTTTGCTCTGATTGAACACGGACATGCAGCTGCTCACTTGCTTAGACTGGCGCTGATGAGTCGGCCCCTTGCACAGCAACAGGAGACTGTTAGGAACAGTCCTGACTTTGTCAGTCTGCAACAGATATAGCAAGGTATTTGGTAGCAAGACAGTGCTACCATTGTCATATGTAATAAAGGCACAACAATATCATTTATGAAGAATAATATATATCGTTATAGACTGAATTAATGATCATGTCGCGCACTGCCCAACAGCGACACCTGCTGGGGCCTGTCCCCTTAACCGGCCTTCGCGTAGCGACGCCACTGTTCTCATCTGACTTATTTTGTCTGCAGAGGAGCTTACTGGTGCAGTTTGCTTGGGGTGTGACATCTACCCATGCCACCCCTCCCCCCACCACTGCTGAACTGTATCCTGGGTGAAAGGTCACTGGCTACTGCCTTATTTAAGTAGCTTCATATGGGCCCACGGCAGTGTGTTAAACCGAAAGTTTTTCTATTAAACAACGCAGCAGTCGATACTAAGAAATTATTCGTCGGAGTTGACGATCCGCAGCTAAATATCAAATTGTGGCAGCCGGTGCTGGAGAAGCTGACCGTAAACAAGCTGCATCGCAGTTTCCAAGCGTGTATAGAATTGATTGTACCGTTGTATTTACAAAGCAGGTGGTTTTTATGTGCAAAGGTCACAGCCATAACTGAAACCTTCCAGTCAGTTAATTCGTAAACTCTGAGCTGCTGGCCCTCGAAAAGACAATGTCATACATACTAATGAGTCTTATATATAATGTTCTATCAATTACTAAAACTAGGGTTCCAATGGCTTTGTTGCTTGACAAAAAAATCTAAATATAATTTTCTTTTAAACATTTTCTTTTAGTTATTTTGCTGTAACATAATTTTGTTGCGATTTTAGTGGTCAAAGAGTGGATTTTTCTGTGAGTGCGGTTTTTCCGTTTTTAATCGCAAGTCAGATAAGCAAAACATACTAATTTAAGCGAATGTATGTGGGGAAAAAAAAACCATACAACACAACCGACTTGATAAATATACATTTCTTTGGTTCAATTTGCATTTAATCCCAAAGTTTAACTCAAATTCATTTTATTGGGTCTATTGTTTGACGCGGTGGAGTGCACTTGAGATGTGCCGGAGCATAGACTCCTCTGAGCCAGAGGTTTGTGAGATAAGCTCCAACATAAATTAAGCACCACTTTCAGGCGTTAACACTGCTGGATATCATACTAGTTGGTCCAACCAAACAAATCACATTTCTTGGATCTGAACCTGCAGTCTTCTTTTAAGTCGGGATTCTCATCATTGCGCCCTCTGCTGGATGGGCTGGTCCCCTCCGGTGTTATCCTTTGGCCATAGGTTGCCAATCCACCATGCTGTAGCCAGCTGAGTCCTCATTCTTCCTTGTCTCTCTGTCGTAGCCTGATGAGTTACACCGAACAGTTCATGGACTACGACCCCTTCATCTCCATGCCAGAGCCCTCCAACCCCTGGATCAGTGAGGACACCATTTTCTGGGACCTGGAGGCCAGGTAATCTCAGTTAGCTTGGTTAGTTAGTAGACCTAGTTATCCATCTCCCAGTACTTCAGACTTTAAGGGTCCCATCATGCTATTCTTGTTCAAACAGATATTCTTGTTCAAACTTAAGTTGCTTAGAAACCAGGCCGGTTCTCAGCCCCTGCTGTCCCCATGTAGAAACTGTGATTGAAGCGTGTTATTTTCCCAAGAGAAGGTTTCGTGAACACAAGACCATGTATTTTGGGAAACTTGTTGCCAGATTTGGGGGAACCCATGGGTGTCAGGAGGAGAGCTTGTTCATGCCACCCAAGCATGGCATACCTCAGCCCCTGGCCCAACTTGGCTGATGGCCCCTGTCCTAACCTCTCCCTGGCTGACAGCAGCAAGGACCCCAGCCAGCAGCGGGTGAAGAAGTGGGGCTTCTCGCTGGATGAGGCGCTGAAAGACCCCGCGGGCCAAGACCAGTTCCTGAAGTTCCTGGAGTCTGAGTTCAGCTCTGAGAATTTGCGGTGAGGCTGTTCTGCCCGTGACCCATCGCATCTTCAGCTTGTTGTTCTGGCTCCCCACTGTTTGGCCACTTGTACCTGGCAAATATGTCATAACTAGGGTGACCGCAGGGTTCAAAATGGCCCAGTAAAGGAGGACAGCCATGAAAAGTTGGTGGGGTGGGGTGGGGTGCAGGTAATCATACAAATACTACGGAAGCCAAGAATGATATATCTATTGTGACAATTATCGTTCTCGGTAGAACAGCATACAAAAATATTTGCACGCCTTGTCTCGGGTTCTGTAATATATATGTGCATGTTGGAGAGAGCAGTGCTAGTTGTTGACTGGGAGGTGGGTAAGGGGGAGGGAAAAAGGAGGACAAGGGGGCTAAAAGAAGGACACCCAGCAGCAGTCCAGACTGGGAGCCAGGAAACCGGACTGTCTGGACAGGCGGACACCGCAGTCATAACACAAGACTGTCACTACGTACTATAGTGATGTTCAGTTAAGCAGAGGGCCCTGCAGAGATAATAGTGGGACCTCTCTGAAGCCTGAGGATTGATCCGATAAGAGTTCCCTGCTACTTTGCTCAGGTTCTGGCTGGCAGTGCAGGACCTAAAGCGGCGCCCCCTGGTGGACGTCCCCCGTAGGGCCCAGGAGATCTGGCAGGAGTTCCTGGCTGAGGGCGCCCCCAGCTCCATCAATCTGGACTCCCACAGCTACGAGCGAACCAGCCAGAACCTCAAGGACCCGGGTCGCTACAGCTTTGAAGACGCCCAGGTGAGTGGAGTCTGCCCGCAACACACCACTAGTGTATACGCTCATGCAGACACAAAGGAACATGTATTTACATAGATCTGAAAGGACATTACCATATGCCAACATACTCACAGGCCAGGTGGTAGGGTCATAGCATGTATAAAAACACACATGTGCATGCACATGCAGAAATGCATACACCCACTCAATGAAACGCATTCGCATATGCAAACACATACGGAGTTCCTCTCAGCAACAAGCAGATGGCATATGAAGGGGGAGCTGGCCAGCCTCCGGGACGCCTCATGCCAGGGATTAAAGGCTCAAATAACGGCCCTCGATCCCTCTAGATTCCTCCAGCCCAGAATTAATTAACATCATAATGGGGTGTACGCTTTACGGCGCATTACTGCCACCTGCTGGTAGGAGGGTAGGCCCCGTACTGAGAGCCACCCTCTTTTTCCATCTCCTCCTCTCGCAGGAGCACATCTTTAAGCTTATGAAGAGTGACAGCTATGCACGCTTCCTGCGCTCCAATGCCTACCAGGACCTGCTGCTGGCCCGAAAGAAGGTGGCGCTGCACGGGGCTCCGGGTCATGGGGACCCACATGGGATCAGGGGTACCTTGTGGAGGGAGGTGGAGCTGCTTTAAGCAGAGAGGAGAACTGTTTTGACAGGATGGTTTACTGTATGACCTTCTAATAAAACTGATCAGCTTTCCACTATTAAGCCCCCTTAAGCTAAACACAGTAAGTACACATTTCCGAACAAGAGCTCTGTTGTAAGTGGACAAAACAGCGGAAAAACAATTTAACAATGATATTAACCTCACTTGTGGGGACCAAATCAAAGAGTGCCTTAAGGCCTATAGAAGGGCAGCACTTTAACCTACAGCAGTGATTTGTGAATTGGCCCTACTGACTCATTATGCTTGGGTGAGACGCTGCCCTCTGCTGGCGTCGCCATGCACTACAGTCACGGCTAACTGCTCTCTGCTGCCCTCTAGAGCTAACCCTCGCCACTGCATTGTCTGTCTCCCCTCTTAACATCTGCTGTCCGGCATTGACCAACTCCCCATAAACCCACAACACCGCACACCCCTGCTTTCGGCCAGCAGCCTGAGAGTGAGCAGGGCCGACGCACCTCACTGGAGAAGTTTACCCGCAGCGTGGTATGTACTGCTGGTAGTTCAGCTCATCGCGCTCTCCCCCAGGGTCCTGACACCTTCCCGCTTCCTCTGCAATAGGGTGCAGCTGGGAATCTTAGAAGCCTTCTAAGGAGCTATCTAGTAGAAGCAACATTTCAGCTAACACGTTATTACTACATAGCACAATACATAAACTATAGCTGTAGTGGGTGTCCAAATTTGTAATGAAAATATTCCTCTCAACCTCCTGTGATTTGTTTTCTTATGTGGGTAAGAGAAAGTTTATTATTATAACGTAATTCAGGAACTGCGAGGGTTGTGTTTTATTACTCTCATAAGTTATTTCTTACCAAATTTGATTTAATTTAATTTTTGGTGCTACCTGTACACAGTTAATTGCATTTTAAGTGCAACAAATTCCTTAGCATGGATTTTGCAACATTTCTTTTTTTTTAATGGAGCAATTAACCTTTTGGTGTGAGATGTGATACATAAAAGCCTGATTTGGCAGTCATACTAACTCATTTTCTCCAGTATGCCCCTTCTGGCTGTTTGAAATGGACTCCTCCACGTACCTGCATGCACTTACCCTGCCGTGTCCACATAAGGCCACTGTCCTGTGTAACGCTGAGTCGCATGCTGGCTTGAATTTTGCAATCAAAAAGTCATTGGCTTTTTCCCCTAAGATACGTTGGCACTGCTGTGTGAGGTGGCTATTATTACTTGCCTGTGGTATAAGCTGAACTGTAAGACCCAACCTGTTATTATCCTGAATGCGCTCCTACTCAATGTAAGACGGTTCTTCCAGTTCCTTCCTGACCCTAAACACTCTCGCCTTCACAGGGCAAATCGCTGACGGGGAAACGGCTGACAGGTCTCATGCAGTCCTCTTGACAAGACTTGGACCCGGAATAGCTGTCTCCACGCAGCGAGAGGGGCACTTTGGAGATGGGGCTGCAGTGTGGGGGTGGACTCCAGTGGGGGAGGGGCCGAACCAAAGCAGGAAACGGACCGTAGGTCTCTCTCACCCTCCTCGCTGTGCCTCACTGGAACTTCCAAGGTGATAAGCAATAAATAATTCACCAATAAAACAGGACGACCGTGTCTTCATGCCGTTTAAGGACAGAACCGGGACTGCTTTGTTTAAAAAAAGATCCCTATGTATAAGCAAACACAGACTCTAGTGCCAGCTTATAATCAAGAGAAGAAGACATATAACCCTGTTAGATTTCAGCTTGGAGGGATAACCATGTCACAGGATGCAGTGTCAAGGCTCAAGGGCTTTGATTTGATCTGGCTAGCTGTGTCGCATTGGAAAGCATCACAGGAGGTAAAGTCTGTTCATTTCAGCACTGACTTACTGCAGCCACTAGGGGTCTGAAAAAAACTCAAAAATTCGATTGCGTTTTGGTGCCAGATCAACGTATTGTTTGCGCCCTGTTCTTGATGTGACAGATTAATGTTAAAAAAATAAGTCCTATGAAGACAGTAATGGTGAAAAGATGGGTTTGTGTATAAGCTGTAGTGCTGTTTTGTGTAACTGTGAAAAAAACATTTATCCATTGACATTATGCAAGGGGTCATTCTCTGTTTAAACCCAAAATCTCAGAGCCTTGGCCATAAGGTCTCCCAAAACAAAATCCAGATGTTCATTTTCCACAGACGTTGGTGTCAGCTCCTTGTTCACGCAATGGATCTTTTCTAGACCAAAAGACCAAAGGTGTTTGGGCCCCATGGATCGAATGATGTGACTTTGTGTAACTCTCACCTGCTGTCTTGCCTTGGATATTGTTTAAGATTCCGCAAATGGATGGTAACCATCAGTTACACAGAGCTGCTTACTTCCAAAGAGGGAAATGATTTGCCAGGGAAATCCAGTAGTATGTTGTAAATTGCGTAACTGAGATTATTGCGATCACAAGCTTGCAGGACTTGTCAGTGACGTATTGTACGAGTGACGTATTGTATGTTTTGTGTACCCCATCATAATGTGAAAACACTCCTGTGTGGTAGAAGGTTTGCTCTTCAGAATATGTCATATTGTCCTTCTTTCTCACTTTGACCCTCTATTACACCCCAGGGTTCCTGTACACTGATAGAAGAAAACCAGAGACTCCTGTTCAATCATTTTTTTTGGTGATTGTAAATAAAAGATTAATGTAAGCCTTTTTCAGTTTAAAAGCCACAGAACGTCAGAAAAGAACGTTAAATTGTGGTGATACATGACCAATGTGCAGGTCTCCACGCCTGTGCTGACAGGTGTCAGGGTGTAGAAGCTTGTGTTGTGTGCTGCATGTGTTCACAGGAAGTCTGTCTATGCTGCCATGTAAAATGCTTATGTGTGTCTGTGTGTGTGTGTTTACGTGTGTGTGTTTCTTTTGCAATCTGACTGGAGAGTTGCTGGTGACTGGTTTTCAGTTTCCACTGAGTTCTCAAAACGCATTAGCTGGCAAAGAATTGGCAACTACAGTGGACTCCATGAACAGGAAGTGGCTGGTTGAACAGTAAGTAGATTGGAAGGAAGCATTTCCAAGCATCACTGGGCCATTAGTGTACCATGGACTTCGGCATTTGCCTTCTCACTCTATGGCTCTAAACATACAGCAGCTGGCTCCTTTGCTGCCCCCCCCCACTGCCACCGCCACCGACATTCATCTGGTTAACAGGAACCAGCCAGCCAGGAGGTGTTTTTCACTGGAACGGAAAGCACAGTGACTGAGGATAGTCTCCCTTGACTACAGTGCCCTCTAGTGGTGACCCATGAGGAGGACAGGCTTCAGAGTATTACCACTGCCAGAGAACATTCACACCCATGAGGACAGTACCTCACACAAAATCAATTGATGATTTTTATTTCTTTTTTTATTAGCATTGTCTAAATGCACGTTAAAGGTTACATAATGTAATTTGCAGCCATTGGCTGTCATAGACCTTAAGGGTGATAAGATAGATATGCTTAATTTATTCATATTGCACCTCAATTAAATATGTTTTATTGTCAACACTTACACAGTGACACTGTGTACAAATTGTGCTGTATATAAACGTGTGTTCTAGATGGTCATTAAAAGCACAAAAGCTGATATGGGTACACAACTATGCATGTAAAATACCTAGGAGACCCCTGCTTTTAGTCACACACAAAACTATTAGCAGGCTACCAGAAGACCCAAAAGCCTGATATCTTGTAGCCACCAAATAAACTTTTGGACGTATGTCTAACTATTCTTGGGTCTTGTTCGTTACATTTTTGCTTGTAACTGCTAAGTGAATGAGCCTCTGTTCAAGTCACTGGGTACCTGCGCATGGGGGGGGGGGGGCAGGAGAAGCATCATACTAGCAGCCCTCAACTTTTCCCTCTGACAACCTGTATGTTTCCCATGTGAAATTGGTCTTACAGTTTGTAAACATTATCATTCTTTTATTTACCAGTTAACAAGCCAGGCTCATTGCACCAAAAAGAAAATATGCGCAGCACGCTAGTTACGGAACAAAATGTTAAACTGCTCATTTAAATTATTCTAAGTTGGTCCACAGTTAAACTAATTTATGTTTATTTAGATAAACACAATTATTGTTACCAGGTAGCTAGAGTTCATTCGGTAATTTCCTCAAAACACATTTGTGTCGCAGTTAATGTAATGCAAATTTGACGCTGTAGCAAAAGTTATTCCAAATAACACTGCCATCTAGTGGGGGTGGTGAAAAATACAAGAGGAAGTTGAGTTTGGTAGAAGTCAAAGGGATAAAATGTAATTTACAATACCAGTCAAAAGTTTTTACACGTCACAGGTTTTTACCATTTTTTAATTAATTTCATAAACGGATTTTTAAATTATTGTTAATTCTTCATTGGAAATTTGAGTGAACAACTATAAATGAAAACATGAAAGTCAAATACAATTCTTTATAACATGGAAAAAGTATGTAACAGTGCATGTCTGAGATCCCATGGCCTGGTTGTGTGGTGATGGTATAGTCATTTTAAATGCACTGGTTAACTGGTTCACCCCATGTAACAGAGCACTATTTAATGTCCATTGTAGAAAGAATACCTTGAATTTTCTCTGCTGTTATAACTGCTGAATCAAAGATAAGATCATTTCTTATTATTAAAGGTACTGAAATAGTGCACATACAGTAAATGTATTCGTTAGCAAAGATTATTGAGTGTATTTTTAATAAATGTCAATTGAGTAACATGCAAAAGTAGAAAATCTGAGTGCGTGCAAAAACATTTGCCTGGTCGTGTATCTTAGAAGGTAAAATGACCGATACTTTTGTTTCTAAATGCAAGTTAGACTAAAAGAACAGTTCCAGTCTCTAACATGCCTCTTAAATTTCAATGCCAAAGTTTCTAGGCATCAACCATCACCTAGACATCTGCTTCTTGTCGCTTTTGGGAGACTGCTGCTGAAACTGATGCTGTAAATTGAAATTCACAAATGAAGCTCTGTTAATTTCTGCAGGCCAAGAGGCTGGGCCCATGCAAGCTGCCTGAGCACTAGGAGTGCTTCTTGTGCTGGAGAAGGAGGCTGCTCACATTTAACTGAGAAAGGGCCCATCTCTGGCCCTTAGACGGAAAAGGGGAAAAAGTTGATTTTACTACAATGGCAAGGCTGGCTGTTGAGGTTTGATTCATGGATATCTGCATTGGACTTGGTACGCCTGAAGCCATTTTGACATTTTTTTAAAAAATTGATGATCGCCCCTCTTTTTACCTCGCACTGTTGTCAAACTCCTGTCTCAGCATCTTCAACGGTAAGTTTGGATAATATGGTGATGCTATCTCGACCTATAGAACTACAGGGGCCCTCTGAGGTAGGATCACATACTGTTACACATGGAGAAATATTACAAAATTGGACAATTTTTTCAAAGTGAGAGATCAGGAGGCTGTGGAGAAGCTGAGGGAACCAGAGGTTACTGAACAGCTGAATATTGTTCAAATAATTAAAATTGTTTTTTTATGAATCTCCCGGACCGATTGTTTCTGAAATCAACAACAAAATATTTGTCAAACGTATGCTTTCACAGGGTCAACATTACAATGAAATGCAGTGAACGACAAAATAAACAGTGTACAGTAGGAGTGTGGGCAGTTTTGCCCATTTTTCATTCGATTGGCTTTCGTTACTCGGCGCTTGGGCGTATATAAAGCGGGAATTTGGGTAAGAATAGCGGCTCAACTGTTGATTGTTCTGGTTGCAGGTTGTGGTTTTGGCAGCCGCACTGTATTGCTGATTGGTGCCTTCTCACCTGTCCCTTTAAATCAGTGTTGCATGTCGGGATGTTTGGCAGTAAGCATGATGTCAGTAGTACCCCAGGTAAGCTTATTTTAATTAAGGCTACTGGGTTTTATTGTGTTATTGGAGCTCATAAATAACTCTTATGCCAGTAGCTGGTGAAACGGCAGGAGCAGTCCTTTTCATTCGTTTTCTTCTGTTTACAGCAGGTAAACTATATTGTTTTTGTGGGATTTATGTAATGCTAATGCAACGTTTGACTGCTATAATATATTATAGTATATTTCAAGACTTTAACTGCTGTTTTGTTTCTTATCCCTGTTTTCGCTGGTCGACGCAATCTCCGTGGATTATCGGTTTTTGTGTCTTGTTAGTTTACTGCTCTGTATGCCGTGACTTTTGTTTGGCAAGTTTGGGGGCGTTTAAATTGATTCTTGTATTTGTTTCTTTTCTTTTCTTGGAGTTCTTTTGGGTTTATTCTGTTTTGTATTCGCCTCGAACAGTAGTGAAGACGACGGGGGTGTAAGGTGGTTTTAACCCCTTTGTCTTGTCTATGTTTCATGTTTAGTGGCCTTGAGCTGGCAGCTCAGAGTCCCCCCCCTGCTGGCGGCGGTGACCCTCACTTTGTGTGGTGTCGATCACTTGGTTTTAGACCAGCTTGTGTGAGCTGGAGAGCACCTGAGTATTTCCGAAGGCCCAGCCCGGTGTGAGTCTCTCTTGTCTATCGGCTAATTGCCACTAACTGAGTGACAGTACCAATAATTGCACATTGGGGAATAACTGCACATAACAGTAAATGGTTTATAGTTTTATGCATATGTCATACTTGCATGTTTCAGATCAAACAAAGAAGACTAAATGCAAAGTGCAGTTTTTAAATTATTTCATTAAAGAAGGAAACTGCATTCCAGATCTACCTGGCCCTATGAAAAAGTAATTACCCTCTACATCTAATAACTGGTTCTGCCACCTTTTGCAGAAAGAACTGCAATCGAACGTTTGTGACAACCGGCAATGAGTCCTTGACATTACTGTGCAGGAATCTTGGCCCACTCTTTGCAGAATTCAGCGATGTTTGGAGGGTTTTTGGGCATGAAAGGTCATGCTATAGCATCTCAGTTGGATTTAAGTCCAGACTTGGAGTAGGCCACTTTAAAACGTTAATTTTGTGTTTCTGAGCCATTCAAAGGTGGACTTGCAGGTGTGTTTTGGATCGTTCTCCTGCTCATAACCCAAGTGTGTTTCAGCTTCAGGGCACAAACTGATGGCCGAACATTATCCTTCAGGATGTTCTGGTACAGAACAAAATTCATGGTTCCATCATTTACAGCCAGGTCCTTTGTGGTAAGGGTATATGAGGAGAACCAGTCATTAGTTTTCTACTGCATGTAAGCAGGATATGCATGTCATATTAAAGCTTTGAATAAACTTCACTATACTGTACTGTGAGGATTTAATTAGCTGCCTAGATTCATTAATTTAATTAATCTATATGAGCTAGCTACATGAAATTAAAAGAGAACTAGTTAAAATACTGTTAGAATATTTCGTTCCTTCATTTATCATATTTATATGGCCCTCTCTGGAAAAACCCTTGTTCACCATTTGCCCCCCTTAAATAAAAGTCTAGTTCAGCCACTGGTTCTATTTTATGTCTTCTATTTTTTTTATTTGACCTGGCAGTATTCAGGGTGTGGCTAGTGAAACTGAATTCGTCTTCTCAATAATTGTGGTTGATCGCAGTTAATTAATGACTTACCAATTGGGGGGGGGGGGCAGCTTTTTCACATACTGTAGAGCCAGGTGGGTTTGGATAGTTTTATTTTTTTCTTCCCTTAATAAATGAAATAATCATTTTAAAAACTGTATTTTGTACTGACTCTGGTTCATTTTATAATACAACTTGTTTGATCTGAAACATCCAAGTGTGACAAATATGCAAGGGAAGAAGTAATCAGGGAGTACTTTTTCACTGAATATCTGCTTCCAGACGGTTGTAGATTGAGCAGCTGGTGTATTACAGCCCCTCTTGGGGAATGCATTTGGGGGTGTGTGGCCTAGCGATTTATTACCCTTTCACTCCGAAAACCTGTTTTCCTGGTGGTGAATACTCAAAATAAACCAAAATAGAGCAGGTGAACACTAGGTTGGGATGGTTTTGGAGCCTGACGAAGGGAAAGAGTCTTTTTTTATTTTTTAATCTTCAATTCTTATCTCCCTTGATCCACCAAATTCTTGTTACTATCCTAAAAGTTTCTTGCAGTTTTTAGGGTGGCACTCTACAGAAATGAGCCAAGTCTGACAGGCCATATTTTCCCATAACGTATAACAAAAATCTAATACCATTGGAAAGGCAAGGTACAAGGCTATTGCCAATTTAGTTAACTTACTATACCATTTTCAAGAGAATGAAATTGGCTACATTGTGTTATGAGCTAAGCCTGATGGGATACATCTCAGATTTTCCCATAATGTATAAACAAGTCTTGTATTACATGGTTTATGGACAAAGTGGGTCAACTTTTACTGTACTGTTTTCAAGAAAATCCATGGTTTTATTTGCATTTGCTTATATGTGCCAAGTCTGCCAAGACATCACAGAACTTTCCCATAATGTACAAACAAGTCTTACCATCTGAAAAGTCCACTTCAGAACCTACAGATGACTCAAAATGCACAGTTGGATGCCTTTCCGCATTTAGTGTGTCTTGGTAATGTGGAAGGTTGAAAAACCTTCAATCTTGGGGAGATTGCACAATCTTCACTACAGAAAAGCACAGGTGTCTCAAAAAAGGATTTGCTTAGCCAACCTCCTGGTCAACGAAATAGTTCAGAAATATAAGCACGGTAACCCTAATGGCAAGCCCCCAGGTCCCAAGCTTAAGTGCCAAAAAGCCTGCTGGTAACCCTAGGTGCTGGAGTTCTGTGAAGGTACTGGGGGTTCCTTGGAAGGTTACATGGGTTGAGGTATACCTTGCCCTGTCTCAAACAGATTGTATTTTGAACATCTCACAAGCCTGATGACAATATTTCAAACACCTCAGAAGCTTCATGATGACATTCTAACACATCTCATAAGCCCCATGATGATATTCCACACATCTCAAGACTGAAGTTTTGCTCAACTTATGAAATGTCATATTGTGCATTTTGTCATGTGATATCTATCTCCACAAGTTTGAAGCTTTTCAACTATGTTCATTACCAGGACATGCAGAATGCGGAAACACATCAAACTTTGCATTTT
This sequence comes from Cyphomyrus plagiostoma, assembly GCA_019775915.2. Lineage (NCBI taxonomy): Eukaryota > Metazoa > Chordata > Actinopteri > Osteoglossiformes > Mormyridae > Cyphomyrus > Cyphomyrus plagiostoma. The sequence continues at coordinate 776,664 of JABFEA020000029.1, forward strand.
GGGTCGCCTGCGGCTGAATCAGAATCCTGACCTGTGTTGTGCTGAGCATTTTCAGCCACCTGTGGTGTTCTGAAGTAGATATCTTTAAGTTTTTAAGCACTTCCTACAGTGCATTTTCTTTTGTTTGGGTCTTCTGAATTTAATATTTTGATATCTCCACAAGACTGAAGTTTTTCCAACTTTCTTCATTACCAGGATGTGCAGAATGATGAAATGTATCCTCCTGCGCATTTTGAGTCTCCTATGGTGTTCTGAAATGGAGATGGTGAATTCTTAACGAATGAAGTTCTTTCAAAATTCCATATTACCGGAACGTACACAACGGAGAACCACAACGTACTCTGCATTATGATTCGCTTGTGGTGTTCTGAAGCGGAGATACTGTTTGCCGTTTTATGAACGTTTCACATAACTAGGACTCCTACAATCCTGAAATGCATCCTCCTGGGCATTTTGAGTCGTCTGTGGTGTCCTGGTGTGGAAATAGTGAAATCTCCACTAGAGGAAAATTTGTTCTACTTTTCAAGACTCATAGAATGCAGACACATGTCCTATGGTGCATTTTCAGTCGCCTGTGTTGTTCTGAAGTGGATGTCTTGTTTATTTCCAATGCTGAATCACATCCTTCTATGCATTTTGAGTTTCCTGTGATGTTCTGAGGTGGATCTAGTGAAATTTCCAAAAGACTGTATTTTTTGACTTTCCACATTACCAGGTATGGTAAGGAGCACATGGCACATGACAAACCACCTCAGGGATGCGTGCAGCCATGCAGTAGGTGATACCTCAGCACTGAATGGACCAGTGTTCATTTTTTCCAGTGGCTACAGTGTCAATCCTAACTCCAACCCCCAAATTTCCCCCCAAGTTGCATCGATGATGACATTCCAAACACCTCAGAAATCTCATGACATCTCAGAAGCCTCATGATGGCATACACCTAATATTTTGAACTTGTAAGCAACCATTGCCGAAGCCTCATGATGACATTCCAAACATCTTGTAAGCTGGATGTTGACATTCTTTGCATCTCAAGCCTGACATTTTGAATATCTCAGAAGCCTCATGGTGATATTGCAAACATTGAATAAGCCTGATGATGACATTCTGAAAATTTAAGCCTGATATTCCATATAACTAAGCCTGATGGCATGTCACTCATCCTCAAAAGCCTCATGACGTGCAAATTCTCATAAACCTTGTCATGACATTCCAAACATCTCATAAGCCTGATAATTCCATTCTGAACATCTCATAAGCCTGATTTATGGGATTCTGAATAAGTAAGCCTAATGAAGACATTGCAAACAAATCAGCCAGATGATGACATTCCAAACGTCCCATGAGCCTGATGACGGGATTACAAACAACTATGCCTCATGATGACATTTCAAACACCTCATAAGCTTGAAATTTTGAACATCTAAACCTGATGATGACATTCCAATTATCTCAGAAGCGTCATGATGGCATTGCAAACATCAAGTAAGTCCGAAGGATGACGTTTCAAACATAAGCCTGACATTCTAAACATCTAAGCCTGGTGATGACATCCCAACCATCTCTGAAGCCTCATGATGAGATGCCAAGTACTTCATAAACCTCATGATGACATGATTCCGAACATTTAAGACTGATGATGATATTCGAAACATCATAAGCCAGACATTTCAAACATCTATGCATGATGATGACATTCCAACTGTCTCCGAAGCCTCATGGTGATATTCCAGACAGCTGATATGCCCAACATTTGGAATATTTAAGCATGATGATGACATTCCAAACATCTCATAACCCTAACATTCCAAAAAACTAAGCCAGATGATGACATGCCGAACATCTCAGAAGCCGGATGAAGACGTTCCGAACATCTCAGAAGCCTGATTATGGGATTCCGAACATCTCACAAACCAGACATTCAGAACATCTTAGCCTGATGATGACATTCCAACCATCTCAGAAGCCTCATGATGACATTGTGAATATCATAATTCCGAACATATCATAAGCCTGATATGTTACAGCTATGTCTGAAGCCCACGTGTAGTATCCCTCTATTAGTATATTGGGACTCCTGCTTATGTGGTAGCTGGAATCTTGCTGCTTGAAATTTGCCTGCAAACTGATGTTCTACTAAACTGAACCATTCATACAGGATATATACACATGGATCTCAGTGTGTAGGTGTATCTCGAGTACATGTAAAGGACTTCCATTCGATGTCTACTTCTCTAACATCTTATGCCATCTAGTAATAATACATGAAAATACAAATGAAAGTTTGTTGCATACAATAATCCAACTTTAAGTTGAAGACGGTAAAAGCAAACATCAGGTAAACATCACTTCTTTATTAGAAACATTACATTAAAAACAGAGAAGGCTGAAACCTAGTCTGATTTTCAGGGTATGGAACAAGTTTTAAAAATTAAATCAACATTTTACAGCATCAACAGTCTCCATGGGTATTCTATGGGGGGGTGAATCAGCATTAAGGTAAATAAAAACAGATGTCTCTCTTCTGGGAAAAACTAATCACTGCTTCACTGTGTAGAAGTCCCAGTCTATTTTATATTGTCTTTGGAATACATGTTGGTTCGGTGTCTTGCTCCGCTTGTGGTCTTCGGTTCTCTGCCGTGCTGTTCTGGGCAGTGGGGGCGAGGCTGGGGGGTTTGCAGTAAGTTATATATGAAGCATTTCAGCTATCACCAACACCACCCAGGCCATAGTCCAGCTTTTTTGGCTGACATAACTGGACAGCAGCTGAGCAGAGCGGCCAGTGCTATTCAGTGTGGCCAGTGCGTGACATGAAGCCTCAGAGGATATCACATAAATGTGAAGCTCGCTCTATATGCTTCAGATGTCCATTTATATCTGTGGAGTGGGGCCCACATCTTCATTAAAACTGTTAACTACTGCTTAGACAGTGATTGCATTAGGTTAGTGTTACTTAGCACAACATAATAAAGGTAACTGATCTCCTTAGTGGTATCTTCTTACATACCACTAATGTGCTTTTAAGAAAACTATCAGTGAAAGAAGCTAATGGCTTTACAGTATCACAGACAACAACATCCGAAGTCATTGAAGTCCGAAGTAAACATGGAAAATGAGCAAATAATTAATCATAATAATGACTAAATAGAGATGTTAAGAATACACAGAAGGCCTCCACAGCACACGCATCCCCAAGCAAGGTATATTGAATGAGGTGAGATACATGGAAGAGCCTTATGTAAGGAAGAGGTCAGTTCAGCATTGCTGAAAAGGAAGACTGCAGGGATAGATGGCATTAACAAGAAATATTATGAGCAACGGAAGACAAATCGATCAGTATTAACGAAATGATGCCACACACATCTGGATACAACTGGATGTCCTGCAAGGCAATCGGGAGAGCGTTTAACTACTTATGAAAGTCTACACTGCACAAAAAGCCGCACTCCAGATGGAACATGGAAATTGATTATTCCCAAACTGGCAAAAGAACTATACCAACTTGAACGCTAAAAGAATGAGAGATACGGGATTGGAAGAAGACAACTATGGACTGGAGACACACAGGTGGATTCTTGATCAAATCAAGCGTGAAGTTACACTTGAAGCACAAATGACTGGATCACTGCTCTTGTATTCGGCCTACTATGAGATGACTGTAAAGTCAGAAATGGAAAAATTGAGCGGCTGTCCAGCAATAAGTTGCACAGACGTAGCACTCATGGCAATGAAAACGCCATTGGAAAGCCAGACAGGACAATTCAGGATACACGCAGTTTATACATTCGCTACGAGTCAACATCTACTGCATCTAAAACTGGCCGTATACTTCAGACAAAATCGACAACCGCAATCTTAACCCTTTTGCCGCGTGGCCTGTGCTGCTCCCAGCGCTTCACCTTTCCCTTTGTTCTGATCCCACCTACCGTCCATGACTGCCTGACTTAAATGTGATGCTGCAGCGTTGGCCAGCAGGACACATTTCTCAGTTACTGGCATGCTGGGCACCGCATCACACATAATGTAAATTAATATGCGTATTTGTGTTAACAGTAGAGGTTGTAACCATGTAATGTTTTACCCTCCAGGGTTGTGGTGTGACTTAAAACAAGCAAGGTGGCAGGGCCATCTTAAGTATACAAGAGAGTTCTTGCCAGTATGTTCGATTGTTTTGACTGGGTGTCATTTGAAGTATTCGGCCACCTTAATTATAATCACAGACACTAACCCACTCTAAAGGTGTAACTGCATTAAATGTGACTTAACGCAACAATTAAGACATTTATGCGGATGAAGCTGTACTCCTATCTGTTAATATTTAAACTCGATGCCATACTTGCACATAAAGCCATGGGTTATGGACACAGGCCATCCTACCTAGTCTTTCTGCTAGGCTCTTCTAATTTGGGAAGGTAATGCAAGACATAAAAACAGTTATAGATAATAAAATGGTCTAATCCATATGTCACCAATCAAAGTTACCAGTAGAGCGGAACATCAGCCTTATGAAACAATAACCTTCACTTTTGAAGTTGCTGCACCAAAGGCCACCCGGAGGATGTGACGTAGGTTTGCTCACCCCTGTGTGTGTCAGTGCTCCGTACACTGCCAGAGAATCCAGAAAGTCTGGCGTCACAGTTTATATCTAATCTTACTGCATACAGGTTGTGCTTTTCAGTTTTGTGTGGGAGGGACACTTTTCCATACGGTGAAGATTTACCTTAAAGGGACCACAGTCCTCGTTTGATAAACATTTCAAAATCTGGCGTCAAGCTTCTGATTGGTGAGAGGTAGAGTAGGGGTGTTAGTGCACAAACACTTTAATTCAAAATGAATGACTGCATGTTTTCCACACTATTATGTTTAGCTTACTTGGCTAGGTGAGGTGGTGACTGTTACAGCGTCAGGCAGCTTGGGCATGTAGGTAGCAGTTGTACGGTCAGAATGAAAGAGATTACCAGCAAAGTGACCACACGGGGTCCTGTTTGATTGTATGCGTGTGCATGTGTTTGTATGTGGATAGGGGTGTGGCTATACTAGAAGTGCCTGTGCTTAAAAAGGAATGTAGCCATAACTGCTGTCTATTTCCACAGCTGCCTTGCCTGCCATTATGGCTCAGAGAAGACTGAGGCCTTGTCTTTCAGGAGGGCCAGACACAGATAGCAGCTCCAGCTCCCTATAGAGGAAAGGTCAGAAGGAAACATGTTACTTTCTTATAGACATGTCTGGAAAGATCCCATGATGGTCGGCCATTCACTTTCTCAAGAGTGATCATCGCTTTCATTACGTGCACAGAGTTCTGAGAGCTCAAGGTCCAACCGGACATGGCGGAGCCTCACCTTCAGGGGGCTGACTCATTGGAGGTTTTAGACAGTACATGTGGTAACCCCGGTCACAGTCGTCACAGAACAGGAGCTGGTCCTAAGGACAGAGAGAGAAAGCAGGTTTGCCTCATGAACCCCACATTTAATGTGGCCCTTGCCCCGATTGGCCAGAGTACGCAGCTGTCACTCTGTTGCTATGGAAGGTGGGGGGGGGGGGTGTCTTACATCATTCTCAGAGGTGCCGCACCGGCTGCAGGTCTTGCATTCAATACACTGCCACTGGTATGTGCGCACAGCCTGAATCATGTTGTCAGTGAACTGCAGACAGGTGGGGTGACCTGTAGGGGATGGAGTGAGGACATGCCAGGTTATATAACGATAAACTGTTATCTCGAATTGAGAGAACCTCACATGGGCTCAAATACAACTCCGGTCTGAACCTTCTGTGCCGCCATTTTCCATCTCTGCATTTCCTCCTTTCACATTCCATCCTTCATCTTGACACATGGTTATATATCACCATGGCTGCCTCATGCACCCGCATCTGAACCTGTGCACGTCATGGGTGGTGTTCTGTCACGGGCTGTCATGTTGTGGAGCACGGCTGGTGGTTTTTGTGGGTCAGTCCACCTGATCACCATTCAAGTTGTTGCTTTTTTTTTAGCACAGAGCATAGGACCGACATAAGCTTCTGACATCATTCTTCAAAATGCCACCCCTTCAAAAAGCCTGTCAGCTGCTCAATCAAAACTGGCAGGAAGGTGTGGGAGGAACGGGAAAGCAAAGACGAGCTCCGGTTTTCCCG
>JABFEA020000029.1:815798-837370 GCA_019775915.2 Cyphomyrus plagiostoma
CCCAACTCCACTCCTCCTGGCTCAGTATGTGACTCATGAATTTTGTAGTGTGAAACAGAAGAACCGCCTACCCCTCCCTACAAATAAACAGTTTATCTGCATGGCAGCGGACACAGCAGAGGAATTCCTGCCACCAGAACCGGGTTTCCATAATGGCGAGAACATTGCAGTGCACACATTCCACACGTGAGGTACAGTGGACTGAAACAAAGGGCGGGAACAGGACAAGACACCCCCAGATGCCTAATCTGTCTAACAGCCATGTAATCACTGCTCTCCAAAATACAATCACATTTCACAACCTACGGTACATTTCATGATTCACCGGGTTTTATACGGACCGGTTCTTTAAAGAGCGCAATCCTGGGCAGAGATGGACTAGGAAGAGAAAACAGCCCCATAAATTACATCCAGAGGTCCCCTTAAATTTTTTGCGCTCTGGGGGTGGGGAAATTTCACTCACGATCTACTAATGCAGCGGCCCGTTGCAGATTCACCAGATAATCCCTATGGCCAGTCCATTCCTGATTCTGGGAAAGATAAGTCAACAGCAGAGAGCTGATGTTTTTCTTTATGCAAAACTTTAATTGATTTGCAATGTTGCATTCCAGTCTCATTTAGGCGCAGCGCGTTATGGAATATTCCTGAAAATACAGCTATGTAAAACAGTCCTAGGATTCAACACAAGCTGGCAGGGCCAGTGGGAACGCCAGACAAAGGCATGGAATTCCGGTCCACTACTGCTCACACAAGTACATCAGGGCACTGTCACACGCCCCCTAACCACCCTCCCAATCAATTCAAAACAAGAGGCCCCATGGTCTCTCTCCTAAACCATTTCTCACACATCTTATTCCTGACATTTGCAATCATACAAGCATAGATATATGTTGGACAGCATTCCCGATTATTTTCCTTGCTTCCCATAACAGTCTGAATTAAGGCAATTTATAACCTAGTAGACTATTTCCGATATGTGCTTTATCTGATTTTCCGGCAAGTCCCTAGTTATGGTGCGTGACAATGACGATGCTGGAAAAATACCATTATTCCATGCTTTTGTTGCAAGTCTATCATTTGACGCGCGTTATATTTAGTTATTAGGAGACGCGCATAAAGCAAATGCGATACGGCTGGACGCTCGAAACCGAGACGATCTTGTCGCGAGGGGTCTCTGTCCACGTGCAGTCAGCCTTCACCGATCAACGATAAGTTTGTCTTTTGGTTCTTTCTTTGGAGTGCGGAAAGCGAAGAACCAGCAGACCGAAAAACAGACAGTGCTAAAAATACAGAAGATGAAAGGGAATAACGCTTACACGGATCGAAGTGTCAGCCTAGCTGTGGGCTCGCACCTCTCGCTGGAGCGCGGCCAACCCGCACATGCAGCTTCACAAACACGAAAATGCTCAGCAATGAACGCAGTTAAGCTGCTTCACACGACCAGCAAGCTCTAACTAGCAAGTTGCAATGAGCTGCATTTAAAGTCCGCTAAACTCCGCAAACTTCTATAAATGTTACGGATTCTGATATTTATAAACAATTCAAAACTGAATTAAATTTCTGCGACCACACACCATTATTCGACATTCGATATTATTAGAGAATTACCTTAAAACCAGCCGCAAACTGAACAAATCCGACAGTGCAAAATTAACCTTGTATTATTTTCGTTGTGAGATTAATTATTTAGGATCTGCGGACCCGAATTTCAAGTTTAGGACTGCTTAAGTTACAACTGGACGCGCCGGTGAAAATGTCAAAAGGAGAGGCGGATTGCAATAAACGGAGACGAAACTTGACATGCATCCCTTTAAACGACCAGTGCCCCCCCGAAAACAGCGGCGTCCCGTACGATGCGCAGACGTCACAATTTAAATCGATACAACAATCGGCGTTTATTCAGGCACGAGTCGCTTTATTCCTTCGCCACAGGATCTCCGAGCGGCAAGAAGACTCTCCGAATATCCCTGCATTTAGGACAGCCTGACTAACCCCCTCCTATCCCTCACCGTCTCGTATGACGCGAAGTTACCTCCATTATATTATCTTGACAACTTTTGCCCTGTGTAAACGTTCATGAATTCCGATCGGCTGACGATTAAATAAAATTTAAACATCTTATGCCTTATCTGGTAGCGCTGGGGAAATAACAATAATCGCTCTTTCTTATATGATTTAACAATATAAAATTGTGCATTTTTTCCACGGCTGCAGCTAAGTAACAACCACAATAAACGATATACCGGTTTCCGAAAAGAATGCATGCATTCATAGAATCGATTAAAGTACATGCAATCGTCCCGTAAACGGACTATGAAATATAGTTAAATTTTAGTACACGGAATGAAATCATTGTATTCCTATGAATTCAGCACCAGCCACTGTGCACTTCCGACTACGAAATTTTGAAAACAGCATTAAAGGATTATTTTCTGGAGTTGTCAAGTTATTTCATTGTTCATTTGGTGTTCCGTAAATAAACTATATTGGCATTAGCTGGCTAGCCACTAGTTTAGCTAGCTATTTTTTCAGATGCATGTGCGAGAAAATTGTGCAAGGGAAGATACTGGAAAAGGCATAACAACCATGTTTTTTTGCTATATTCGTTCCGCGGTATTTTAAATTTAACGTTACCGGCAAAATAAACAATGAAGTAAATGAATTGCAATTGCAGTAATTTTTTTAAATTACTTACGCTTTGAGTGGATTCTGAATGACAGCCGCCATTTTGCTACACTGTAACCCAATATTCAGCGTCTCGGAGTTCTGAAGAAACCATACGAAATAAGGCAACCAATCACGCTGAAGATGTTCGACTCATTGGCCAATGGTATCCCGACGCTGAAAAATAAGGCATGGCCTGTTTGGAAACTGTCAAAACCATTTTAAAGGGTTTCTCCTTTGTACAGTACAAGTGCTGAATGCCTACAGTTTTTAAAGAGGCAGTTTGCGATGTTACTATAACACGAGTACCTGTTATTTGCTCTGCTTGCAGCATGCAAGTGCAAGATAACTAGTCGGCGTTCTGGCTGTTAGCTGGATTTTTTTTTACCTGTGGGGGAAGGGGCTTCATGTTCATGACCCTGCTACTCGGTTTTTGTTGCGCTTTTGTCTCGCAAAATTCTTAATGCATTTTATCATGAGTAGTATTACTGTTGGATAACATTATGTTTCTTCTAATTATCAAATTGATTGCATTTCACCTCATGTGTATTTAAGGGTTTAATTTATTCCCGTCGTATTTAAAACCGTTTTATATTTCAGATAAATATTCAGTTAGGTATTGACAAAACATTCTACAGAAATACTCAAATGTGTAAAATATTAAAATAGTACTTAATGTGGCCAGAAGCTATGGTTCAGTTATTTTGATAACTCAATATATTGCAAAAAAAATTACACAGCAAGGCCCCACATTCGACCAAATGTGAGGAATTCTTAATCGGTGATTTTGATCGTTTATATAGACACTTTAATTAGCAAATTGCTTAGTCATGCTGCTCACTAAGCATGAACTGGAAGCCTTTACTGGGATATCGTGGATCTATAGTTCCTGCAGGTGAAGCCCAAGAGATTTGACTTTCCGCTAACCAATTTGACACTGACTGTTCCTACACCAGATAGTTTTCATCCATCACATCCAATTTAACACAAGCTTAGAAAGCTTTTTAACGCAATTCACACTCATAAACGATATAGAGTCAAAGGATTTAAGTCACATTTTTCCATGCATATGGAAGACCAATAGTTTTCTACCCTACACTTGATATTTTTCTGAAGCATCCAAATTTGTGTAGGTTATACACTAATCCCAGGCCTTGCAGATCCTTAATATAGCAACCACCTGGTTAAAAGTCAAGGTCCTTAAGAACTGTGCTACATGCTTCTGTTTTATCATTAATCATTATAATCCCATTTCTTACACTCTGATTTTGTAGCAGCTATAAAAATTGACAGGACCATGTTGTGTTTTATAATGTCACCAAGCTGCAGGATACAGTGACCTTAAACTTAGCAGCCTCCTGGCCTCTTAAATCCATTCTCACCTGACCCTCTATGGTTCCCCTCCATCAGTTCATATCACAAATCTGTAAAAAAAGAAATCTCAAGTAAATCATTCTAAAATGCTATCACTTTCCTGTGGTATATAGCACCTTTCACTATAACAAACACAGTTGAATCTCATAACACTAAAGTTTTTGATTGACCACAGAGGTCTATTGCAACTTGATGGGTGAGATGGAAAATTAAAACTTTCCGTGATGCATGCACAGTATTCAGACAGGTGCACACATGTGTCTGAGATATGTATAGCTACATTTCCTCTCTGTTTTTTAAACTAAGCTTGCAGTGAAATGCTAAATTTAGATATTTTGTCTGTGTATTCAGGAGCAGCTTATTTTTAAATGCATCAGGTATTTTATAGGCTTCCTGCTAGATCGTGAAGATAGTTTCCCTACGTGTGACATCCACAGACCGCGAGCTGCCCTTCGTACACAGTTTCGAGAGCAAAGTTCATCCAAGCGTCAATACATCACACTTGGATTATCCATCCTGCAGGTCCTCAAGCGAACATCTGGCATTGTATCCAGCTCATCCATGACAATGATAGTTTCACCACTGGGCACCCCGTGTGGGGTGTGCCACAAGTGAGAGAGGGAACTACACTATGGACAAAAGTATTTGGACACAACTATTAATCATTAAATTGAAGTGTTTCCTTCACACCCATTGCTACATGTGTAGAAAATCAAGCATCACTTCTTCCCTGCTATATATTCCACGGTCAACTGTAAGTGGTACTTTTGCAAAGTGAAAGCACTGAGGAACAACAGGAACTCAGCCACGAAGTGACAGACCACGTGACATAACAGTTCAGTATGGCACAGAGTGTATGAAAGTCGTCGACACTCAGTTCACTCAGTAACCACATGGTTCCAAACTTCCTCAGGCATTAAACCCAGCACAAAAAAACTGTTTGCCGGGAACATCGTGGGATTGGCTGCTTATGGTGGATGAGCCTTATGGAGTGGACTCTGGAGCAGTATTCTGTGAAGTGATGAATCAAGCTTCTCTTTCTGATGGTCAGATGGATGAGTTTGGGTTTGGTAGATGCCAGGAGAACATTACCTGTCTGGTGGCATTGTGCCAACTGTAAAGTTTGGTACAGGAGGGACATTGGTATGGGATTGCTTTTCAGGGGCTAGGCCCCTTAGTTCCAGTGAAGGGAACTCTCAATGCTTAGCATACCAAGAGAAGTCTACCTTTCCAACTCTGTGGGAAATGGTTGGGGCCCTTTTCTGGTCCAGCATGACTGTGTCTCATGCGCAAAGCAAGATCCATAAAGACATGGTTGGGTGAGTTTGGTGTGGAAGAACTTGACTGGCCAGCACAGATCCCTGACCTCAACCGCATCAAACAGATGAACTAGAACAGAGATTGTGAGCCAGAAGTTTACATCCAACATCAGTGCCTGACCTCACGAATGCTTTTCTGGGTGAGTAGGCAGATGGGCATTCCCACAGACACACTCCAAAATCTTGTGGAAAGCCTTCCTAGAAGAGTGGCAGCTATTATACCTGCAAAGAGGGGACCAAACCCATATTGATGCCTATGGATTTACAATGGTATGTCATAGAAGTTCCTGTACATGTAATGGCCAGGTGTCCCTATACTTTTGTCCATATAGTGTACCTTTACTTTCACTAGAGCTGTCACTCCCCTATTAACAGCATTATTGCTTCCAATTCTAGACATACAGTATCTGCATCTCTATTTTAGGGTGGCATGGTGGTTAGCACATCTCCACCACCAGGGATCAAGTCTCCATCGGGGTTCCATGTGTGTGCACGTTCTGCAATGGGTTGGTCCCCCATCCTGGGTTGTTCCATGCCTTCTGCCTGTAGCCGCCAGGGTAGGCTCCAGAACCCCTGCAACCCCACATAGGACAAGTAGTTTCAGAAAACGGACAGATGGATCGCCGTCATACTCTCCATCATGGATCATACATCATACCAGCTCCTTGTTGATCAGTTTGACAGGGTAGGACCACACTATGCTGAAATGACCCAAGCGGTCAGAGCAATCAGTGTGAGCAGAGAAGATCCAGTTGTCACTCTCATTCTCAGTTTTGCTGTCGTGTAAAAAGAACTCCACCCCAAACCTGTTTCAAAGACTCTGGGATAAAATGGATTTGTACCCCCCCCCCCCCTTAGAATCAGTGGAACATGGTAGCATACAGGCTTCAAGCCTCAGAAATCCTTTAAACTTTATAGAAATAATTCTATACCAGCAGGTTATCATTGACAAGCTGAGACTGGTCGAGGTGAAAACCTGCATACAGTTTCACAGGAAATTAGCTAATTGCTGTCCTGTAGTTGAAGGGCCATGGCACCAAGTCGGCTGACAACTCTCACCTCTGAGCTTAGCATTGGCATTTGGAACCATCCCTCTATTAAAAAAGACATGGGTATATTTGTCTCTCTCGTGTTTTCAGGAACACTGACTAAACAAGTTTTTCCTCCTTGTTCTGCCCACGAGCTCTCATTTCAATATGGTTATTTGGTAGATTCACTCTTTGTGTATGTGCATCCTTGAGGGCTCCTGATCACTGGCTTTTCTGAAAGACCACAGGATGATGCGTGCCACCCCACATTGCCCCGGGGCTGCAGGCTGGTCAGGCTGCCCTGTGCCCACGGGAGTGCTGTGTGGCTGTAATGTCTGGTGCCACATTTTTTCAAACTCTTCCCCTGGCCAACGATAGCTGGCTGCACAAAAAAGTCGTCAAGCAAGCGATGCCCACACCTCTGACCCCTGAGCCACACCAAAGTTTTGGAATGCACCACTAAAGAAGGGCTGTTTTTTTTTTTGATTATTTTGGCCCTCGCATTGCTAAACTGGTTTTGTCTCTTGGCCAGTGAGGTCAGAACTTTGTTATGGCCCTGAAAAAAGGCATCGAGACTTCAACCCCTTGATGATCTGTAGGACCAATGCACAAATCTATAAGAAAAAACATGTGATTACGTTTAAATTATCATGCTAGTTGGCCTTTGTGTAATTCTGCAGTCTCCACCATGAAAGATGGCACCCTCTAGTGGCAGAGGCCTGCTCCTCCCAGGGGGACTGTATATGTCAGTGCATTAGCCACTTTGAGGTCAATGTGCCAGATGACTGGGTTTCAGTGAGTCGTTCTACCTTCCCTGGTGTACTGATGGTGGTTCTCATGGTAATGTCACATCCATCAGCCCAAAGCTGTCTATCTTGAATTCTGGAATGATCTGAAAAGCCCAAACCTTCCTGCTTCGGCATATATCCTCACTAGCCTCACCCTCCTAGGTAGCAGGCTAATGGCAGTTTCCAGGATAATCGTCATCAGTCTTACAGTGTGGCTTCAGGACATCAGGTGAAAAATGTCCGCCTCTTATTTTCTCCTTTTGTGAGTGGTCATGAACCACAGCAGACCAAAGGCACTGAACTGCCACATTGATTTCCTTGAGTCTTTGACCTGAGGCAACAGAAGTCTTGCCCCTAGCTGTCCAGGCGTCTGCGTTTGGCGGCCATCTGCGACGCAGGGCCGGAAATATCCGAGGCAGAGACGTGTATGTAGCTCATGCCAGCAGGGTCACAGCGCCCCCTAGCATTTCCAGCCTGCCACCACTACAGCAACTGCAAAAGAGTGTCCAAATGGCAGCCATGTTAAATCTGGCCGCTTGATTTCCGTCCTTGACTTCACTGTCACATCATCGGCCCTTAAAACTTGTTACAATTTTTTCCATTCATTATCTCTTGAGTATATAAGCTGTGTAATGGATGTATCATGTTCCCAATCTATCATAGTTTTGCATATCATTACAAAGACAATTAAACCAGTGCTCATCATATCAATTTACAATATTTATAAAATGGAAGGCACCTGCAATGCGACCATAATAGACGCTAACATACGTTTGGAGACTGCCTCTGGGTGGACCTTATCTACAGGGGAGTGGTCTCAGAGGGGTATGGCTAGTAAGGTCCACCCATTGACTTTGAGCCCATCTTTGAGATAACAGGCAGCTGTTTAGATTCTGGTCTTGCAGCTTCTTGGACCCTATAAACCCAGAGTGGAGACAGCACGCTGAAGCAGAATTTAGTCTAAATGTTCTTGTGCAGCTCGTTGACTAAATCAGCCATTATTTCAACGCTCTAGGGTCCAATAACAGGAAAGGGAGGGAAAGTCAGAGCACTTGTGCTTCATTATCTCAGCACCCTACAGGAGGGGGGGGGGGGGATGAATTACTGGGGAATACGATAGAAGCTTCTGGAGCAGAACTGCGGGTCAGGTCCCTGGGGGCTAGAGTGGCAGTTATTGGAGCAAAGCAGGAACTGTACGGTCGCAGGTTCTGAGACCACAGGAGCTGGAAGGGCGGCTTGCGGCCATCATGAATCACAAACCACCTTAAACAGTGTTTTTATTCATCTTCATTAATGTCTTCGACAGCGGTTCCAAGCTGTTATCTATTTCTTTGGTTGCTAAATGTCTGCTGAGACAGAACCAGAGTTGAATCGAATACGCTGATTATGAAAGAATCCCCCCCACAGACAAGTTTGTTAAGGCAAAAGAAACTCACAGCTGGGACCTTCCCTCTGGGCAAGACTGAGTCTTTTTACATGCTCCTGGTTTTGCCACTGTAAACAGAACAGGAAAAAAAATTGTCTTCTGGAAAACAATAAACAGTATTTCGATAGGATTTCCAAAAAGAATACCTTATTAGTCCAGATAGCAACAAGCTCTCATGCAAGGAATAAGGAATAACTACCAGACAGAATTATGTAACCTGCAATGGTGCTTCGTGCCATTCTCCTGGAAGATGCTGCTGCATTTGTGGCAGTCAAAAACTGCACATCATTAAAGCAGTTTTCATATGCCATCCTCACCAAACTAACTACTCAAGCCCAAGTACTCCATCTGTGACTCTCTGGGATAGCAATGACCAAGGTGCAAAAGTGACACCCCCTAGTGGATGTAGTGTTTGCTGAAGAGTCCCATCTAGACTTCTGTGCATCGATCCAAATTTGTATTACAGAGAATATAAAAATATGAAATTGTTCAAAGGACACACCCACACATTAAATGTTTAAAAGTTTTAATATATTAGCATACATGACACATAAAACTTGATGTTCGATGCTCCACAGCTCGGCCCCTTGTTCATAACTGTCAGGGTCAGCCTGCGATTGGTCGTCTCAGCTCCCACCCACGGCCTCACCCAACTGCAGTGCAGTGGAGGCAGAGGTGAGTGGGGGAATGGGCTTTTTCGTAACTGACAAGATCACCCAGTGAAGGTGATCGAACAGGACGCATGCTGAGTGGGGCATGTGAACACAAGCGAGGCGACCAATCATGAACCGCCACCAGCAGTCCCAGGGCCCACCATGACTTGTCACAGGTCACCTGTGTCAGACCATCTCCCCTCAACCAAAGAAACCTGAACCGCACTTCTTTTAGAATAACCCTACAGTTTCACCACGCCCCTTCCCTAAAAACCAACTATGACACAGAAATATGGAAGTGGGTTTGAAGTGGTCGTGGCCTACCTACCTGTCCCTAAAATGCGTTGAACCTCATATGCGAACACTGAGGTGAGAGCTTAATAAACGGCAACACCCATGACGACGGAATGAATCTAGAAGCTCACGTAAACATCCGCCCGCCGGCACACGTGAATGGGCATTCCTCTGGAGGTCACGGAAGGAACACACAGCGAAGAACATGGGGGAAGAAATGTAACTACTCCAGGCCCACGAGGATGCCTATTACCTGACAACCCCATCACAGTCAAGTAACGGGCGCAATAGCTGCACCGGTGACTGAGACTGTTTACCTCCGCAGCTTGCTGGACAGGCCGGGCACTTCCAGTATGCCCAGGCTGACGAGGCTTGATGGGAAATCGAAAAAGAACCCGATCCCCCCACCCCTCAGAAAACGACATTAGTTCCTTCAGCCTTAATCAAAGCCACAAAACCATTACACAACTGGGAGGAGTTCCACGCAGCAGGATTTCTCAGTTAGCTGGGTTAACTTAAGCTTGAAGTCAAGATCGTCCAATAAGAGTTTAGGTAAGAAGGATTCCTACCAGACAATCATGACATATAGCTGAAGGTAACCCAGTTAACTGAGAAATCCTGCATCGTGGAACACCCCCCCAGTCACTTCACAGATTCACATTTTGCATTTCAGGAAGACTCTGGTAAAAGTGTTGGAACAGACCTACTGATTAGAAGTGATTGTGTGAACAAAAGGACCAAACTCTAACAACAAGATCCAGCATTAAGACTACTGCTTCTGCATTTGGTGGATGCGCTCTCTGCACGCTGTGAATCAAAGTATTTTGACCCGATCTAGTACTTGTGTGCTTATGGCTAAGTCAGCTCAGGTAAACATTTAGGTCAGTGTAAATGTAACCTCCACAGCGGCTGCGTGAGCTGCATGGCCATGTCACGTTCTCATGTCCCTGTGAAGGAATGGCTTTATGCTTTGCCTGGAAGCCGCTGACCCCGGAACAGGGGATGCCCATGTGCAGAGCCATCCAGATCCACGCCCTGGTGTTCACGTTTACAAAGTACTCCTCCTGGGATAGAAACGTTGATTTAAAAAAAAAGGGAAGCGTGTGAGTTAAGGTCTGGGGTGCCTGAGGTGGAAATGGAGACCTTTGAGGTTTCACTTTGTACTCTACTCCGGATCCCCGTGCTGTGGGAGACGTGTGGAGAACAGAGAGCCTCTCGCACTACGGAGTGCATAACAAAAACAAACAAAAAAAAAAGAAAAAGAGATTCTATGTCCTGGGAACATGGCTGCCCCTCGACTGGTGGAGGCATCCCAGCTATCAGGGCTGGCGGGGGGACTTGGGAGACCAAAAGCTGGCCCTGCTAAAGGTCTCCAGGGTTCTGACTACAGTTAGTACAGACCCGGACAGGGTGGTCCCAGCCCCGCGAGGGTACGGGACGACGCTGGGGCGAGCAGTCATCGCACACGCCCTGGCCACACGCCCGGCAGTGGTGTTTGGACAGCTTGGTGCTGAACTCACGCTGGCAGTAGTGACAGCACAGGATGTCCTGGTCAGGGACCCAGTAGGCAGGCCGGGCAGCGTCCTTCACCAGGCCTGGGGTGGGTGAAATTATGGACGTGACATCACAGAGGTCATCTCTATACTGTGGGGCTCTAAAATATTTACAAACTCCTCACTGTTTTTGCAACTTCATACAAAGTAAAAAAATAAAAATAAAAATAAAAAAAAAACAATGAATATCTTCAAATAACCACCAGGGGGCAGCAAAAATGAACCTGTAATATTACATTTCAGAGATGCAATTGCAGTATGCATTGTTAGACAATAAAATAAACAGCTAGCGGGTAAATATCCTCTGTACTAGCTAAACACAGAAATGTGGTATGCATCACTACACACCCAGAGGGATGTCGATGGCGGTGACCACAGCTCCCAGCGTGCTCTGCACTGCCTCGCCCACCTTCCTAGCTATCACCGTCCCGCCCTCCTCTTCCTCTGGGTCCAAATCCAGCAGCTCTGTGAGAGATGCAACCAAATATGTCCGTAGCAGACAAAGGTTTAAAAAAAAAAAAAATAAATAAATTATGAAAAGCCCTGAGAGGGTGTTACCTGGCCGCACGCCCCTCTGCTCAAAGCAGGCGTCGCAGACACGGACCGGCGTGAGGCCCCAGCCGCGTTCGGGGACCGGCCGGCTCCTCGAGGAGCATTCGCCGCAGAAGCCTTCGCCGCATGCGCGGCAGTGGTGCTTTGTGTCGTTCTCCTGGAAGACGCTGCAGCACTTGTGGCACGTCTGTCACACACAAGCAGAATGGCAATGGGGAGTCACCAACAGCCCACCTCACCAGCCAACCCTCTGCAATATCTCATCAGAGCAACAGGGGGCGCAGCAGTCAAGGACATAACTAAAAGCATGCAATGAAAAATATATAAGCTGTCTTAAGCTGCGGCCAGTGCAGTGACGTTCCTTAACGACAAATGCATCACAGGGACTGCAGGACAGGGGCTATAAAAAAAAGCCATGGACAAAAAAAAAAAAAATTCATCTGCTCACCAGGATGAGCGAGTTTGGCTTCCAGTAGGCTGGTGCAATCTGGTCGGTGAGCCAGGAAGTGACGGCCTTGGCAGGCTTGACGCTCAGCTCGGACACGGACTGCGCCATGAAGTTTACCCCATCCAGGAGGCGCTGGGCCGCGTTGCTGTTGTCCTTCAGGAAGCCGTCGGACTGCGAAGGTGGGAAGGTGCGTCGGCCTTTGCTGGGCTCTTAATCACGTCATTGGAGGGCTTATCTGACGTCTAATCACGTGACTGGGTGTTTCAGGGGACTCATCAAATATGGTGTCAAAGCCAGAAAACGGGTCAAGATGACCAACCAGGTATGCCGTTATAACCCCAAACCCAACACAGACCGATATGGGGCTCCGTATCTTTCTGATAACCTTTTATTAGCATGAAATGTTAAAAAATGCACCATTTTTAAAATTCATTTGTTCTCTCCTTTATGTAAATACTCATATACTCATTAATTATGACTTGTATGATGTGTATGTACATCTATATAGTATTTTATTTATTTATCTTTGTCAGGGCTGAGAAGCAGGTAGCCCCAGCCAAAAGAGCACCAGCAGGCATCCTGACCTCTGCAAGAGTCTGGCAACTGTTGGTGGACTTGGGAAGTTCCCCGGCCATATTGCTATAACCACATTTCCTCCAGACATCGTCCTTGTGTCTGAGGCTCCCAAGCAAGCCGTACTGTGGGAGCTGACGGTCCCATGGGAAGCCCGCTTGGAAGAAGCCTCTGAGAGGAAGCTCTCCTAGTACGCGGGACTGGTCAAGGACTGTCAGCAGGCTGGATGGAGGGTGAGGTGCCTCCCAATGGAGAGAGAAGAACCATAGAGTCGGGGTAGCTAGATAGGCACCTGGACACAAGCTGAGGTCTGATCAGCCCCGGCTGCGTCACCTGAGTGAGGGTGTACGATGCTGAGAAACCCGAAACACCCAGTGATTTCAGGAATATCACTGATGATGTGTCCAGAAGCATCAACAGATGTATTTACACACTATCTACAAGTTAATTAATTATTGTAATCTGTCAGTTCATTTCTGAGGGTCTGCCGTAAGAGTTAGTGGTTGGGGAACTGGGACAGTCTCGTCCGCATGTTCCCTACTTCTTGCGTTTTCATCCTTGCGTAATTTAAAAAATGAATTAAAAAATGTGTTCATAAAAAAACAAATGCACCCTTCCATGAATGGCTGATCCTGGTCAGGGTGACAGAGGTGCCTGGAGCCCATCTCAGGCAGCACAGGGCACAACAGACAAACAAAATACTCAGACAGAGGCAGGCAGCCAAGAGCAGAATTCAACCCTCAATCCTGGGAGCGTTCTCCACTGAGCCGCCATGCTGCCCCTTAGTAAATATGAGCAGACAGATTTTACAGCTTTTGCCACTTCAGTATTATTGATTTGTTCTCAACATACTGAGCTTGTTTTACTGATTGTGTTGCTTTTTATTCCTCCATGCATTGTACAGGTGTAAAGCACTCAGGTTTGTCATCTCGTATAACCGGATTTCATCATCAGGATAACCACCATTATCCATGACAGTACTCTATAACCCATATTTTCTGCTCTAATAAAGGTTGGCTATCTATTTCATATGCGATTATAAATCAATAAAAAAAACGGACACTCATTGACGGCAAGCGGTCCCTCTGTGCTGTGGTGACACCAAGACATCACTTCCTTCCTGCCCCCCCACACACCCAAAATGGCTCCCATTCTGCCTCCCCATTCACTCAATGCGACTTCAGAGGCAAGTGCAAGCTAGAAAAACATGAAGGAACTGGCGTGGGGGACAGGGTACTAAGGTCCCCCCCTACCAGATGACACTAACCCTTCACATGCCAAGCCAGCCGGCAGAGATGCAGTTTCTGACTGAATATTAAACAGACACATATTCTGGAAGGAAATGTGGGTGGGGGGTGTGTGTCTCTTACCCCAGGCCACACATGGCGGATCTCGGTGCGGACCACAGTGTCCACGGGGTCCTGGTTCCCATACCAGTACTGGCGGCTGCGGTAGATGACGCCACAGTTCGGACACTCGATCACATACCTAAAGACACACCCAGAGAGTGGTGGGATGAGTCTTGGTTTAGCCAACTGGGATGGCTTCTGGAGGGGGGGGCGTGGCCAAGCTGGGCAGTCATGTTAAATAACTAAGGAATTAACTGGTAAGGGTGAAATACAACAACATATAGCTAATGCTTTGGGTAAAGCTCTGTAGATCTGAAATACATAAGCAAGTATGAAACACCCATGGACTTATAACCAGCCATAAATCACCTGCATTAATCTGTACCCTGACTATTAATTCCCACTAGAGTTGCATGCAATATTGGTTGAACATATTGGTATCGACCGATGCTTGTTAAAAATCAAGACATCAGAATCTGTCCGTTGCGTCGATCTAGGTCAATATTGCTGACTGATATTTAGAATTTAGCTAATATTCAAAGTTAGCTGAACCAGAGCCAAAGACACAGCCACTAAATATCAGCCATTTTCCAAGGTGGAGGACGAGGGATTCCATCAGCACATTCACCAGTAAGAACTGGTTTCAAAGAACCAGCCCCATGGCAAATCCCACCCACCCCACTACCCAGGCTTCACTACTCACAACATATTAGTAATATTCGATGAACCTATACAGATTATCAGTGTTGGGTTTAAATGTTCCACATTGGTGCATCACTGCTTACTGCCAAGTCCATATTGCCACCTTGGTGTCTAGTTGCTGGCCTGAAGTGATTTTCAAACATTTATATAGCTGGGATTTGAACCAACAACCTTCCCGTTACAGGCCCATGTGTTTAATTCCGGCAGCTCAAATGAAGTGCTTACCCTGACCATGCGTATCGGGCCAGGCCGAGCCAAGGGGAGTCCGAGGATGCGGATGTCTTTGGCACCACGATGACCTCCATGCCGCCCTCGTAGCACGCCTGCAGACGGGGGGGGGGTAGTTCGGTGAGGCTGGAGCAGGCAACGCGTGGGACAGGCTTGGGATATGATGGGGGGGGAGAGGGGCTACCTTGCAGGTATAGACGCGGTTGTCATAGTGGGGTGAGTAGCGGCACCGATGCTTGGCCTCGTGGTTTACACCCTCCCTCAGGTGGTTCATACTGTTTCGGCAGCCGGACCTGGAGCACAGACAGGCAAGGTAGGTGTGATCCCTCAAACGCCTACACTAGGGCTCCCCGCCCTCCCCACCCAGAGGTCACACCCACCCGCAGCTGAGGCACAGGCTGGAGCAGGTGAAGTACTCATCGGGGAAGAAGGAGCTGAGGGCCTGGTGCTCGTCCGGGATCTCGCCGCTGAAGCGCTCGCTCAGGGCCTGTGGAGAGTGGGGCGGTTCCCCGGGAAGCTGGGTTATGGCGTCACGCCCAGACAGCCAGCGGGGACCAGGTGGGCGGTGGCCCATCACAAACCTGCAGGGCCTTAAACACGACCAGCGGTGAGCGGGGGGACCGTGTGGTGCTGTTGTCCAGCTGCTGCTCCAGGCTGCGCAGCAGGCCGCTGAAGTCGGTGGGCGGGTTGTAGGTGCGAGTGCCGCAGTACCGCACCGAGCTGAAGGCCTCTGGGAAGCGGCCCAGCTTCCGGAAGCGCTCCTGCAGGAGCCTCTCTGCCGTCTCCCCTGGCTTGTCTATTTAAGGGTGAGGGGGGCATGGATAGATGAGTGCCAGATACACAAACCAATAGTAGGCCAAGTTCAGCTTTCAAAGCCACAACATACACACTCATTAGTAAACAACAATGTCTTTGTACATCTGGCAGAAAGCTACAATATTCATAAATCAAAGCCCCCAAAAGACACAAAAGAGCCATTATTAATGAATCAGTTAAAGTAGAACGAAGCTGGCATTCGTTTCTGCAGAGTGAAGAGACCCTGCTGACCTGAGCCCAGGAGCTTGGTGTGGACAGTCTCGTGGAAGATGATGACAGCGGGGCCCAGCGTAGACAGAGGGACGTCGAGGCCGCATCGCGCCGTTGTGGCCTTCAGCTCCTTGGTGAAGTGCTTCAGGTACGCGTCAGAGGCATCACCCAGGAACTTGAAGAGATCGTCGTGCAGCCGGTCGGCATGGGTGCGGTAGATGACGATGTCGGAGATGGCCAGCACCTTCAGCAGGAGGCGTGTGCGCTGGCCCTGATGGGAGCCTGCCCCCAGCAGGCCCTCCGTGTCGATGACCACCACCTTGTGGAGGGGGTCCAGCGCCGCCCACACGCCCACTGTGCAGGACTCTTGGGTGGCTGAAGTCTTGAAGACCTCACGGCCCAGGAAGAAGGTGTGGTTCAAGGTGTGGGACTTGCCCTCCCCCGTGTTCCCGAAGATGGACACCACCTTGAGCAGCTGATCAGGGGGGCAGTCCAGCTTTCTCACAAACTCATCTTCGTCCTTCACCTGACCAGGGACCAGCTTGGTATAAATTTATTCAACAAAACCCCCCGCAAACAATTAGGAAACTAGAAAACTGATGGCCGAACAAAGATTCTGCGGTCTGATATGGCATAAGGCTACTGATAACTTATTGGGCTCTTTCAACCTTCGTGGTGGGTGGGCTTTTAGCCACACGAATAGACTCATCATTACTGACTGGTAGAAGAGGGAAAGACAGGTGTTCTCCAGGGACCATCGCCGGCCTGTATTGCCAGCCAGAGAATGATGTGCTGATTTAATCGAGGGGAAGAAGTAATTCTACAACCCCCGATTCATACTCACTTGCATTTCCTCATTCTCATCCACCAGCAGGAAGCTCCTGACTTTGTCAAGCAGCTGGGCCCTCAGGACCTCGGCCTCGCTGACGCCGGCGTCCACCGCTTTGGGCGGGGGGTAGGAGGCGAGCGGGTGCTTGCGTTTGTTCACACCGCTGTGCGTCCGCTTCTGGCAGTCCAGGCACAGGTTGATCTTGCAGCCCTGGCAGCGAACAACCGCCCGGTGCCGGGCGCCAGCCTCTCCCTTGCAGGAGTCGCAGAAAGGCACGTGGCCCGGCCCGACGCGGGTGCGCTCGTGGTTCTTGCGGCGCTCCTGCCGGTGGAGCTCCATCTCGCAGCGGGCGCACTGCAGGCTCTTGCACTCGTCGCACTCGAACGCCGCCTCCTCGGAGCCCCCGCAGGCATAGCTCTCCTGGCAAACCAGGCTGGCACTGACTCCAGGACCTTGGCCACTCATTATTGCTCAGTATTGAAATGATATACCTTAATATATGGGCCGAGACCCCAAATGATTAAATATAATTATATTTACAAGTATATTCTTCACTATTGCAATCTATTTAAATATACATATACACATTTATTTTAAAGCTATTTCAAATGCTTTGTTCTTTGATCTTTATGTGTATAGTGCTGATTTTATACCCATTTAAATAAATTTGACTCCTAGCTTTAACATTTCAGACACCTGACTTGGCAAGACCCCTTAACAATATAACATTATTTCCCTTCGCAAAACTTCAAGTTGAAACAGTTATTCAGGCAATGAAATGCAAACGTGAGTTAAACACTGATATTATGATTTAGTGCAAAACCAATAAATGCCCTTGCATCGACAACAAAAGGATGACATGAATCGACCAGGTGGTATGACTGCTATTTCCGCTTACATTAAATGTCCAATGCCATTTAAATAAAACTTTGTCTTAAAAAAACTAAACTTAGACAACATCAAAACAAACAGCCAGAATAACGAAACCTTCCCAATGAACGCGACTGGTTCACTTGCCTCTGGAGGGACCTCTGTAAACATGACATTTAAAAACTTCAATAATTTACTAAATTGGCAAGGTAACAAGCATACCTGAAACAAGCCCAATAGACTAAAAACCATACGTGAGACTAACTACGATGAAAAACAGACACACCAATGACACTTCCAGTACATCGAACTGCCCTTAATGTGCGATTAAACAAGCAAATCGTGCGGTTTACGTTCAATTTACAAGATTAGCGTTTTAAAAACACAGAACCGGTGTGTATTGAAAAATATTGTCACGAACACAGAAATCAATGTTTACCCCACGACAAAAACAGAGTCGCTCTATAAAACTGGATAGTGACTCAGTAATCCTAGCTAGCTACCGGCACGTTAACAACAGAGACACGTCTCTCTTGCCAACAGTTAAAACTTCATCACCCGTCTCAGGAGTTTCAAAAAGTCGAGCTTTTCAGTAAAGTGCGGCTTTGTGTAGTGAAGGCATTGTTTTTTGTTAGCTGAGTTCCCCTCCCTGATAGACCTCCCAGAATGTTGTTGCCAGGTCAGATCAGCTGATCAGGGTATTTTCAGTCACAGGTCAAATGTCACACTGGTGTGGCTGCTGTTGCATTCTGGGTAATGCAGTGTAAATCGTGTGTATAGGCGGTAATGCTAACCTTTTATTTATATGGAAAACATTTAAACACAGGGAAATCATAATTACTTCACGTCTATATTACTGAGAACATGTAGACACGCATCTGAATGGGGAGTATACAGTAACAGGGAGAATGTAGTCATTAAAGGTTAATATTTTGCAGCGTTTTTCCTTCTTTGTTACTCGAGTTGCCTCGGACTACAAGTCCCATTGGTCATCTTGGATTTTGACGTTGTTTTGAATTTAAAAAAGATTTACCAGTTTGTATGCCATATGTTGTAAACTTCGTTAACTTAATGCGGCAAACTACGCCTTCTCTACTTCGATATTTTTACAAATTAGACATTTCCCGAAAATAAAACAAAAGTTCGTTTTTTTTTTATCTTAGTGATTTTATAATATTCCCACACGTTTTCATATTTCACAGTCATTATGTATGTGAAAAATACAGTATCAGACAAAATGTTTTACAGCACAGTTTGGTTAAGAAAGTAATAAAAGTAAACGGTGTTAAGACGGCAACCTTTGTTTTTTCCTGTAGGTGCTAGCCCTTTTTTCCCCAGCCCTTTTTCCCTCAACTTATAAATTATTTTGTTCATAGAAACGTGTTTCAGTTTCCAAGTTAGTTCTTTCATTTATATTCCCCTCTTAAACTTCTCTTTAAAAGATGGTCTTAACGTAAAATGAACTATCCTTGTACAGTAATCTCATGGTAATTATATCTTCGATTTTTTTATTTGAAGGGCTTGTTTCGTGTATAGATCATATATTTTTGCACCAATAGGGGGCACTAAATATCAGACTTTTCATAGGTTCAGACTCGTTTAAATCTGGTCCTCGGGACACAGTATCTGCCAGGTTTCGTTCCAGCCATGAATGGGCTGTTAGAAAGCAGCGATAGGTTTGTCACATCTACTCATTAGTCAGTCACTGAATTATCATGTGCTGCTCATGCTTAATTAAATGAAGCACATTTTTTTTCATTTCCTGAATGATGGACTAAAGAAAGAAAACTGTAACATAAGAAATGCAATTCAACTATAATTAAACTATAAGGACATGTCAGCTTTAACCATTCATTGATGGAACACACACACGCACACATACACACCAGCAATGATGCAGCCCTACCCAGTATATCTCACCCTGACCAATGATGAGAACCTGTACTTGACAGAAACTGCAAGTGCTCTTCAAGGAAGATTAAAATCTTATTCCTGTCAAAGGTTCGCTTAACCTGGCAAACCTGTTTCCGAAGGTTTTGAAAAGGGAGATCAGACGAGGACCAACAATTCAGTCTTTCCCATAACTATTTTCCTATGTACACTCAGTATGCCATGTGAGAATATTTACCTAATATGATCCATGACCCTTTAAAGCCAACCTCAGTGTGAATATAATCAGATTCTCTCCAGATTATTCTAGAATAGCTCTATGCACAGTAACTTTACACACATTCTGAGACCTGTATCTGTAGCATAAAACTGGAAGCCATATGTTCATTCTGAAATACCTGCCTGGTTACCAAAGTAAGAAGCACTAGTTCCATTGTGCATCATTCTGCCTGTACTCTTAAGAAAAGGGACTCTGTCGGTGCTCTCTCTTGTTCGCATGTTACTGAATAGCTGCAGGCCACCTCGCTGACCGACAGAGAGAGCTCTTCCCCAGTTGGCTTCAACACGTTTAATATGGTTTTCATAGCCCTGTTAAGTTGAAACGGCTATGTTTTCCCTCACTATCCATGTCATTAGAGCTTTGACAAGTACCTATTAAAGTCTCCTTTACTGACACATTATTACCCAATCCTATAGTACCATGTGTCTTGCAAACTAGAGTCTAACTGGCATTCATTGTTTTGTTTGATATGAATTTATTGCATCTTTAGCAAGAGATAGCAAAAGTCCCATTTTGCTATGCGACACTACCTATAATTTCCTTCTCGCGGTTCCTGTGAAATTTGAACAAGTCCCCGATTTCATGACTATCTACCAGACACAAGCAGTTTAACTTGCTAATCAAGTGGGCCGAAGTCCTACCATTTCCCTGCCTGCGTTTTTCCCTCCATGTGGGTCACCATTTGTACATCCCTGGGGTGTGAGGCCCCAGAGGGAGCAGGGAGAGAAATTTCACGGCTCTGTTTTGGTCAGCACGTCGGGGTGGTGGCAAGGGGCCCCCAGCAGGATAACGATCCTACCAGCGGGTGTGAAACAGCCAGGAACTGGGCCTGAGGTGTGAACTCGGGAGTGTCGTGACCCACACCTCATCCCTTATAAACAGAGATCATAACCCCCCCCCCCCACACACACACACACACACACACACACCCTTTAAAGATAGATAACACACTTTTTATCTGTGATGTCTGTTTGTTTAGAGCAGTGTCTCCCAAACCAGTCGTCAGGGACTCACAGTAGGTCCATGCCCCTTGCCGCCACCCCGACGTGCTGGTCACAGCGGGTCCACGTTTTTGCTCCCTCCTAACTCCCTACAGGTAGCTGGGAGGGAGCAAAAACATGGGCCGTCTATGGGTCCCCGAGGCCCGGATTGGGAAACACTGGTTTAGAGTGTTAATTGGCCTCAGTCTGGCCATTTTCACCTCACCTTAATCTCTCATTCGATCCATCTGTGTGATAAGTGATCATGGTTTGGCCCTGGAGGTCTCCATGTATAGCATAAACACATATTCCTGTAATAACAGAAAATGTGTGTCAATGTGGCAGTTTATCCTCCATAACAGAAACCACCACCCCTGGAAGGGGACAGATTGATGGATTGGGGACGGAGCCGCGGGCCTGAGGGTTCCCGCTGAGCGTCTTCAGCAGGAAACCGCCCCTCTAAGCCGGGAGTCTCCCCCCAACTTGCTTCTCAGGATGGGGGCAAGGAAAGTGGGCGGGGGATATGATACACCCACCCTACACCAGTGCCCACACAGCGCCTGAAGTGAAATAGTGTGACATTTATAAGGGATGACAGAAGAGCTAAAGCTATAGCACCCTCCTGCCCCCGGCCCCCGGGGGGGGGCGCCGCGCGGCGGCCCGGCCCCGCCGCCCGCCGGGGGGGGGGGCCGGCGGCCGCGGGCGGGGGGGGGGGGGGGGGGGGCGCGGGGGGGGGGGGGGGGGGG
>JABFEA020000029.1:837470-873554 GCA_019775915.2 Cyphomyrus plagiostoma
CTGAAGTGAAATATTTGGAAATTTATAAGGGATGCCAGAAGCGCTAACCCTATAGCACCCTCCTGACCCCTACCCCTGCCCCCCCCCCTGCCCCCTCCCCCCCTTCCCCAGACCTGAGGGGCCACCACTTTCAATCCTGCTTCTTAATATCTGGAGCAGCAATGCTACTCTGCTCTGGGCTATGTGCTAATGACAGCCAGAGAATTATTATGTTACAGAGTCTAATAATAATTCAAATGACAGTACTGTGCCTTGCACTCTGCTCATTGGTAGCCACTCAAAAGTTCACACAAAAGCCTTTTATCTTCCCCTGCCTTGCAAAGCTATGCCATGTTCTTTTAATTTTTTTAATAGCCATGGCTATGAAATACTGGTGTCTTTGACTTGCCTTAACCTCCTTAGGAACAAAAGGCTTCCTGAAACTCCACCTACACAGACAGCCCTCCCATCTTATTGCTCTGTAACCTAAATGACTGTCAGTTGTGTTGTGTTTGAATTTTGGCTCAGGGCTTTCGATAACGCCTTCCCTCATGCGGTTGACGGGCGATCGCCGTACGCTGACAGGTGTCTCTGTTTCTCTTTCTCTCTCTCGCTCTAGTCGGAGGTCACCTGCCTGCTGGGGTTTTGTCTGGTACGGCTTGTTTTTTTCTTCCCATGATCCTTTGCTCCCAGGGGCCCTCATCCGTTGCGGTGGGCAGGGGGGCAGGCTCTGTCCACACCTAGGCTTCCTGTTGGAAGCCCATCCCCACAGGCCGGCTCCCCGACAACTGGAATGGATCTATTTTCAATCCTTTACAAACAAACTCTTTGAACCTGTGTTTATGGGTGGGTCTGTTAAGGAGAACAAACAAGTACCTTTCCCCACCCAGTCTCCAGACAGGTAGCTCCAGTAACCCAGTATGTATATGTATCTATCCTCTTTGAATATGCCATACAAGACGCAGAAAGGTTGTCGCAGCTGTAGCACACACTGGTTCATCTTACATTATTATCCAGTATCTATAGTTTCTGACTTAACGTCCTAATCAGTTTATGTGACTTCAGGGTTTAAAAGTTTTGGATCTGTGGTATCATACTTATTAGAATCATACTATTTATGCCCAGCAAAGGGCTTCGGTGAAGGTGGCGTCCCCTAGAGCTCACTTGGGGTATTGTCCCACATTCTGAGCAGGCGGTGACCTAAGAATCAGCTGCTATTGCTCACCTGCAGCTGACGGTACTTGTGCTGTCGCGTTTGGAATGGCGGCCATCATGAATCATCTCAGGAAAACAGATGCTGAGTCACAGACATCCTTCACCAATACAGCTGGAAAGATGGGGGATTTCTGGGCTTAAATATCTTAAGATACTTGAATCGTTGTCTCACCTGGTTATTGACTTTTCCCTGGGACTTGAAATTTTGAAAAGGTCCGTCACTGTATTTACAAGATTTTCCTTTCACTATGCTGTAGATAAACGAACACCATGCATGCCATAAATTATGAATCTATTATTGGCACCCCTTGTGAAGATTTGCAAAAAGGGTTAGAAAAAATTCCACCTTTTGGTGAAGTAGCTTCATCTCACACTGAAAAACTGAGAAGAATCCAGAGACCTAACACCCCGGATGATCTAGAGAGATTCTGTAAAGAGAAAAGGACTCAGACGCCCTGCTTGGTATTCCTCAACCATATCAAATGTTATAGGAGAAGAGTGCTGTTACACTGGCAAATGGAGGCTGTACAAAGTATTAATTGCTGAGGTGCCAATAACTGTGGCACATGTTTTTGTTGAAAATAATAATTTCTTGGTTAAGGATTTTTTTTATTTCAATGGATTTTTCTCATTTTCTCAGTGTGAGATGAAGCTACTAACCATTTACAAATCCTGACAAAGGGTGGCAAATAATTGTGGAGGGCATTGTACTTGGGCTGATCAAAGATTTAAATTTTATGGTTGCCCATCTGGTGGCATGTAACTCTAGGGACGATTTCGTTTTCCCATAATGAAAGCCATACCTTACCTGTGACCTTTAAAAGAGGCTTGAGATATGCCCAGGCTGACATCACCAGCTTTCAGCTATGAAAGGATACAAACGGTGTGTTATCTAGAAGCATCTGGGTGTAGGATTTTTGCCATACTTCTCCTTGGAGGTGTGTGGGCATCTGTTTCCTGTTGCGTTTGCTAAGTGTAACTTTCTTTCATTCTTTGTGAATATGTCTGTGGCCCTGAACACCAGGCTTTATTCCATGTCTGCCAAATTAGCTGTCAAAGGCAGAACACAATGGCCTGGGGGGGCGGGGGAGGGGGGGTCAGCAGTATTATTAGGTTAATCTCTCCTTTTGCGAATGACTCCTTAAACCTGGTTGAACAGCAAGACGGGGGCGGCACAGTGAATAAGAGCCTCTAACAAAAGGGTCGGCTTCCCTCGCTGGGCCGGGCACAGCTGTGAAATGGCCCAGCCGAGCCCAGTGTCTTTTTCCACCCCCCAGGACTGAGCTGGGGACTGGATTCCCCAAATCAGCCCCATGTGGCATAGGGTTGCAGAGCGGATTTCCACAGGACCAGCTGTTTACCTGACCTAACTCAACCTGTGAGGACACAAACCTGTAACCAAAAGGCTGTTGAAGAGAAACCCTATTGTTAAACTCTTGAACACAGTACATATCTTACATTTTTCCAAACAATTACCAAACAGCGGTGTGTGGCTCAGTGTTATGAGTCGGAAGAGGTTCAAAGCCTGGGGGTGGTCTCACTGTAGGGCCCTTAAGCGAGGCCCTTAGGCCCAGTTGCTCCAGGGACTGGTTGACCCTCCTTTCTCAACTGTACATTTCATTGAAACAAAGTTTCTGCTAAATAAAAAATAAGTAAGCAGAGGTGAATAGCTCAGGTCCAGAAAGTTAAAACCCAAGATTTCGTTTCAGCCAGCGTGTTGAGTACCTGGTCACTATGACTCTGTATACTGAACTGGTTGGTTGAAACAAACTCATGGACTGGATTTTTACTTTCTGGACCTGAACTATCCACCAATATACACAAGTTACTTTTGATGAAAGCACCAGCAGGAAGGTGGAATTCCTGGGTATCCGTCAAAAACAGAGGTGTTTCAGAGGAAGGTGTGGATGCTTTTAATCTGAAAGCAGGAAGAACAGACAGACGGAAGTTTCAGCATTATTCTGATGAAACAGAGGAAAGCCCCATGTTCACAGGAGTGCCCTGTATTCAGGCAAGGAAAACATTACGGAAATGCTTTAATCAGAAACATCATTCCAGTGTCACATTTTATCGTCACGTGTTTTTAATCCACTTCCTCCCAAAGGCTGCAGTCAGCTGTGCTGTCACCGGCCTCCGAAAGAGCGCAGTCTCCCTTGTACTCGCTGTGTGGTCATCCATCCTCACAGAGAAGAGAGGAATCTGGACCCTCGTGGAAGCCAGGGTTCCCTTGGATGGGAGCCAAACGTTCCATGGCCTGGAGCAGCAGCTCAGTGTTTTGAAGGAAGCTTAGATGACCGGTTCGTCGGGGTCACCGGTGAGCTCATCTGGTCTGACTGGCTTTGGAGTCTAAATGGAGGCCCGGCGCCGGTCGGACCTGCTTGGTGAGGAAATGACAGCAGGCTGCACTTGTCGTTACAACAGCTGAGCTAAACAAGCCAGAGCACTGGATCTGTTACTCAGCCCCTAATTAAATGGCACCTTGCATTGAACAGGGCAGCCATTGTTCATTTTGGTACGGAATGGACACAAGGGCCTGGCCAGGAATGAGTTGAAGATGATTTTTAAAATTATTATTATAGTACTGAAGGCCAGTATAATAGTCAGTAGAATATTCTTCTTTTTGCATCCTGGCACACAAGAGTCGGTCACCCTCCAGATACAAGCAGAACATTCTGGGTTTCCCCGCATTACCTGCCAAAAGACCTCCCTGATTTTGCGCTTCTGTAGCCAGTGGAAGAGCAAACAGTTTGAAAGGCGAACCTCACCCAGGCCTTATGGGTCCTGGACTATTTAGCTCTGGTGCTGAAATCTACCTGCTGATGATAAACTATGTGTCACAGACAGTTACAGCTCATGCATCATGGATAATGATGTGAGCAGAAGGCAGTGCGTCATGTCACATGACACCTGGCTACATGATTAGTATGAAGTCATGAACTATAGCATAAATGGGAACCACCTTTAATCCAATTAGACCTCTGTGGCCATAGGCCTTATTTAAAGGGCTTTTCTCGTGTAAATTTGCCACCTGAATGTGACAGCAGGCAGCCAATTTAAAAGTCTTCTCCCACTCCCTCCCTCCAACCTCCCCCCCCACACACACACACACACACACACACGCTCTCAAAATTTATGGCCTCCCCAGTCTGTTCGACACAATGTGTCTCTCATTGCTTTGGGCCCTGCAGCAAAAGCCCTCAATCTTTCACCCCAGCAGTGATGCAGCCCTACCCAGTATAGGGTGGGTTGATTTTGTAAATATGATGTTGGACTGACTGAGATTGATAGATTTATACATAGTAACAAAGAAAAACCTTACACACGTTGAAAAAAAGGAAAAAGTTTTTCACGATAACAAGTCAGATTTCTGTTTAATTTTTCGCATATATCCAGGTAGGGTTAGAGTTGTGCACTGCAAGCTCCAGTTGTTGCTATTTTACATTAGTTGTTGCTCTTGACATTGTTGTTGTTATTTTACATTTTGCTGTTCCTTGGAATATTTAATTTTGATTGCTTTTCTGCATGTTAGAACGTTGATATAATGGGTAAAAAGTGAAAATCTACTACAGTATTGATTAAAACAGAGAGCAGCAAGAAATTCTGTGGACAACCATCCCCTTTGAATGCAACAGAGCCTCTGACGTTGTGTCAAGTGATTCAATACAGCTATTTTGTTACAAACCGCAATCCCGATTTGAGTATGACATTTCCAAATTAATTGCAATGGATGTTATTAAGGTCTGGTGATTGGTGAACCAACAGATGCCACTCTATGATGAGTATTACATTGTAAAGAAGATAGATAAAGCTTGTTTCCAGAAGATGAAGAATATCAACTGGAAGATGCTTTCAACAGTCCAGCAACAAAATTTGGAGGAAAGTCTTGACAAACTTTTCGACATTTCTGCGTTCACCTGTCATCTACCTATTTGACCCTGTAATGACAAATGTGTGAGATGCTCAATTGAAAATCGTCAAACTCAACATATAGTCTGCTTGTGCCCTCCAAGTAAGACGGAGAGAGAGTACTTGAGAGATCAGAAAGCAAAGCATTAAAGACAATGAGAAGAGCTGAGGCAAAAACCGAGAGATTGAAGAGGAAGAACAAGCTAAGGACCTACCCTCCACGAGCACGCCTCAGGTTCGATCAACCTTGGCATCTGTGAACCTGCCCTGACTGAGCACTTCTCCGACAGCGAGCTTCACGATGCACTGGAGAATAGCACACAGCTAAAGCTACTAGATCTATCCTCACATTCTCAGAGTGTTGAGAGGGCAGTGAAGCTGACATCTGAAGCTTCAGCCATTATGTATGGACTGGAATCAAGACGTAGACACATTCTTGCAAAGGTTCCAAGCTGCCAGATGAGACTCTCATTTACTTCAAAGGGGACTTATGCTGAAAATTTTGATGCCATTTGTGGTTAGATAATAGATGTTAGACATGAGTTTAAGACTACAAACATTTATTTCTCTTAGTGTAATTGTGAAAGCTTTGATTATCTTTGCCAATATTTGTGTTCTGCTTAGTAATTTGATAAATATTGGTGATTAACATGAATAATATTAGCAAATTATAGTGCACTATTTTTGAAAATGTTTCCTGAAAAATTGGTTTCATATAACAAGGTGATTATTTTTTTATTTTGTCATCTTACCATATGTGCTAAATACCTCAACTAGTCCAAACTTGATATCTTCAAAAAAGTTGAAAAATGACCCAGCCTGTGTCACACGTGACCTGACAAGCTGTGGATTCAAAAAACAAACCGGTATTGTGTACGAGTTCATTTCCCGGGGGTCAGCACAGGGACTGTCAGTATTACCGGCCAGCTTGAAGCCTGTCTTTGGTGAAGTCTAACATTCTGAGCCCTAAGCAGACCACAGAAACGAGGCAAAACCAGTCGTATTTGAAATGACTCACAATGCATTTGCTTGTACGTTATAATCAGGTATTAGTTGCTTAATGGAACCAAGAAATATCGTAAGGGCATAAATTCACGTCTGGCTGAAAAATAATTGAGGTTTAAAGTTATAAGCCTTTGTTTTGACGATGCGTGTGAGAATTTAAATAATTACTGTCTGCCCCAGTACATCTCATTTCCATAACTATGGAAATTATCCCAAGGCCACCTTATAATTGTTTTAGGACCGTACAGGTGGCCCCAAAGTGTCTCTCTTTCTTCCTCTCTGTTCCACGTGCACCCAGGGTTACTAAACCCCATACATTAAAAGCCCTTTGAGTCAAGTTACATTGGGTTCATGTTTTATTAATAGATGCAGGCAGGTATCTTTAATCACACCCTGAATTTTCACTTGTCACTATTTTGCGTTCTTCTTTCTTTATTTGCATCCTGGCCAATCCAGTGAGGATGATGTTAGACCAGGTGCCACCTGGCCGATGCGCCCATGGGACATGCATTCTGATTGGACGAGGATCCTATGGTCCATCCTTCCACGGCCACTGACATACGGCATTGCTGGAGGCAGTGACCGTCCTCTCCACCCTGCATTTGAAAGTTTACCTATAGAATCCCCCTACCCCCACAGCCTTAAATCACTGAACCCCCACTGATGTAGTCTGAATGCATCTTCAACAATGGCTATTATTCTAAATAGCCAGGGTAGTTCCTCACATTCAGCCATTAAATTAAATAAAACATTATAGTCTTTTAAAATCTGCTGTCTCATCCAGATTTAATGACTCCTCTAATGGGTGATTATTAATTGCAATAATAATTATTACATGTCGAATTCTGTATTTTGTCTTGACAAGGCGTCCTATAGAGCACATTCTGTACCATACACACGCATGCATATGATATGTAGACAGACTTTCACTGCGTGGTGATTCACTGTTGCTAATTAATCATAAACCATCTGAGGCTACCTTCAGTTTGCAGTGCTGGTCCGTGCCCTGGGGGTCGCATTGTCATGCCCGCCTATCGACCTGTTAGCCCCACCCTGCCCGCTCACTCCATTCTCTTCTTCATGGGTGTAACCCTGATCATCACCGAGGGATAGCTTGTCTGTTCCATTCTTCTTTTCCATTCCATTCTTCTTCCAACTGTTTACCCAGTACAGGGTGGGGTCCAACCCCTGGAGTCCATCCCCGCTGAAAGCACAGGGCAGTAGGTCGAGGTAGACCTTGTGGGCAGAGATGGATAGTTCAGGTCCCGAAATCAGAAGTCCAGACCAAGATCTTATTTCAACATAAAGAGTCACAGTCTTCAGTAATTGGCTGGTTGGTTGAAACAAATTGTTAGTCTGGATTTTTACGTTCTGTACCAGAACTATCCACCTCTGTCTGTGACAGGGGACACACTTACCTACACAGAACTGAATTATACATAACATAAATTAAAAACTGAATTAATGGAACTAGTACTTACAAAAAATGCAATAGTTCAACTATGTTTTTTGTGTTATTGCTCTTATTATTGTTCCTGGTATTTCCACCAGTTTTAATGGACCAGCTGGCTAGCCGCATCTGGGGGAGGGGGGGGCACAGGGCTATGGGCGTTGTGGGTGCAGAGAGGGCTGCTCGGCAGTGGCGTGTTCTAACAGGTTATTCGCGAAGCCAGGGGCATCCCTTCACACAGGGAGTGTAACTTACACACTTTACTGTCGCTTAAGTCTGGGAAAAGTAATAGCACGGCCCTCAGCAAGCCTGACGAACACACAGAGGCGGCCACCATGTCTCTTCTGCTCCAGCCGCTGGGAGCGGCCCGGGGCCACCACTGGGAGGGGCCCTGGGCTGCTGCTGGGGGTAACCGTGCCTCTACTTGCCACTCTGGAGCGCCACTCCAGGAGTCCCGTGTCACAGCAACCCCCACTGCACAGCGTGTGAGAAAGAGGCCCCCCCGCCATTCCCAGAGCAGGATGCAGTCACATGGTCACACTCTACCAATCTAAATGCACCCCGTTATGCAAATCTGCATAGACCTTGAGTACACAACTGTTAGCATCTTGCCATGTTTTCGAAAGCAACTAACTGGAAACCCAGTGCATATTTTATTGGTACTAAACTTTCTTCCCATGTGAATTTAATGCAGTGTGAAAACTTTAGAGGAACATCACAGGTGACTTGTAGGTTGGGCATTGTAGATGCCACGAACTTCATATGCTTAAGAACAGACCTAATATAAAAAAAATCAAAATATCAATAGGCAGATTTCATGAAAAATAAGAAGTGCACAGTGCACTTAATTCAATCTTTGGAAAGAAAAGATGCTGTTTTAGATCAAGGTGTACATCATCACTCAGTGGATTCTATTGCTCTTTGGTTGAATACCCTGCTGATGGTCAATCCATCTGCAGACCTTTTCAGTTGTGTAGAGTAAGTGTAGAGATGATGTGTACTGGACTTTCTCCACTGTGCGTGAATAGAACAGCTAATTGAGTGCTGATTTGCATGTGTGAATTCATGTATAATTAAATCCACTCATCTTCTGAATTTTTGTCCTGGTCAGGGTCACTCACATGTCAGGCAGCAGAGGGTACAAGGTCGGGGTATGCTGTGCATCAGAAGGAACATACACTCCTGGTCCTGCCCAAAAACAACTGACTAAATCTAAAATTGCAAAACAGTATGGTTATAATGTTCCTAGCAACAAATAAATGGTCAGGACATTAGCAAGAATTAAACACAGAGATAGAATACCTAAGCATTTCTCTTTGATATCTTTATATGTTTGAGTGTTCTAGGTAAACTTGGCAGACAGCTTTTTACAGAAAGAAAAGTTAGTGTTGTTTTGCTAAATGTCAATGATTTCAAACAGTTGACAAGTAGTTAAACAACGTTACCTGGTTAGATTGATGCGAGACTTATATTCTCTATAGGTACAAATCTGCACTCTGACCAGACAATTTTTCGCCCAGGAGTGTACATGCACACACAGACACACAAAGACATATTTTCACTTAAGCACATCTAAACTATTAGCAATGAATAAGCTGTGCTCAAATCTGAAACCACTGCTACTGAATACAAAATTTATAGGTCTATTATGTCTTTTTATGATTATAGGGTTCCACCTACAAAGGCTTACTTTCTTGTTTTTTTTTATATGAAAATATAAATAACTTTACAATATACATTTAATTGAAAATATAAATTTAAATAATTGAAATTCAAAGTGTTAAGTAATGGTGACTGTCTGTAATACATTAATCTACAACATAACAGCAAATCTGGTCTGACGCCAATGAACTGGAAACAAAGCAGCGATATTATTTGCATTCATCTTTGAACAGCAGTTGAACTACTTGGCAAATGTCCAGAGGCCAGACTCAAAGAGCTGAGAGTAAGTTTACCCTCCGCTCCCTAGCTTCATGTTTGAAGGCTTCTGCATCCAAGGTGCCGGACAACGTTTGTGCATTTGTCCTGCAGATATTTGGGTTAGGGTTAGGTCCCAGCTGGGACACGATCCAATAAGCCTCACTAGGCAACATCCATAAATCATGACACGAGACCCAAGAAACACTACACTGCAGATAAAGATGTTGCCCAAAACACCAACCAGCCACGCAGGCAGTTTCTGTTTTTCCGCACTTCCTGCACGCCTGGGTACGAATTGGCCCAAAGAGTCCCAGCCACGGAGCCTGGGGCCATAACTGTCGTCTCTGAGGTGGATGGCCGTGTCGCTGGGGGAGCCGCCCGCGCCAGCGAGATGCACCTGTCGGTTCCCATGTGCTCTGCCAGGAAATTGCATCAGTGAAACTCCCAAACTCCGAAACTGGCCACATGCCAAAAACGGCGCTAGCTAATTTCGCCCAGGCCTTGGGAACGAGAAACGGCCCAGCTCCTGGGAGAGTCGGAAGACAAAGGATGACTAACGCTGACTTCAAACCACAGGGCGAGAAGCACAGCTCACCATTCATGGGAATCTGATTCCGACAGGTTTGGCTGCTCTTGCCCAATGCATTGGTTGTTCTGTGAGGTAGGCGGACATTCAAGGAAACTGCTTCAGTGTGTTTCGTCATGTGTGCGTGTCTATATGCATGTTTTTCTGAGTTTAATCCACAGTCTCGGGGATACTCTGTTTCAAAACAAAGAGAACTCCAAACAGGGTATGTACCAAGGTGCCTCTCACCCTGGGCTTACTTTGCACTGACTCTGAGCCCGCAATTCCAGCATGTGATATGGTTTCACGGGTCATTCCGTCTGTGTTTGACATTTCCTCCTTCTGCGTTGTATTTTCGATTCTAGCAAACTCAAAACAATCAAACCAAACCAAAGATGTACATTTTATTTATCAGATGCTTTTATCCAAAGTAACACGCATTTTTGAGAAAACAGGTGCAAACAATTTCTGGAGCAGTTGGCAGTGAAATCTGCCCAATCCTGGGATTTGAACTGGTGACCATCCAATCACAGTCAGACACTGCCGCCCATTTCACTCAATCTGGACTTTAACTTTTAAATTCAAAACCAATACTGAATAAGCTCCAGAAAATGGTCAGAAGAATCTTCCCATTGACAACAGAATACAATGCATCTCACTTTAAAGTGCCATGTGCTGATGTTAAGCCAGGGCATTACGAAAGCTTGTCAGTTGCATATCAAATTGCAT
Organism: Cyphomyrus plagiostoma; assembly: GCA_019775915.2. Lineage (NCBI taxonomy): Eukaryota > Metazoa > Chordata > Actinopteri > Osteoglossiformes > Mormyridae > Cyphomyrus > Cyphomyrus plagiostoma. The sequence goes on from JABFEA020000029.1 coordinate 848,240, forward strand.
GTAAGTCCCTGATGCAGGTTTGATGCGGTACCTGGAAGCGAGGTGACTGTGGCCAGTCACACTGTATACCTCACACTTTACCTGCCAAGACACGTTGCAGAAAGCGCACAGCAAGTGTGTTTATCCTGCAAGTAAAGAACCTTCTTCTGGTGAAGCCTTGTCTTTGATAGTATACTTTGATAACTTGTGGTTTGCATTCAAACGATCCATGGAGGGCTAAGTGCCTTTTAGTGATGTGACCCAAAACCTTGACTAGCAATGAGCGACAATGGTCAATGATAAGCTTTTTATTCTCCACAGAATAAAATGAGATTTTTTTCAAATCTATGTGGTTGATATGTTGGATCTGTGGCGTTCATACAGTTTCCAGTGGAAACGTCTTACACTGGGCCGATATTTATTACAATTTCATAATTCTGGGGAAACTGGAGACAAGAAGCAGGAAAGAGGCAGGGGTTATTCTCTTTTAAAATGAATCGTTGTTTAGAAAGTTAGTTTGAAAGAGGTGACCACTCTGCCTGCTTGAGTAAATTAATCGTCAAATGAGATGACATTCATATGAGAGTGAGTTACTTATAGGAAGTGAGGTAGTCACAGGGCTGGGGGACTTCTCTCAAACCTCAGTTTTGTCACTGGGGGAATCCAGCCAGGGTTGCCTAGGCAACTGCAGGTAGGTATACCTCACTGCAGGGGGTCTCTTTTCACAGTGTCATCAGGGATGCAGCTGTGTGTATGTATATGTGTGTGTGTGGGGGGGGGGTGGGTTGGAATGAGGAGGGGGGCATATGGAACAGCCAGCAAATAGCTAACAGGACCCGCTATGCTCCTGTGTCCATTCCCATTCACCTGGGCTAGACCACAGCGGTGGGCCCATTATAGACGGTGACTAACCTTTCTTCCTGCTTATATGTTTCAAAAATGAGGTCATTCAAAAAAAAGACTTCTCAACCAACAATGCTGGATGTGATTGAGATCTTCTGTCACTGGTCTGGGGCAGTGTTTCCCAATCCAGTCCTAGGGGACCCACAGCCAGTCCATGTTTTTGCTCCCTCCAAGCTCCCGACCAGACAGGTCATATTTCTAACTAAAACGTGGACTGTCTGTGGGTCCCTGAGGACCAGACTCGGAAACACTGGACTAGGGTGTCTCACTGCAGTTTTATATGGAAATGAAAATCCTGAGCATTATGGGATGTAAGTTGGATGATCGGGTGCTGTTATTTTGTAGAATAACCAAGATTAACAAACAGCAGGTATAACTTTACCCCTATGTATGGTTTGGTATTATAGTGTAGCGGTTGGTGGTAATTTGTGTATGTACTCAAATTACAACGGTGCTTTTCAGAAGAACTGGTTCACCTCAGGTAACAATGGTCAGAAACCTTCATCCTGAGCCATATATCGACCTGCTGTTCCTGTAAAAAAATGGCCAAACCTAAAATTGCAAAACAAAGTTTTTAATGGTCAACAGCAAATAATTTGTCATAACATTAGCTAGAATTAAACAAATGGAAAGTAACTTAGCTGTTCTCTTTGGTGTGTTTCAAATGTTTATGTCTTGTGGTAAACCTCCGGACAGTCAATGTTTACCACTACATGCTAATAACTTCAAGCATCTGACAAGCAATTGAAAATCATTTCCTAGTTAGTTTGTGTTTAATGTGTTTAATAGTGTGGCCAGTAGATGGCACAGTGGTTAAAAGCATAGCCCGATCATATACATTTCCTGCTTTTGTACCCCTGAGGAAGGGTAATAAACCGAATTGCTTTAGGAAAAACAGCCAACGGTACAACTTGGTGAAAGTCTGTATAATTGAAGTAATTAGTGCCGAAACTACCATAGGGAGCAGGGGGAAAAAAATCAGGCAGTTTCCTCATGCTACTGCTTCCTCTTCACTGGGTTCACTCCTCCTTCAGTGAAGGAACAACCACAACAAGGCTCTTGGCAGGATGTCAACATGGAGATGCGAAGGTGTTCAGTACATGCCTCCATGCTCACGCGAGGCATCAGGCGGGATCCACATTAACTAATAAAATAACACGAAGACTTCGGTGCATTTCATCGTAATTTATTTGCCAGCATTTCATTTAACATTCACCGCCAAGATTTCACTTAAACCCTGGAAAAAAAATGGCGCGACTAATTACCTACTGAAGTATTGGGAAACAGATGGTAGGATCAGTAGTCGTCAAACAAAAAGCTGATCGAACTGTTAAACAAACAGTACCACTTGTCAAAAAAACAATATAAAAACAAAAAGCTTCCACAAGAAGCATCAACGCAGTGTTTACATTCATACATTTGTACAAATTCCTACAAAGAGTTCAAAATGGCTGCTGTTATATGACTCCTTCCAAGGCGAAGATTTCAATAAACATTAGGGAAAAACAGCCTGCAGCTTAAAACCAAAAGGAAAAAAATTAAAACTGTTACCCCTGGGTTTCTGGACGCTGATTAGTGTGCCGGTTGCCCTAACGACCCAGGACCGTATTATGAGCGGATATCAAACTTCTGAAATCCCTGCCCAAGGTGCTTGCTAAGGCCTAGGTGCGGAAGATGACCAGTCCTCCTTCCCGGCCTGGAGCCTGGAGCCATTGAAATGTGCATTGCAAATAAGTACCCTTGTAGTGAATTCAGTTCATGAATACAATGTCGAGGGGACAATGTGGGGCCCGTCGTCAGTTAACGGGGCGGCCAAGCAGACAGACACCGTAACCGACACCTACTGCGACGCCGTGACTTTAAGTTTAGCATATGAAAGGCATGGTCCCAGCAGGACGGCGGACTCTGAAAAGGCCAGTGGCCCCCAGGGTCCCGCGACTCACTCCTCTCTGCCAACCGCCAGCTCAGGGAAGGCGGCAGGATTGGTGTGGATTCAAAACTGGCGGGCTCTTCCCATATCCACCAGATAATCCAACCTCGTGGGGGGGGGGGGAGTCTAGTCAAATCCAAACCCGTGTTAGATTTTCAGGTGCCCTTTGTATTTAAAGCTGCTTCCCCTTGCTTCTCCTGTTTTGGTTTGGGCTCTGAATTCTCACTCTGAATTCTCACTCTGAATTCCATTTCCATTTCACCCTAACACTTTTTTTTTGTTCTTAACTGAAATCCACCAAAAACTCCACGCGACCACTCGGCTGGTTCCCCGGATCCAAACTGTCCTTCACTGAGGTGTTTATAACAAAGGACAGCTTGTCAGTTTCAATGGGTCAGGCTTTCTGCCTTGAATAAATTAATAAATTAGTCCGTGGTGATTTGAAGTACTGCTGGAGGGTCATCAGACGAAACAGAAGAACTTTTTCCAGCCACACTTAGAGTATGTCTTTGTTCGGTCAGACATCTTTAGTTTTTTGGCTTTGCGGGCCTTGTGCTTGATGGCAGCAAAGATGGCTGTGTCAAAAGCCTCTTTCAAGTTCTTCTGAGTCAACGCCGAGCACTCAATATAGTCCTGGGCTCGGATCTTCTCTGCCACGCACCGAGCCCGAGAAGATAGGACTGGCTTGACTTTAAAGCGGTCCAGGTTGATGAGGACATTAACATCATGTCGGAGGTCGGTCTGTGTCCCCACAAGGATGATTGGCGAGGCTGGGTTACAGGCCCGGATCTCCGGAACCCACTTCTTTGTAATGTTCTGGAAGGATGTAGGGTTTACAATGCTGAAGCAGAGGATGAAGACGTCCGTGTGAGCATAGCACAGTGAGCGGAAGCCGTCAAACTCCTCCTAGAGATCACAAGCCACTTTAGTAACAGGGTTCAAATGTCACGTGCCAGTATTGTAATAAAGATCAAAAGTCAACAAATGCAGCTTCGCTCCACTCTCCACTCCACTGTTATTCACAAGTTAACAAGTTAATCATAGAAATACGTCACATGGAGATCAGATGATGGAAGTAAAACAACATTTTTTAAAATATAAGTCATGGTGTCTTGCGTTATGTTAAACACAACAAATAACTTCTGCAAAAGCCATTACGAAATCACAAGAACTCAAAATACACGGAGGACGCGATAATAGGTGGACTTCAGTGTGGGAGGTAAAAGTCGATTAAGTCCCCATTACGTGGAGCAGTATTCGTACCTGTCCGGCAGTGTCCATCAGCTGAATTCGTACTGGTGTCCCATCAACTTGAACCTGCCCTATTGCAGAAAAACACACAAAAAATGCGTTAAAACAAAAATATTTCGATTCCCGATTTTGTTCCTTCTACATATTTATTTTGCGCATTTACACATACAACGAGAAAATTTGGGATTGCTCCCTATTTCTTCGTACATTACTTTAAGGTTGCAACAAAGTTTCAAAATATGCCGCGAAAGCAAAGTAGAACCGCGTGCTTAATGCCACCTATTGTAATCTGCTATATAACTACTAGTTTTTCCAAACAAAAGAAAGGCTGCTCAGATTGTATTTAAAAAAGTAATCAAGATACCGGAAAAGACGTCAAACGCAGTCTGCTGGTATTCCATAGGGTATCCATTGGAAGTATAACTGACGATCATGCTGGTTTTGCCCACGGCACCATCTCCCACCAGCATACAGCTGATAGCCGGCTCCTCAGTATTTTCTTGATGCATGCACACTGACGGGACCCGTCTCTGATCGCAGTGGTAGTCCATTTGAGGGGGCATTCTTCAGCGGGTAGATCCAGGGGTCAGTGGCCGCACGGGGTTCAGCACAGTGCAGACAGCTCGGGACAGCGGGCGGCACGGTACTCTCATCACCTCCAAGACTCACAGTGAGCTTGTCATTGCTCAGCTCTCGCTTTAGTAGCAACTGTCCTAACAGGTTGTATTTGCATGGCCACTCCTCTGCGTGCCTAGTTAAGTCACGCACTAAAATCCTTCAAAAGAAAGTAAAGAAAAAAGCCTTGCCAGTGTAGATAAAACTTAAACTGATCGTTTTATCAGACATTTGAGCGTACATTATTATTTAACCACAGTTGTGTTGATCTGTTACGTGATAATCCTTTACGATATTAAACCACCAAAAGTTTAATACTAACAGAAGTAACACATCCTGTGAAGTGACACAGACAATCTGTCCATCTTCAAATAAAAGTAAAGTAATAAATGTCCAATAATTTTGCTAGTGTAATGAATACATAAATGAAAAGTTTACCTCATTTTGTATTTATTCATGTAGATTAACCACACCGAGTGTGCAATCCAAGCGGAGGGAGCTATCTGTTTTCTTATTTGCACATTATACGAAATTTAATTATTTTTAAGACGTAAATTACGGTGATATATTTCGGTTGCAATTGACAATCTGACTCTTCACGTTGTGAAATTATCGGTGTCATTAATAACTAGTAGACGGCTCCACCTTGCGCCAGACGGACGCAATAGCTTGTTTTTCTCCCTTTTCTTATAGCACCGTCACGTGGTCGTGAACCACGTGATCACAGATCACATGACCCTCCTTTCCCTGTCACTTTGTGCGAATTCTGTCAATCTCTAGAACCATGTAGACAAACGCTTATTTGTCAGTTACGTATTTTATTTGGTGACTCCTGGATGTATGTATTTTTTTTATTTTTCCGCTGTACTTGCGACACCAATTAATTTCAGATCTCGAGTTATAGATATTTGGCATCTCCTTACACAGCTAGCTGGCTGTGGAGCTCTTTTCTGACGCACTGGTGTGCAGTTTCATTTACCCCTGCTGAAAAACCTAGCGACTGCATATATGGCTTCGATACTAGACGAGTATGAAGACTCGCAAAATATGAGTCGTCCGGGTCATCAGAATAGAATTTCTGCCTCAAACATTGGGATAACTCATTCAGGTAAGCTTGAGGCCTGCAGAATGGAGGTATATCATCGCTACTCAATTGGGGTTCTTTTGTATAAGTTCGCTTAATCATCTGACACGTTTACTGGATAATGTGAGGATGCGTGTACCGCAAAATGCAAGTAAACTCGTTATGTAACTGCGGTCATCGTACGTCGCATGCTTCCGCTATCCATCCTAGCATTTATACTGTCAGGTGACGAGGAAGAGACAGCCCTTATCTCTTATTTAACGGCCGCTTTCCTAGCCGAGGAAAGGAAAGTCGCATAGGTTTACGATGTCTGAGGATGAAGCGAGGAATATTTCGTGGATTTTTCCTACAGGGTTTGTCAATGTGCGGCTGGAGGAAGAGAAGCCGATTTTCCACAAACAAAGGATCGACTTTTCACCTCCCGAAAAGATTAACTACTTTGTGGTGTGCAACAATCAGCTATGTATGAGTCTGGGGAAGGATACGCTGTTAAGGTAGGCTGGCAAGGGTTAAAACCACCAGACAAAAGGATGGGATTGAATTGAATTAGAATGAAGTAAACCCCCATTACCTGAAACTTTAAACTGCCTTAGCTGATTTGATTAACTCAGATTTTATGGTGCACTGCAAATTAATCTGTTTTTGAATGATAGGATTTTCTGGATAAATGCACATATACATTTATTTTCTGAAATGTGTATTTTAAAGAAGGAAGTTCTGAATTCAGTCTTTGACAGCCTAACCGTCGCTGATGCAAAACCAGGAACTGTTTTTGTACCAGTTTACTACTACTTGTCAGTCAAGTTGTGCAAACTTACTGAATTTGTTGTAAAATGAACAAACGTGAAAGTGACAAGTACTTTGGATGCAGTGTAAATAAAGTATATATTTTTTCCTGATGCAGGATTGACCTGGGAAAACCTGACCAACCCAATCAGATTGAATTGGGTAGAAAAGATCAAAGCAGCATTTATAAACTTTTCCTGGATCCCACGGGTAAGCTGTGCTAACTTTTGTCAGAGGATGATGTGGGGTGGGGTTCTTTTACTGTACATATAAGTGCACAGCCCAGTATCTGTTACATACCTCTGACTGGATTGTGCAGGAATTTCAAGGGAATGCACTGCCATTGTTTTTCTTAGCCATATTAAAGACTTTTAAATGTATGGTCTGGATTAGCATTTTTTGTGGTGGGGGGTTGTGCTGATTTTATAGCTGATGGTGCGCTGTTATCTTACATACTTGCTACTGTATAATAGCAGACTGTTCCTGAGTGCCTACAGTCTGGTACAGTTTTGTGCATAATCTTACTGGCTCCATCCTGCAGGTTCCCATCTGGTGATCAGCCTAACCACAAACGAGTGCCTATACCTGAATAGGAACACCCAGAAAGTGCGCAGCCTCTCTCGGTGGAAAGGACACCTGATCGAGAGCGTGGGCTGGAACAAGCTCTTGGGTACGGAGACCAACACGGGCCCTGTGCTGGTGGGGACGAGCCAGGGTCTGATCTTCGAGGCTGAGATCTCCGCTTCAGAGGGCAGCCTGTTCAACACCAACCCGGACCAGCACTTCAGGCAGGTCCACTCTCTGGAGGAAGATGGCGACCCTGCCCCCGTCTGCTGCCTGGAGGTGGAGCGGGGCCTCGAGTCCAAGTACTTCATCATCGCCACAACACGGAAGCGCCTCTTCCAGTTTGTGGGGAAGGTGGCGGATGGCTCAGAGCAGCAGGGATTCAGCTCCATCTTCAGTCAGAACCAGGACCTCCTGCCTAGCTTCCAGGAGTTTCCGGTAAACATGGGCTATAGTGAGATTGCCTTTTACACCTCAAAGCTCCGCTCCTGCCCCAAGGCCTTTGCCTGGATGATGGGTAATGGAGTCCTTTACGGCCAGCTGGATTATGTCCGGCCCGACTCGCTCCTGAGCGACGTCCAGGTGTGGGAGTACGTGGACAACGTGCACACGGTGAAGCCTCTCTCCATCGTCCTGACACAGTTCCACTTCCTGCTCCTCTTCTCCGACCGCGTAAAGGCGGTGTGCACCCTGAACGGCCAGGTGGTCTATGAGGACGTCTTCCCAGAGAAATTTGGCGCCTTGAAAAAGATGCTGAAGGACCCGGTCTGTGGGCTCGTGTGGATCTACACGGAGAAAGCCGTCTTCCGCTACCACATCCAGAGGGAGGCGCGGGACGTCTGGCAGATGTACATGAGCATGGAGAAGTTTGACCTGGCTAAGGAGTACTGCCGGGACCGGCCGGAGTGCCTAGACATCGTTCTGGCCAAAGAGGCTGAGCACTGCTTCCAAAACAAGCGGTATGTAGAAAGTGCCAAGTGCTACGCCCTGACCCAGAACTACTTTGAGGAGATTGCACTAAAGTTCATAGAGGCGCGCCAAGAGGAAGCTCTGAAAGAGTTCCTGCTGAAGAAGCTGGGCAGCCTCAAGCCTGCCGAGAAGACTCAGGTCACCTTGCTGGTCACCTGGCTAACGGAGCTCTACCTGAATCGGCTGGGCGTCCTGGAGGCAGACGACTCCAAGAAGAGCGTCGCTATGGAGACCCGCAGCGAGTTCCGCGGCTTCATCGCCAACCCCAAATACAAGGACTGTCTGTACAACAACCGCAGCACCATCTACGACTTGCTGGCCAGCCACGGCAACGTGGATGACATGGTCTACTTCGCCGTCATCATGCAGGACTACGAGAGGGTCATCTCTCACCACTGCCAGCATGATGACTATGGCGCCGCCCTGGAGGTGCTATCTAAGCACTGCGACGTGAAGCTTTTCTACAAGTTCTCCCCCGTCCTAATGCAGCATATACCCACGCGGGTGGTAGAAGCTTGGATCAGCATGGGCAAGAAGCTGGATGCTAAAAAGCTCATCCCCGCTCTGGTCAACTATAGTCAGATCGGCAGCACCCAGCAGATCAACGAGACCATCCGATACATGGAATTCTGTGTGTATGAGCTGGCAGTGACGGATGAGGCCATCCACAATTATCTTCTGTCCCTCTATGCGAAGTACAGGCCAGAGTCGCTCCTGTGGTACCTGGAGCAGGCCGGCATTCACGCCACGGACATCCACTACGACCTCAAGTACGCGCTGCGGCTGTGTGCCGAGCATGGGCACCACCAGGCGTGCGTCCTGGTGTACAAGATAATGGAGCTGTATGAGGAGGCTGTCGACCTGGCTCTGCAGGTGCGTACCGGCATTCCTTGGCCACTAGGGGGCTATGTCTTATGACCTTGTAGTCGAAAAAACAAAAAAAAAAAAAAAAACATTTAAACTTATAAGTCACAGAACACCAAAGTTTTAAAACAAGTAAAATGATTGATAAACATTTGTCTGCAAATTTACATTACCTCAAATGTTAGGTGGCTTAACCGGAAAAAGGTCATTTAAAGGAAATTTAAGTCATTTTAGAAAACGGTGGACCAGGTGTTACATCTTAAAGACGTCATGATTATCTTCATGGCACATTGGAGAAGTTAGTAGATCTAATTCAAATATTGACAAAAATACCACTTTCAGTAATTTCTAAGTGATATGGAACAACCCATGGAAAACTATGAAAATATTGTAATATGATAAAACTCTTTATTCTTTTAACTGAACTTTGAATATCAAGGACAAAAGTATGTTCATATGTCCAAGCAGTGATCCATTTAATATGACCACAAATAAATGTGAAAGAGAAATATGAATTAATGCCGATGCATTGTACACACTTGAATGGCTCCTTTGTGAAGGTTCGATTAGGGAAAAGTTAGCTGTGAAATATTTTTTGGTTGCACCACGTGTGACGTTTTTCCATTTTGTGAAAACCGTATCTGTCATTCACCCATGGCCAGTGGCTGATGCCGAATCGCTCTTGTCCGCTCCGGCACTCAGGTCGACGTGGACCTGGCGAAATCCTGCGCCGACCTGCCCGAGGACGATGAGGAGCTGAGGAAGAAGCTGTGGCTGAAGATCGCGCGGCACGTGGTGCAGGAGGGCAAGGACGTGAAGAAGGCTATGAACTGCCTGTCCAGCTGCAACCTGCTGAAGATCGAGGACATCCTGCCCTTCTTCCCAGACTTCGTCACCATCGACCACTTCAAGGAGGCCATCTGCGGCTCCCTGGAGGAGTACAACAAGCACATCGACGAGCTGAAGCAGGAGATGGAGGAGGCCACTGAGAGCGCCCGCCGCATCAGGGAGGACATCCAGCAGATGAGGAACAAGTACGGCGTGGTGGAGTCTCAGGAGAAATGTGCCACCTGCGACTTCCCCCTGCTCAACCGGCCCTTCTATCTCTTCCTGTGTGGCCACATGTTCCACTACGACTGCCTCCTCCAGGAGGTGACGCCCCACCTGTCCTCCTACAAGCAGGCCAAGCTGGATGAGCTGCAGAAGAAGTTGGCGGCGGCCAGCCAGCCCGGCAAGGCCCGGCGCCGTGTCCGGGAGGAGGACGCCGGGACGCTGGGCAAGGAGCAGCTGAGCCGCGAGCAGATCAAGTCAGACATCGATGACATCGTAGCCGCCGAGTGTGTGTATTGCGGCGAACTGATGATCAAGTCCATCGACAAGCCCTTCATCGAGCCACAGAGGTATGAGGAGGAGATGTCCAGCTGGCTGTGATGGGGAGCAGGCGCCGGAGGCAAGCCGGAGTTGTGGGAACCAAAGCTCCCCGCCCGCCCCCGCAAGACGACCCCCCCACTCTGCGATAGCGCACCGTCATGCTGTGCTTATAGCCGCCTGGTCCCCGGCTGAGAAAACGCCATTAAATTCTGCAAGCGGTGAAAGATCGGATCTTGTTTTCTGTATGTAAGTGCACCTGAACACCCCCCTCCCTAGAAAACTGGTGTTTGAGGTGTTTCATGTACAAACGATTTATCCTTTGGAAGAAAACTTTCGCTAAAAATATTTCCTGTTATAAGTGTGCACTGTACATTTCTCTCGTCAGAGTGCGACGTCACCTTCTCAATTCCTTTGCAGTTTTTGCAGCTAGGTCATGATATATTGAATAAATCTTGTAAATTGGAATTTTGTACCAAAAAATCAAACGTGTGATTCTGTAGCCCTGAATGCTCCTCTCTCCACAGCCGCTGTAACTTTGTGTCTCCTCAGCTGCAAATTAACGATCCAGCGGGAGTCAACACATGACGGAGGAGTGGGGACCAAATGTAATATAAACAAGCAAAAACGTCAAATATGTTGAATTTTGTTATTGCTGGGATTAGGGGTTTCCCATGGTGGAGAGTCCCCACAAAGATGGGAATACAATCGTGTGTGTGTAAGGAAGAGAGTGGCTGTGTTAAGTGTGGTGTTTGTATGCTGCCGGGACCTGCCTTCTGTGTTCTGATGCAAGGAAAGTATTTGCAAAGATGTGCTTTAGTGAACCTATCATGAAATTAAGCTCCATACAGCAGCGAAGGAACTAAAAATGTTGAGATCCAAACACACAGTGTGGGCAAGATTGTACACAAATGAATAAACACATTAATCTGCGTTACCACGAGGTTTACACATGTTGCCTTTCATCCCAATTCACTCAATCATACAGTTAAATGCCTTGACATTTAAATAGGGGTGGGGGAAAATATCGATTTTGGGTCATTCCATGTCAAATCATCATCGTTTCACACCTCAGTGTCACATAAGAACGTACGAACGTAAGAACTATACAAACGAGAGGAGGCCATTCGGCCCATCAAGCTCGCGTGGGGAGAACTTAACTAATAGCTCAGAGTTGTTAAAATCTTATCTAGCTCTGATTTAAAGGAACCCAAGAATTCAGCTTGCACTACGTGGGCACAGATTTCAATGACACTTCAGATGCTGATTTGGTCACATGAGAAACTCATGAAACTGAAATTGGGCGAGTCTTGGATCAATATTGAGGGAGATTTAAGCGAACAAAATTTTAACTTTTTTTTTTTTATGACTTTGACTGGCTATAATTACTGTAATGTAAGCTGCACAGAAATGGGCCTCATATTGTTTTAAAGCTATTGTCCAGCTCTGTTGATTGAACAAATAATATGCCATCTCCATTTGAATGATTACCATGTAATGACTGATTAAAATATTAAAAAATCAATAACAAAAAGACCAATATTTCTAAATTGATCATTTTTTTACTAAAGCTAGAGCATAATGTCATGAACATTTGGTCTTTGGTTTTTATAAGGTGTTGCTCAGATATCTTGACTTAAAGGTAGCGTCACATGGTCTCATGTCACTAATGGACCTTTTTAATGGCAGCCACACTGACATGAAATAGTATACCAAGGTGTATGTAATAACATTAATTAAGGTTACAAATATGATACAATTAAACTTACTGTAAGGCTCATTAATGTCATTGCAGACAACTGTACTTGCCACACTATTGAAAAGGCCCACATGGCAAGTAAATAGATGTGAGTGAGGTGTGCAAATCGGACCAGTGTAAGTGCACACTTAGGGATTCACTCGACATGTCCTGGCTGCATTTGATGATAACTGGTGGCTAGTCTGCAGTGTTACGGGCCTTGGTCTAGGGGATTAGGGAGTAACAGAATAGATATATGGGTGGACGTGTAGTGTGGGGACAGAACAAACACAGTGCACAAAACAGGTAGTATAAATATAGCGTGTATTTACAAGTTTGCTCACCACAGTGTATGTACAGACTTAAAGAGTAACCCAGGGCAACGCAACAAAACAATCTATTGCACAAACTTAGTCCCAGACTAACTTATCTACAAAAGAAAAACGAAACAAAAGACAATCACTCTCATTATTTTCCTCTATATCCAAATATACAAAGAAAACTCCAGATACTAGACACCATACACGTCAAAATCAAGGGCTAATCAGGCACGCAGGCGAAAGCTGCTACAGTTTATAAAATCCCTTCTTCATCATCCTCACTCAGCCATGTTTAAGTACAAACTGCAAAGGGTCGGCCTGTTACAGAACCCACTTTCATTATTATTTGGGGCTTCCTTCTCTCTCCCCCCCAGTTCCTAATTTAAACATTCTTCAACTACTCTTCACAATACACTGGTTCCTCCTTGGTTCAAATGCAACCCATCTGGCTTGAACGGGTCCCACCTGTTCCAGAAGGTCCTTATCCCAGATAACTTCTTGATTTTTCCTTCAAGTGTCACTGATGTCAGAAAAAGAAAAGCCCAGTGGCAAGTTGAGTAATCCTACTTACCAGGATGGAACTTGTTCTGTTGCAAGGGGCTTGGAGCATGATTTACAATTCAGTGGATGCCTCTGCCTCATTAACCTGATAGGAACCCATCTCCTGTTTCTCCAAAAAAAGTCTTTGAAGTGTGGGCCCTGACACTTAGTTGCAGTACTCCATGGGAGAACAACAGCAGCTGACTCAGTTGAACTTCACCCCGGAAGAGTGTGTACCTCTGCTGTTCGTTTTCACCTCTTCCACCAGGGGGCAGTGTTGTTCCAGTGGCAGCATCTGTCCATCCAGCATCCATCCCGCTCTTGTTGGGTCAGGGTTGCCTGCCTGCCTGCCTGCCTGCCATTTCCTCCCGACGGGCCCAATTGTGAGCTGTAAATAGTCCTTGTCCACACTAAGTACCATTGTGGTACTGTCAGCAGTTGGCCAGGGGTTTCTCTGCTCAGCTGTCAGGTGCAGCTACCAAAACCCGACACCCCTAACCACTCACTTAGGCCCGAACTCCAAGCCAATCTGCTGCGTCGGAATTATTCTCTTCCGTGTTACTTCCTAATCTGACAGGCAAACGGGATCATCTGAGGTCTCTCGTGTTTCTGTCACCCGAAAACGTGCCAGTCTTGTCGCTTGGCCCTCAGCCTCTCTGTTTTCACATGGGATGGCCATGCTCCGCTCGGCCAGAGGGGCCTGTGTTTGCTTCCTCCTATCAGGGCTGTGGGTAGATGGCGCTGCAAAACGGCTATGGCCACTATTTACTTACATGCTGGCTGGACTGTTTACAGGCTTTGGCAGGCCAGGGAGGTATCCATCTGTTGCACGAGGACAATGATTTACTTCCTCTGGAGAAGAAAAAAACACGGAGGAGGATGAGACACGGACATCTGGCGTGGCCGCGTCTCAGATCCTAGGATGTGATTCAGACTCTCTGTCTCGCAATCGTGTGTCGGTGCCTCTTTGCTCTTGTCACCGATCTCAGCTGTGTCAGCGAGTGCGGAGGAGGCCCGACAGACCCAAAACAGGCCGGGTTAGAGCTTGCAGTGAGATGGATCAGATAAAATTGGCCCGGAAAGTCCCATGGAGCTGTCAGGAAGCCCAGACCCCACACAAATGTTTTGCATATCTTACTGCTATCGCCCCGCATGTGTCTCCAGAACAGCTCTGAGCAGCTATACCAGGGTGTTCAGAGGCTTACGGCAGCAAAGGCCCGTTCACTGTTTTTTAACCGTGTGTACGAGAATCCACATCACCCGGTGGCTGCCCTGAACGACTGTCGAGATGCAGCTCGGAGATGTTCAGCTCTAATCACAAGCGCACAAGTGCTCTGCTTTCACGTTGGCGGCTGGCTGACAGATGTGAGGTTTGCGGTAGCAGCTCCAGGGATGATTTTTAACGGGCAGAACCCCTGACGCTGTAAACCAGACCCCGGGTCCTGTGTCACAGATAATGTAATGAAAAGTCAGGAGAGCTGGAGTGAAACATTAGACACTGATGGAAATCAATGGGGTCACAACATGTCCTACAAATAAACAGGATGATTAATGCAGTGCTTTGGGAATATGGGGGGAGATCTAACACCCATCAGATGCAGGTTTTAATGGATCACTGTGACGCCTTCCCTTTTCCCCCATGTGTTGTGGGTTTTGTAACCCCTTTTTCCAAGGTTTCCCTCTATTCCTCTGTTTTTTCGGCAGCGTGTTTCAACTGAGCATTAAGTTTATGAGGAAGACAATGGGAAAGATGCTGGGTGGGTAACCAGCAGATGTTTAAAATCCCAGTTGGCAGTGGGCAGCGGGGTACTTGAGTTTCCTTAATGACTAACTGACACTTGAGAAACTCGACGGTTTTTACAAAGCATCGCAACTTAGGCATGGCTCTAATTAAAAATCGTTGCGTCAAGTACAGTCAATTGGAATTACGTGGCAGTAACATCTGATGGGGGCTCGAGTCACCCCCTGGTGCAAGACCCAAAGACCTTCATACGTTCTTTTAATTGAATCACTAGGGTAAATGATGGCTCACGGTCTCCCAAGCTGACAGGAGATTGATGAACCTTTCGAAAATCATCACCACCTTCACCGAGAGTGCTTATCGATCTGATTGGATTTAAATTAGCTGCCCCTCTCTGAACCCTGGTTTCTGCCGGGGCAAACAAGACCTTTCTGGAGTGTTCCAAAGGTCACGGTGACTCATCGAGCTTTGTGGTCTCCGTGGTCATAGTGGTCGAACTTTTTGAGAATGATTGTGTTTTTCAGTTATTTCCGTTGAGGGTAAAAAACTGCTGTGAGAATAGATATGCAGGATTCTAAATCTTAAGTGACGGAACAAGTCTGATAACACCAAGTGGGTTATGTCATCATCTCACTGACCGTGACCACATCCATGGGTGAAGGTGCAAGGATCTGGACATGCCAGGGAACACACGGGATCCAGGACAATGAGCCCAGCTTGGGAAAGGTGTGCCACGTAAGCAATGGGGCCTCTAAAATCCTTTATTGTGATACTGGCAGATCATATAATAGGATCAAGGTTTGAAAATGGAGTCTGATAACAAATAAAAATATTCTGTTTTTTTTTTTTGCCCAATAAAATATATTATCCGATTTCATAAAAAGAACACAAATTGACACCTTTCGCATTCCAAAAAACACAGGTTTGGTGATTATATATCTCTTGGACCATTCTCAATGTACATACCAAATATGTGCTTAATTTGAAAACCAGCCTATCTGCCAACGTTGTGATTCAATCAATTTCACGAAAATGTTTGATGCGTGTGTTTCTGGGAGGTTGGTAAAAGCTTTTCCCTGACAGCCAAAGTGTTTCTAAGGAAGGAGGAGATAAGTTTAGAGTGAATGTAAAATTAGAAAACATCACCGCTTATCTGTCAAGGCCTGCAGGAAATGCATCAGTGCTGCAGGGGGTGCTTCCTGTTTGCCCTTCATAGCTCCCTTTCCTTCTTTCACCTGCTGTCTGGTCCCCTCCTTCCCAGAAAGATATCTGGGGACCCCTTCTGATGACCTCCTTGGTTTCCGCCCCCCAGTAAATATCACAGAGATCCCACTAGATCTGCAACGCAAACTCCAAGTAACTTTGACTCGTGCAAAATCCCACCCTTCTGTGGAGGGAACTTTTTCCTTTTAAAAACCACCTTCATTCACTAAATCAGCTAGTGGTAAAAATGAATGCATGACTTTAAAGCTTTTGTTGAGGATTTGTGAGGTTGGACATCCAAGCCACATCATTAATGTCAACAGCTGTATTGAGGTTGGACATTCAATCCACATCATTAATGTCAACGGCTGTATTCTGCCCTGCTTTTCCCTTAAACTATCATACCATTCTATTGTACTATTCCATTGTTAAGTCTTCTAAATCTACTAATAATTATGCCACCAGCCATCTTCCAGGTGTTTTCGGGGTACTTGTAGCATATCTTGGACAGCATAAGGTACCATGCAGGGGTACATCCTAGCCATACATAAACATACCCAATCTCAGACTGAGCCAACCCCTCATATAAATATCAACTTTACTAAAAGGTTGTGGGTTCCCCATTTGGTCTTAATTTGGCCTGTAGGTGGCAGCAGAGCTCTGATTATTTATTCTCAAGGATTCAATGTTTTTGCACTGGCCTCAAAGACTGTCTGTGAGGTAACTGAAATTCCTGGATTTTTATATCGATTTTACATAATTTTGCTTGTGAAAAATGTGTCGGTCAGCATGCAGACACCCATGCTCCAGATATTGTGTCATTTCTGTGCCCTGCCTGGCTCGGTCCTTGGTCCTAGAGAATTTGTATCCTGACAGGGATTTGCAGGAGTAATCTGCTTAGCCACCTAACTGGCCAAGTGTAATGTCCCTTCTGGCTGATTTCTGTGGACTGGTCAGGCAGCCTTAGTGCCCCAATAACACCTTCCACACTGGGCCCCCAGGTCGCCCTGGCAGCATGGCCATCGCTGTCTTGGGTCCGGGGGCTCGGTCTGGTCCCGGTTCATACCTGAGGCCAGTACCACCCCAGACCTCAAGTAACATGTTAGTCCAGTCGAAAATCTTTTAATGAGGTGTAAAAAGATTACAGCGCATCAGCTGTAGATAAAGCTTGATAAGTGGGAGGGAACAGGGCAGGAAGAGTGATTGACATTAAAGCAAGGACATTAAAACAAGACACCACAATGTGAGGGAGGTAATGGTCAATAAAAACTCATTGGCAGGAAAAAGTGAATTTTGGTAGTATGTATGGTTAAAGGATGCTGAAGTTACTTCTTATTTGGTTAAAACGACCATCCTGGCCTATCCATCCCAGACTCTAGCAGCATCTCGCTGATACCTGGATCACGACTGAGGTGATTTCAGGTTACGTGTCCCCATATGGTGGTCTTTCTGTGAATCCTCCATCCTTTGGAGAGTTTTGGGGGTGTTAGTACATGTGCCCCCCCAACCCAACCCCACCCACCCACACACACACACACACACACACACACGATGGCAAGTACCACTGCAGGGGACACCTCCACTTCCCATACCCAAACTACAAGCTTTGTGTCTCCTGTCTCCCACTATTCCCCCACCCAGAGGATGGGATTATATTAATCCAGGAGTGATGACACAGAGACACACAGACGTGCACAGATACCAAGATCACCTCCGACCTGCCCCACCTGGCCCCTTCACCTACAGAGGGGCATATTTGTAAATCCTTTGCCATTATCAAGGAGATAAATGGCCTTTACTATGAGAGAAATTGAATTTTTTTCACAGTTCTAAGAGCTCGTGAAGATCACTAGCAGTCCTTTTGAGAAATTACCCTCTTTCGTAATAGTTTAAATACAGCTTAGTACTTTGAGAATGACTGAGCAGGAGAAAGGGCCTTAATGTAAGAAAATCAAGGTTATTAAATACAGATACCTGTAAGCACTATGACCTTTGGGCTCTTAGCTGGCAAACATCTCACTGATGAATGTAATATTTATCTTTCTTGCGGTGCTTTGCCACACATATCCTACCATGTTGGGGCTTTATTGTGCTGTAAAGGCTGGCGAGGCAATATTCTCCGTCGTTCTTCTTCTTTTGCTGTGTTTTCCCCGGGCTATGGAAAACCATACTGGACTATGGAGGTCATCTACAGCTCTCAGTTAATGGTCTGGTACATCAGTACTTGTAGGGGGTCAGTATGTAGTCCTGGGAGAAGCCTGTGAAAGAAATGTCATTTGCAGGAGACTTATGGTGCAGATGTGTTCGGTGCTGAGTAGGAGTCGGCTATATATCTGAAGAGATCTCGTAGATACCTACACTATTAATCCATTTATCTAAGAGGATGCTCTTACTTTGCACATTTTACAAATGGATGTGTCTAAACACTTAGTCTATTTAGATATCTCACAGGAACTATTCACGTTAAGTGCCTGAGCCAGGCGAGGCGACATCAGAAAACCAGGCGGAATTAGTTTGAATTATGCTATAAAGGCATTGAATCATCTCCATGGACCTTCTACAGTTCAAGTGTGTCAAGTGCATCCAAAGCACGGGGTGAAGCAGACTGAAGCTGGGCCATCATACAGAGTGAGAAATCCCACTGGGATGTTTTTGACTTGTAGATGTTAGGGTATAGAATGGGAGATATGTGAACCCAAAGCCTGGGGTGTCTCCCCTCCCCAAATAAAAACTGTGCTGCACTTTATCACAACCCCTGTGCTCTATACTCACATTAAGTATAGGTGGCTCCAAATCCCAGCTACAAACGTACCCCACCCTCAGGACTAGGTGTGCTCGTTTTCTGGGACGTAGCTGAGAACTGTTTGGCCCTCAGAGGACCCCTTCCCCGTCATTCATTTTGGATTAAAAACATATCATTGGCTAATGGCAGGGCTGCCCCCGCCCCCTCCCCGAAAACCAGCGATGCAATGTAATGAAGTAGAAATAATAGCAGGATGAGGAAGTAGACTCTCCCTAAGTATGCCATGCTGGCTCAGCTCCCGAGGACAGCGTGCAGCTCCTCTGGCTTTATAAGCGTCTTTCAAATCACCCCTTCACTTTATTTTCACTGCTGCTGAATATGCGAGCTCCAGCAAGTCATTTCTCTGAAGCTTGGAAAAAAATGGAAGAAACTGACATCAACTCACAAGAGAAGGCGGACAGACACGAGAGCAACTCGCATGTGTTTGTATCTCACTGGGCTCTGCTTGATCCTAAAACCCTTCGGGCAACTCGGAATCGTGGATAATGAGCTGTCCAATGAGATCCAACTGAGGCTCTTAGATTTGGAACATCTCCTCATTAATATTCATGAGCCCATGAATGTGTGGCCTTTTATTACTTCTGCTTTCAAATTCGTGTAATAGGAGAGAGCTGGGGCGCTTCCTCATTAAAATGCATGGCCAGCAGACTGGGCGGGCTTTCATTCTAATTTGTTGTCCTTTTTTCAGTTCTACTGTAACATGACTGGTCTGCAGCATGACAGAACCTCAGATGAACTATTTGAATTATGCCACTGCCCCCCTGAAAGATTTATTACGTTTACAATGGGCCACATGTTTCCACGCCACGTCTTTGTTGCAGGGGAGGAAAAAAAGGACAATAAAGCAGCGAGATGCCAGGCTTTGACAGATCCTGAGCGGCGCAGGTCGCTGTGTCCCACGGTCCCTCTGGACAACCCCTCCTCCCAGCCAGGATACAGCCTTTTCCCAGGTCAGCTTCCCCAGCCAAAGAGCCCCTGGGAAGATTCCTCAGCCTCACATGGCTCCCTACATTAACCCCCCCACCCAGTCTCCACAGGCTGGGATCCTATCCTGCTGCTGCACTGATTGCTCAGGAACCAGGTCTTCTACAGTAGCTTGAACAGCATTCCTTGTGCTCCACCAATAGCCTCATGAACCTCATCTTGCCGGATCAGAGTAGTGGCGCTATGAAGCTAAATAGTTCTGCAACAGTGAACAAGGCACAGATAGTCCAGTGGCCAAGAGGTCATACCCTGCTCTCCTTCACAAAACAGAGGAGATCCATGGTTCCCGTTTCTTAATGGGTAGGTCTGCAGTTGCCCTACCCCCTTCCTGACAATGAATCAGTGTTTCACCAGGGAATTGGGAACGAGACTTACAATTATACAAATCTACCTCATGTTCCTCTATCTGCAGATAGAGGTTGGTACTCCTCTTCCAGCTTAGCCTCCCCTCCTCTTGCATCTTCTTGTTATAGGTGCAGGAGAAGCTGCTGATAGCTGGAGGATGGTCTATATGTTTGTTGAGACAGACCGCTCACTGTGATTTTAGTGACTGGCTGAGAAAGAGGGAGCGTATCTGGGGCTCCATCTTCGGCTCTCCAGATGCTCGTCAAAATTCTACTGCAGAAATTAAATGCAGTTTGCACTGTACAATGTCATATGCATGCACCCGTCTATTTATACAAGTTTATTTTGACTTCCATCTACGTGCCTCATTTTCCAGTGGGGAGGTCATAACTTTTTGACAGCTTGTCTGACATGCCATGCAAATCTCATCTGGACCTGACGTTGGACTCAAGTCATGGATGTTAAAGACTGGGGCTCTGGATTTTTTCAGGAATAAATGATTCATGTATCCAATAAATTGGGTATTTCAAACTAAAACGATGTCCAAGCCTCCTGTTCTGAACTGCAGCTGGTCCTCTAGCTTGGTTGGAGATGTTTTACCTGTGGCCCTTATAGACTTAACCTAAAATCTGTGCTTTTTGCCTTCTGGATAGTTCACTGCACACTACACACACCTGATACTGTTCCACAGGGAAGATGAATCGTCCATCACCATGTCTTTCAACTGGGGTATCAGAATAACCAGCACAACTTCTGGGGTTTTCAACACCTCTGGGGATGAGGAATGAGCCATGGGAGGTCAAGTATAATGGGGTGTTTCTGAGTTGACAGTTCCTCATGTTTGACTGCCATTCTGTGGCCCCACTTTGCTTGCACCTTCTCAGCCCAGTCTTACAGGTGAGTGGAGCCGCACCATAATGGACCCCAGGTGTGCCAGCATGTAGTTCTCTTGCAAAGTTTCTGAAATGTTACCCCAGGTCATATTTTCTCCCCTAAGGCAGCGTCTCCTAGCTCCAGCCTGGCGTATCCTGTGTGGAGGAAGGCAGGGCGGAGGGAGGGGAATCAAGAACTGTCCAAACACACCTCTCCTGTCGGACCTCAGGCCTGCAGGGACTTACCAGGTCCTGCAGAAGCCTGCTTTAAAGTGGAAACCTGACACTAGGCCCTGCAGTGCTCTTGAGACATGGCCAGAGGTCCAAACAAGTGGTTCTATAAGCTAAACACTGCAGCATGAGCTCCTCCAAACTTTTCAGTGCAAGAAAATTTCTTAAGAACCTCCAAAGAGAAAACTAAATTGTAATCAAATTATGCCACAGAACACGTGTTTCTGTAGGTATCTATTAGAGTCATGTTGAGTCAGATACGGTCCATAACAATATACACAGCAGTTCTTCTGAATACTGCTAGCATTTTTTCTTGATAAGTATTTCTCATTGTAATTGCCTGTGCTTCTGTCCTGAAGGCCCTGCAAGTCGTTGTAGATACAGGCAGCCCTGGAATAAATTAATAACTTATTGTTTAATACAGCAAATGATTTTCCTTTCTTTTTGTGTAAAAAGATGGCCATTCATGAGAAGCCATAGTTCTTTGTAACAGGCTCAACATCTGCACCTCAAGTCCTGCTCAGTGGTTTTAAAAAACGGTTTTGAGAATGTGGGCTCCAGGAATACTTGAAGCACCCTGAGCTCTCCTGAAGTCACAGATCCTTCCATGCTCCCACCACAATTCAGAGATGTCATTTTTTAAATTTTTTGGTCTGGTTGGAAAATGCCCTGGTGCCTGATAGTGGAGCGACTGCCAGGCCTAAGCTCTTTGGTGTGGTGCAGTTGCGTCTGCCCCAGCCGTGGTCCAGACTGTTGGGCTCCCTTTGAGATTCCCTTATTTCCGCCCTCAGGCTGACAGTCTTGCCTACTCCAGTCACCCGGCAACCAATCAGTCATATCCCTGCTACCTCAGTCTCAATGATGTGTCCACATGTGTGGAACTATGGGTATAGGCTTAGGGGATGTATAGTTGAATGCACTCTCCTTTAAACAAACTGCACCGTCTGGCTCTTGCATTGTGGGATTCCTGCAGTTCAAGGAAAGTGATTTGCTGTTGTTAATTATTGGCACAGAGACAGGAATGCAGAGTGGGCGCCGGGCGGTCAGGTACAACTGGTGCTTCACCACTAGGTGGAACCACCTTGACTCTCTCTCCTCTGGCCCATCCTGCTAGGGCTTGCTTGGCTTCTGTCACAAGGATGTTCTCACACGCCGTGGAATGACCAGCTACATAAGGGTTTTGTGCTCTGATTATGAAGGCATGGCATATATGTGCAGCTTAGATTGCCCAGCCAATAGACTGTGATAGTCCATTTTGGGAGTGGTCAAATGCTACTGGATGGCTTAGCACTGGACCAGCTTTTGTCTAGGAGTGACAGAGAACCATCAGGATAGACCCTTGTTTGGAGGCGGGGCCAAACAAAGCAATGCCCCACCCACAGTTTCCATAGAGACAGATGGATTTTTAAGACCGCCCGTTACTGGATGAGGAGAGAGGGAATCGGTAGGCAGACCTCGCGTGTGAGCGAGATTGGGGGCTTTAGAGGAGTTGTAACAATGATGTTCTTATCTGGTAAACATGTGCCCCCTGTTTGGTGGCTGGGCTCTCGCTTCATGCATCTCATGGGGGGGGGGGCTGGTGCGAAAGACCCCTACAGCGAGCTCCAGCTGTACTCAAACAAACAGCGCACAAAGCTGGAAAGAGGCCCTCCTTATCTCCTGCCCCCACATATTCATTGTTTGTTTAGTTTCCTTTTTTCCAAGCTTTTCTTACGATTCGCTTCGATGCGGCTGCCCCGTGAGGGATTCTTTCAAAGGGGGTTGTTGACTTTAATCAGCGAAAAGCCCAACTGATGTGCTGTCATTTCTATTCCAATTACAGGAATCAAATTCCCATAGCAGCGGACCTGAACATCACAAGATTATGAGAAGCACTTTAGTAAATTCTTGGTGAATACAAAGATAGTAGTTATGATTGGTATTAGCGACTATTCAGTTTTCCCAACTGTAGTTTTCGAAGTTTGTCATTTTGGTTTCCCCTAAGATGTGGTCCCCGTGGAATGGACTTGGCACTTCAGTGCCAGCACAATAAATGATTGCGATCCCCTAGTGCATTCTGAGAAAGTGAAAAGAAAAATCCTACACAAGCAATTCTGTGGGTGGTGTGGTGATGCAGTGATGAGTGCTGTTGCCTTGCAGCAAGAAAGTCCTGTGTTCAATCCCAGGTCCTTTCTGTGTGGATTTTGCATGCTCTCCCCATTTTTGCCGGGGACTCTGGTTCCCTCCCACAGTCCAAAAGCGTGCAGAACATGCTGATTGGTGGGTCTGAATTGACCCTATAGTTGTGTGAGTGATCTGCCCAGCGATGCATTGGTGACTGCCCAGGGTTGGTTCTCGCCTGTGCCCATTGTTCCCGGGATAGGTTCTGGTCACTGCCCGCAACCCCAGTTGGGATTAAGTGGTTTCAGAAAGTGGATAGATGGAAGATATGCCATTCCAGCCGAAAGATACATCAATTTTTTGGGTAGCAGATAAAAATCAAAAACAAACACCGGAGAATCGACTGGGGCTGGCCGATTGCTCCTTGATTGTAAAACCGTCTTTTTTTTCCTACAAGAGCACAAAAGCAAAATGAGATAAGCGCCAACTGTATTCCCACAACGAAGTGGTGTCTGATTTTATTAATTGTTGCAGGAAGCAGCTAGCTGGAATCTAAAGGCATCCAGTCAGATTTCAGTCGGCCCTGTTTCTCTTGGCAGGCCACGGTTTTGGAAACATGGAATCTGAGCAAAACCTCTGGCCCAACGACTCGGGAAACGCAGAGTAGAGCGTGACATTGACGGATCGGGTCAGCCCCGCCCATCCAAAGCAAGTGCAAGTTAGCTGGAACCGTACAGGGATCATCACCCTGTTTGGGGGTGGTGGGGGGGGGGCTTTGCTTAAACACTGTGTTGTGTTGTGAGTGGATTTGTGTTTGTAACTGTATTTATATGATCATCCCCCCCAAGGATCTAATCTGCAGTTTGCCCCATGCTGCGCTGACATGTAGCGTGATTAATTTTTGCAAATCGTTTACTGCGAGCTGTGCTTTTGTTTCCCTTCTGTGTCTGATTCATATCACTTCATATCCACGTGAGGAGCGAAAGCGGGTCCTCTTCAACCAGCTCACGCGACTGGTGGGTAGGCTTGCTGCCCCCGTCTGGATAAAAGGTATTATCAACAGTCATCAAAGGGGAGGTGAAGAGGGTGTTTTGGATTTTTGCTGGGGGATCCAGGCAGCCTCACCTCACCGCAGTGTTTGAACTGGGATTTGTTGGAGTGCCCTTATCTGTGTGCATGGGTTTACCTGAGAGGGACAGATAGGAGGTAGCTGTGACCTCTGCCATCATTCTTATCAGATACAGGGGGCTTGGGTGGATTATGTGGTTCTGCACCAAGAATATGTGATGATCAGATCTTGAATAACACATACAAGTTAGCTGATATCCAGGCTCACAAGCTTCTGGGATACATAGTTGTAATTCTGTCATATGGTCCTCATTTCTAGCAAGAGTGTGCCCCCCCCAACCTTCCCCACAAAAGGCCCCAGGTCACTCTCTTTTATTATCAACCGAGTCAGGTCCACATCGCTCCTGTTCCCATTATTGTACATGGTAGACAATTCCTGTCCTACTACGTCTTTCCATTCATTACCCTGTGGGGAGGTTCTTGTCAAAAGCGTTTCAATTCCTGGAAGAAGTTTACTATCTGCATGCAACTGGAGATGGTGGTGGGGGGTGGTCAGGGTGTGTATGCTTGCATGAATGATTTGTCGGGTGGCTATTTGCAGAGAGGTGAGGTTGCTCTTCAGGTGTCTGGCTGTGGAACTTCTATAGATGAGAAAGCCAAACTGTGTCTAACTCAGGTTCTCTCAGGGAGGAGGTTCCCGCTTCACTGTCCCTGTTCCACCTCGGAGGCCCCAGGTCCGTCCCAGTCCCCCAGCCCTCTAGGTACCAGGGAGCAGGCCATCCTGGTATCATTTTACAGCCTTGTCATCGGATACCAGACTCATCCTACCATCCCCCCGGACGGTTTATGATTTGCCTGGACTTGCCAACTACAGCACAGCCCGTCTGCATGTTCTGGAGGAGATAACGGACTGAGCTGTTGGGACTGGTCCGGGCCGCTATACGAAATGCCGAGCAGTATGTGTGTTTTGGGATGGGGGGTGCAGGTTGTGTATCTGAATCTGGCCCTGTGGTTACAGTAGTAGGTAACAGCAGTCTGGTTCACATTGTCGTACCTC
>JABFEA020000029.1:898703-912868 GCA_019775915.2 Cyphomyrus plagiostoma
CCCAGGCGGAGACTCGAACCCGGGTCCCAGAGGTGTGAGGCAACAGTGCTAACCACAGCACCACCGTGCCGCCCCCTCCCTTAAAATAAATACCTCAATTCTTTACTAATTCATTTCTTGACAACCAAAGGAAATGTTTCTAAACGATTTACTGAGCTAGAGATAAAAATTTGTTTTCTAAGAATATCACAGACAACTGATAAATGTCTAAGGCTGGTGTTAACAGAGTCTCCAAATAACATATTCTGTCACCTAATTCAACTCGTACAGCACCGTGGAAAAGTCTTAGTCGTTATGCTTGAAAAGTCATTATGAGGTGTAAAACAATGATATGCATAAAACAATGAAGTGCATTAGCTTAGCCATCTCAAAACTGAAGTCACCCCATTGTTTGTGCACCTATGTATTTTTTAACTCAACTCGACTAGCGTGGTAAAATTTTGCTGATCGATACCTACATCCAACCATCTAATTTCTGTACCCACTTGTTGTTTTCAGGGTCAAAGGCTATGGGCACAAGACTGGGAACAACCCAGTATGGGGCACTAACCCATTGCAAGACACTCATACACAATTCACACCTACAGGCAATTCTGTAACTCCAGTTAATCTCATCTTGTTTTTGGACTGTGTGGGGAAAACACCGTGCTAACCTGTGTGCCACCCTAGACTGATACCTCATCCAGTTATTTGACTAATTAAAAAGAAATTCTCGTTAGCTTAAACTGTCACTGTTCATTTGCATATGTTCTCTTTTTCTGAGCAAAAATTCACTTGCTGCCAGGATAAATATAATTAAACATTTTTGCTGATATCTTTATATATAAGTGCAAAATATTTGTGCTGTTTGCTTGTATCAACCAACACTCTAAATGGCAGACATTATAATTCACGACATAATTATAATTAAAATTATACTCCATGTGTCCTTTAGGACAACATTGCACTTTGAATTTGGCAGCACCAAATAATATAATACCATAATTACTCATTAAAACCCATCAGTGGGAAAGCAAAAAAACAAAGAAATATTGCACAAAACCCAACGTCATGGTAAACAGTAGTGCAATAGATAAGAACAAGTTCTTTATAATCTGAAGGCTGGTACTTCTAGTTATAGTAGGAGCAGGCAAATCCTGTCTGGAATACCTTCAGTCTGAATATCTCCACTAAAACTAGAATAAATAAATCAACATAAATAAGCAGCTCTTTTAAAACGTGTCATTTTTCTATTATATAAACTCTGAAAATAAAGTCTACGCAAAAGTGTTCACAGTGCAGTTCTACATGTTGGCAACAAAAACTGCCTTTGCTGAACCATATTGTTTTGTTTTGGCCCCCAGCTTGACCAAGGCAGACACAAGGGTTACATCATCTGCTTGGACACCAACAGGTAGGGCACTAGGGCCAGGGTAGCAGCCTCGATGGAGAACAGGTGGTCATCCTCCACCTCTGGGCAGTACCGCCTCATGAACTGGGCCAGGCGGAGTAAGTATTCAATGTTGTGGCCCGACTTGCCCTTGCAGACAGCAATCTGGGCGGCGATGTCCTCTGGGCTGGCAGGTCCTTGGTATATGGGGTTGCTGGCTGTGGCAATGTAGGTCAGGGCAAGGATAGGTATGTGGCTGTCCTCACGCGAGATGAACTCCACCCACTTGGTGATGTAGCCGCCACATTCAGACTCCCTCACATTCAGGTATTTGAGGGACTCTTCGATCTGGGAGCCTGTCACCTCGTAAGCCACACCCCAAGTGCATGCCTGACAATCATATGAAAGCAAGAGGTAAGTTCTCACATAGATATTTTTCGACCAAACAATTTGCCAGTTTTAAATTTCACCATCCAGTGTTAAATAATTAAAAAACACATATAATCATCTATTAACTGAATACTGTTGGTCTATCGCAACGTGTTTCTTTCAGGCCCCCGACCTCAAACAGACATGCATCCACATGAAGAGTTTAAACTAAAAAATGAACAAGTAAAATCAGCACTGCCTACGACGTATTTCGGAAATAAGACACTTACGTCATGATCTTCCACCAGAGTCACAACTCTTCCGGGCTACACAAAGAAGCAAGAAAGAGGAACAAGTTTAAATACAAAACTGACCTATTTATTGAGTGACAGCTGCCGAATGAGCATACGTTATAAACAGTCGTAAACAACAAGATGACCCCGTATCCTAAACATCACTTAAGAGTTCAAATAAATATCAGATAGTATTGAGAACCCCGTCTATTGTACAGTAGTCAACTACTGGAATACTTACCATATCAATGTCCCCTCTGTGAAAAGTATCGCCGTGCCAGAAGCGTCTCTTATACCCCTGTATGTAGCCGACTTTGCTTCGTTTGAACTTGAAGTCCGGTCTCCAGACGAGAGAACCGTAGCCAAAAACCCAAAGACTCCTTTGTTCATTTATCATGTGCTGATGTTTCATTCCTCACGTCCTTCAAAAATTTCGCTTCAAATAGCTTCTAGTTGTACAAGTTAACAGACGCCTGACAGTCTTTAATGTATTTTTATCTGAGTCTGAAATTTGATTGCCTTATTCTTCTACTCCCAGTGGTTTTAATACTTCAGAATCTTCTATTTGGATGTTTTAAAATCCAGTGTAAACAGTGAATCCCTTCATTATTAAGCAAAAGTCCAATAAGCTGTGCAAAATGACAGATCTGTCTTAATTATTCCATTAAGTATAAGAGAAAATCTACCACTATCCGGCAGCTGCACAGATCATTTATATCGTAGGAGCCGGGCACACGTGTGTTTGTGATGCCAAGCCTGTCACTTGAGCAACAGCTGGACCAATCAGAGCACAGATAACCGTGGGCCTGAACGTCACTAGCCAATCTCAGCGATGTGTTCCATGCGGTATACAGTAACCCAGCGTGATACGCCTGTTGGTCATAAACAAAAATCTAAATACGTCCTTAGCTTTATTAACTCGAAGAAGAAGAACCTAAGAGTAAGGAGTCTTCTAGGGACCGGCTACGATTTTGGTCACTTCCACGATTTTATTTCTCCGTTTTTGGATACACATGGATGCGATCCGCCGCCCCATTTAGAGTAGCGTCATAGGTTTCCACGCAGAAACGCCTGACGTTCAGAGGAGTTCGTCACAAATCGTTTATCGGAATCCGTCTAGAAAGCATTTTTCCGCTTCCGAGTAATTAACTCTTTGTAGGCCTATTTGTATTCTTCATAAGTGGCATATTAAAAATGTCAGTAAGCGTAAATCTTATTGAAATTCTGCCACTTCGTAGGAAGTCGCACATTTAAAAAAAGTAATAAAAAGGGAAGAAAAAAACGTAACTGGTTTTGAACAGAAAGCGTCTACAAAACAACTACTATAGGCGATTCAAATCAAATCAAATAGTAAACCCCAAACCCAAACGCGTAAGCCGTATTATCTTTAAAAGCCAGCAGCTCTTTTAAAACTCAGAATGAACTAAAAGTAGTGGCTGTATCAAAAGGGAAGTTTTCTCAACCCAAAGTTTAAATCCAATTCTATACCGTTGCCCAGAGGTATTGGAGGGGCATGGATACCTTACCTTATTAAGGGGGTCCAGCATTTTATTGGAGCCCAAACACTACCCCGTGAAAAATCCATTTTCACGAAACAATTATGTATTGAACATAAAAAATAATATGCAATACATTGTAGACATACACTATGTACTGAAAGGCAGTACAAATACAAATTAATTTCTTTACCCCCATACCCCATAAAACCCTCCCCAGCAAAGTACTATGTATAGATGTTGTGAGTGAATTTGCAAAAGTGGAGGGTGATCTGGAGTGTGAGGGGCCTGAGGCAGGGAC
Source organism: Cyphomyrus plagiostoma (assembly GCA_019775915.2). Lineage (NCBI taxonomy): Eukaryota > Metazoa > Chordata > Actinopteri > Osteoglossiformes > Mormyridae > Cyphomyrus > Cyphomyrus plagiostoma. The sequence continues at coordinate 902,532 of JABFEA020000029.1, forward strand.
TGGGGAGGACAGGATGGAGACCATCTGACCACTGCTAATTCAGTTACTTTCTTATCACCTTAGTGGTGCCGACTGGACCCCCCATGATTGTAATTTTCTATGAATGTCTGTATTCAAATGCTGAAACAAGAACACTGTGGCATCCTCACTCCTTTTCCTTAAACCCCCGGCCACCCTCTCGCCCACCTCCCCCCTTCTGGTTGGCAAATTGTATCTACTATGGGACCCATAAGGAGATTATTATTAAAATGAGATCATCTCAATTTCTTGAATCACAACCTGATTCCATTCTAAATACATTAATGCCCGTTGAAAACTATATAAAAGTGAAAAACTATTGTTAAAAACATATATGAACTGCAAAGTTTAATCGTCTCATTTTGCCAAGTGTCCTATTCCAACAATACTCAATCTATATATTCAGATTGCTGCTTGAAAATGCCCACCCAAGTGAGGGTCCAAAGTCATATTTTTCCAGCGGGCCCAGAATCCCTAGTTACACCATTGTCGCCCCTACCACAGTCTTCATGTTTCAGGCCAAACCTGTCTGCAGTGTTCGTTCTCCCCCTTTCTGTCCCATATCCCTCACCACCTGCTTGCTCTCTGCATCATTCCCCTTCGCAGCACCTTAGATGTTAATTCCCTCAGACTATCTGCACTTACTACGCTCCATGTCTTGGTCTGTAGATACAAAACTGCAGAGCTGGTAGCAGAAGACAAGAGTGTACTGTGAGACTATACTGTACATCACAAAAGAGTGAACGGTGAAACTGATTGGAAAAAGGTCTTTTTTAAATATAATTTCAAGGTCTTTCTTGAAAAAGACACGTCTTGGGCTTCCTGTTCATACTCACCCTGTGTTCAGAAATCAAGATCATCATGCTCCGTGCCATCGTGCTGATCAGTCTGCCAGGCTTGACCAGTGTGGATGCCAGGCTTGACCATATATGGATGATAATGCTGTAGCCCACAGACACAAATATCGACTAACAGCTATAACTGAATAAATAATTTTATTTATTAATTTACTACTCTTTAAATCAGTAGTCTAATGTCTACTGACTACAATCAATAGCTTGTTTGAAATGTTCTTCTAGGAATTAATATTTAAAGTCATACTTTCCAAATAATTTCTATTTATTGCTATTTCTAAGTTCTCTTTATAAGCTATGGTTCCAAGAGTCACGTGAAGCAAATGTGTAGTTAAATAAAATGTGCTTGATTTATGTATCATCATTTATTTTAGAAATTTCAGTACTAGTTGGAAATTGTACATACACACAATTTTAAGGGCAACTCCACATTCTACTATTATCACAGTAAATATGGGAAGACATAAACAAATAGACATTGAATAGCAAAAGAAAATTATGCTCACATCTTGGAGCTTTTAATTTAATAAATGTATATAATGGAAAAAAATAAAGTACTGAACACCATTAAAATCTCTCCCATTAAGTCTGATGCACATGTGTATGTAATATACTTTGTTGCATAAAATATTTAGTAGTATTCGCATATTTGATTAAATACTACTGTACATGATTTTTGGGGGATGGTCTTGTGCATCACAATAAATTATACAGTCCAGTACAGCACAGTTCAGCACAAATATCCTGGAAAATGAATACCATTTTAATGGGAAAATGCAATGCAATGTAACATGTCTTGACTCATCACAGAGACACCCCAAATTCCAGAATCTAATCTTATCCCTGGGGTGAGTCACAATGTACTGTAACACTTCCAAAAACATACGCAATGTCGATAACTGCATGTGTTTGGCAAAGACTATGTTACGTATAGGCTTGTCTTTTTGTTTGATTGTTCTTTGGAGATACCAGCACATCATGTGCTGTCATGTTCGGGGAAGCATGGGTCTGCGGGGCATCTTGTCTGAGGAAGAGAGGTACGCTGTGGTCTCTGTGGCGGGCCTGATTACTGACTGCAGCGGGGACGATGGAAGTGCTACCTTATGTATGCGATCTCCTGGTATTGCCAAAATGGTACTGACTCAGGGGGTGCTGTGACCCAACCGAAATTTGACATTTTCTATCCTTCTACGGAGATAATGATAACCTTCTGTTTCGAACATATACAACAAACCAATATATACACACATATATATATACATGCATACCTGCCTATATAGTTACACACACATGTGTGTGCCACAGTAAATAATATCTTAAAAACATAAAATGAAAAAAATTGTCAAGTCCGAAATGGAGTAAGAGGAGGTATATACATACTTATTAATCCCTACCCCATGCTCAACACTCTATCGAATCGCCATACTCTTTGTTACCCCCACCTCCCCTCATTACTCACGCACATACTCTTTGTTACCCCCACCTCCCCTCATTACTCACCCATGATGACCATGAGACCAAGATGGGATAGGAGAGGAGCAACACTCCAATTATGTATCTGTACTTGTGCAAATGGTCAATAAAGGATTAAAAAAAAGGTTTTTTTTGCATGTAGAATGACAAAATCAGTTATTTCAAGAGTCACTTGATAATGGCCCATACATTTGGTATATTCCTTGAGTTTTAGAAACAATTCTGTCATAGCTAATACATGATTATCTATAAATAGAGGCATTAGCCAGAATCATGAGCTGTGCATGCTCGTAAGAGCCTTAGACGTCTGCACACCGCCTGGTATTTCATCACTGGTGTCTCGCTAAGCTTCTGTCATGCCTACTGACAGAGAAACATCCTGTTGACTGAAGTGCCCTGAGACTGGGTGTAGTAACAGATGAGTCACACACCTGGAGGCTTTGGAAATGCAAACGCACTGGTCGGTTTTCCAGAATCGAGCTTGTGCCACTGATATCACACCTGATCTTTGTCTGCCGCGTCACCTACATCCACTCATTGCGGTCAGCAGTGTGACATCAGGGCCACAATTTTTATGGCACCTCTTTGTAAAGCTCTACGATCTCTTTGTATCAACTATGGGCTCTGGAAATAACTGGGAACACATTTGCATTTAAGACTCACGAACAAGACCGGTGGGAAAGACGTACCTCATATCTGGAAGCAAAAATCAGAGACTAGCGAGAACAGTTAAGGCAAGGTGGGGGGGTGGGGGAGGGGGGGGCTAGTGGAGAACTTCCTTGACAGTTAACTGAAGTATCGGCATCTGATGGATTTCTGGAATTTTCTATCTACCTTCAGGGTTGTTTTTTGCATCCCAGTAGCATGTCTTAGCAAGTCTGCCACATGCATCTGTGAATTCACGTTCAGCTGTATAAGAAGGGCTCCATATTCATATTTCACTACTAGGGTAGCTATTTGTGTCTTTAACATCTGACCCAGATTCAGGCTCACTTCCCAGTACAAGGGACTGTATGTTCTGAAACACGTTTACCAAATATAGATGAATATGTCTGGGAAATGATCCTATCACATATCTTACTGTTCTTTTACTGAAAGAAACAACTTGCTGATTTTTCATTTTTATAAAACTTTGGCATCTACTGTTTGCAAAACAGAAAATAACAGCAACTGCATTTTATTATTACAATGTAAGTATCAAAAAGTGAATTATATGTTTGGTGCACCTGCTGAGACAGCAGATGGCTGAATAAAACAAGTTAAATTACATTTCCTGCTATGAACAACAAAAAAAAGGCAAATCAGAGTAAAACCGGACATACCAAACTGGAATCAGATAACTGGTCATGTTGACTGCTAAACATGGAACTCATTTTTAATTTTGAATGTTTTATAAACAAGTCAAGTAAAATTACTTAGTTGGGACCCAAACATTTCTATAAATACATTACTTACTGCCCCCTAGTGTTAATTAATTGAATTACTTAAGAATAAGGAGGCAGTTTGGATAGAGATTAAAAATATTTTTGCTCTGGTACTTGTATTTATACTGTATACAAGTATTTAAACCATTGTAACGTTCTCTCAGATGGGATGTTCTTCAGGATAAATGTTTCAAAGCACGAATGAAATACTTGAATGAACTGCTTCCGCTTGTTGAATTGTTTGAAGTGGAAATATGATGTTGGCTCAGAAGATTGTGTTTAATTTTTATTCTCTGGGGAATGGGGTTTAAAGCCTATGCATCTGCGGAAAACACCCCCCACAGTTGTCTTTTTTTTTCTTCTGGATAATTTGTTTTGACCTGTACACTTGCAGGCTATCTGAAAATAAGGCATTTTCCCTGTCATCACTATGCTAAACTTCCTTGAGACGCAAATACTAGAAAAGTGTTTGTAACAGATGCGTGAGAAAAGCAGTCGGCCAGCGTGGTTTGCATTTTAATCAGACGGGAAGCAGGAAATGATGTCACTTGGTAACAAACAGGATGCTGTGATTATAACACAATGAAAATGCTTGGCTGTGTGATTGAAACCCAGAGGCCAAAATATGGGCCAGAATGGGGAAAACACGCAGCTGCCAGCACGAGACAGGTTGCAACCTTGTGAGCAAAGGCTGCAGGCATGGTATGACGAGGAAGCCTTTCGAACCACAGGTTATAGGAATGTTTGGGGTTCACCTTTGACCACACGGCTGTTCCCAGCTCTTAAGCCTGGGTCTGTTTTTTTTTTTTTTTTTTTTTACATTCTAGAACCAAATTCTGCTGTTGAGTACTGATCATTAGTCTGCCCATTATTAATTGTTTTACAGGAGATTGAAGTAAGATGAAAGTCAACTCTGAAAGCCTTGTATTATCAAATCTTTTGCAGTGTTCTGATTGTGTTGCTTGACTGTATAATATCCCATTTCTATTGCCTGGAATGTGTGCAAACTTGGAGATTGATCTTGTGTTTTATCTTAATGATTTGTTCTGGTAACCGTGCGTGTGTGTGTGTGTGTGTGTGTGTGTGTGGGGGGGGGGGGTCTTGGCTCTGATTCTTTTAAAGTTAGCGGCAAACCAGCACATCTGAACTACTAAGAGACCCTCCCCCAACCCCCCCATGCCACGTTCCACCTGCCTCAAGCTACCCAGACGGCAACACGTTCTAGACAAACTGAACCGTTTCAAGAACAAATCGAAGGGAATTGGAGACTCCTGTCCGATAAACCCCAGTCCTGCATGAGCCAAGTCACCCTATCGGGTAGCAGCAGGGAGGTTTGCTGTTTAACTGCATATTATGACAAAAACACGTTTTTATTACAGAAAGAAGATTTACACACTATTAGTATGGCAGAGCGGGGTTTTGATGGAGGATGGTTCAGTATTCTTACAGTAAAGGGACACCCTGAATGTATTAACCTAAAATTAATTAAACTGAGAAGCCCATCTGTGCCCCCACCATTCTGGGCCATCGTCAGAGAGCCTCTTTTAAAGCGGGGTTTTCAGAGGGACTACTGGGCCATTCTGTCGGATTTCACCCTGCATGGAGACCGGGGCTTGGCGGCCGGTTCCTCTTGCGTCTGAGGCTTCGTTCTCCTGCTCGGGTGTGGGGGGCACATATGTTCGCCTTCATAGACGTGTGTGTGTGTGTGCGTGTGCGGGGGGGGTCACACCCTTTTGCATCTGCCCGCCTTTGTTAAGTAGCTGCTTTTCTCCTCTTTCTCCTCCCATCGTTTGCTCTTTACTTGTTTTTGTTTCAGAATTCCAGCTTAGGGGCTTCGTTTCCATGGAGACGGATTAAATTTCAAGCCAATTAAAAGTACATGAACGTGAAGGGGTGAGGGGCGGGTTTAAGGGGCGGGGTTTCTTTTCAGTAATTAAGTGGTGACGTTGCCAAGCGTGGGGGCCATGCAGACGAGGACTAACATAGCCTCGAAAGGCCTGATTTCTGTTCTGAAAGCACAAGATCCTCCCAGTAAACAGAAGCCTACTTTTAATTACCTATTTGTTTGTTTGGGGCCCCCCCTGCTAATTACTACATTAAATGAGGTTTTTCCCCTCTACATATGGTGCAGCGTCACAAAGAATCTTGGAAACCTTCAATTCCACCTCTCTTCAGAAAAAAAGGATTATATCATCTGAAACACACACACACACACACACAAATTGTTCATGATGCTTCTATGAGTCGCAACAAAGGTACCATCGCATTATGCCTCCTGCTGTGCTTTTCTTAGCAATTAAATGAAAATGATTTAGCTAATTTTACTTTATACATTTTAATATATTACTCCTTATATTCCAACGTCTTTTGCCTGTTTCCAACAAGTACAATACTGACCACCAATGACTGAGAGCACATGGATTTTACACGACAAAGACTACCACTCTAAGTATATACGATTATTACAAGTTACAAGCTCACAGGAAGTCCAGATGTGGCTGATATTTTTTTTTTTTTGTTGGATTATCGGCTGTAACTGAAAAGACCTACAGAATTCCAAAGGCTAGACAAAGTGCTAGGATTTCTAGTATTCCGTCTTTAACATTTAATGAGGCCAGGAAACAACTATGTACCAGGTATGTTTTCATTGATAAAAAAAAAAAACAAAAAAAATAAATTCATATTTTGTGAACATCAAATGAAACACAGTTTTAAAAGAAACTGCTTGTACACTTCAGACATTTTCTGTTTATAAATATACATTATATACAAAATAATCTTATAAAACATAGAAAGATCAGTGCTTCATAATATTTAAATTAACTAGTGAAATTCTAATCTTAAAAAATAACATTATTGGTTCAGTAATTTCAATACTAATTATAGGCATTCCTTGGTACGATAGTCACTTCTCTTCTTTTTTATTGTATGGGCAATTTTGCATAATTATAAAAAGTAGTGGGTTGTACTTTTCCTTGGGTCCCACTGGCACAGCACTTTGGGTCCCCATCCTTTGTTTTTCCACCCTAAATCCCATTCAATTTCCAAAGGAAAATATCTCTTCCCCCCCCTTCTCTGTAGTGCAAAAAAACCCAAGAAGGTCAGGGCACAAATTCAGTGCTTCAAACCCATGTTAAGGCTTTGTGATATGGGCTGCATACAATCTTTATCAAAGCTTGGAAAAAAAAAAAACTGAAATGCCAGTCATTTTGCAGATTTGACAATTCTCAGCCGTTCTTATGAACCACGAACCGTCACTTGTATTTATTTTTATCATTTTCCCCCCAGAAAGAATTATGTAGAGTTCTTTATTTGTAGAAATCTACTATTTTTTTTTTTAGTCTCTTGCATAGCACACAGCCTGGGAAGAATCCGGGAAGTAGCTGGCCCCTCCCACTTGTCTGTTGGCTGTTTGTCGATTGGTCAATGATTATCGCCACAATGCCGAGGGTCTTTTTATCCGAGGCAAACCCTTCCTCCGTCCGTTAGCCGTCTGCTCACATATTTACAGTTCTGCTGTCTCTCTCAAAAAGGTGTGCTCGTATCGAAGTCCCGCCATGGCTCCAGAGGGCAATGTATGCCAGTGCGCACACACACACACACACACGCTCACTAAGGCACATTCACACACACACATGCTGCCCTACTGGTGAAACATCCGAGATGCACATATATGTGCTTCTGAGATCCCCTCCACAGTTCAGTAACTCTTATACATTCAAACACTTGACAAAAGTACAAGTCCTATTGCAATCAGAGCAGGACTCCTGGTCCCTCCAGTTATCAAGTTTTCAAGAGCAGCAATTTACATTTAAATAAATCCCAGTCTCTTCTTAAGTTCTGTAAACAGTCTGGAAGATATTCCTCCTTGATTTTGATTTTTTTTAGGTTATCTTCCACAGTTTATACCTGCAAACAAAAAAGTGGGTTAGGATTAGAGAGGAACCAGAGAAACAAAGTAATCAGTTTTTCAGCAAAATATACAAGAACGGCAAAAACATGCTGTATCTTTTTTACAGCGTCTGATTCCTGTTTGGCTTGGCATTGTAACGTGTCTCCCTTTATTCCCAATAGCTTTCAGAGTTTTAACACTGGACTGTGCCAAATAACATGAAAACCAGCTTTGATTTTTCTAAGTAACTCAAACGTGCAGCTAATTTCAAGTCAGCTGGGCCAATACATTTTCAGCAAAATAGGACACCCAGTTACTTCATGTTCCGCTTGGATTAACAAACTCAACTCGACATGTCCAGAGCGGTTTTATATCAAAATACAAGCTGTGATATTATTAACATAGAATCATCATTTTCGGTAGAAACCGATACTGAATATTGGTTTCAGGAATTAGAAAGTGTAAACACCTTTTCAAAGGAGGAATCAAAACTTTACCTCAGTTGCTATGACACACTCATTCCGCTCTTCTGCTATTACATACACGGACTGGTACATGGAATCTCTTGGGGAAGATATCGTCGATATCCTACACTCTGGCTTTTCACTGTAAACACAGAGAGAGCAGGAGGTTAGTCAGGAACACGGGCCGACAGCGGAGAGTGGGCTGGGCAGGGTACTGAGTGTTAGCTGAACCTGCATCGCTCTGGAGGAGTCCTGAATGTTCACCTGGGGGGAGGCTAAACTGAGGACCTTAGCAACGGATCACTTAAGCCCCTGAGCAGAAACTGTGGAGGTTCTCTAATGTGTAACAATACGCTTGGTTTAAACCAAATGCAATCACCGGAAATGCAAAATGAACAGAAAGTCAGGCGCATTGCTAAAGTCACGGCAAATGGGAAAACATATGGCGGTAATGGAAAATGTATGCTGGATCATGTCTAAGTGGAGGTGGTTAATTTTGTTGCCCAGGAACTGTGAATTATGGGAGTCGGGGAGATGCTTCCCGGTGTATTAGTGTATTACCTGTACATTCTACTCAATGGTGTTTTCTCTTCGGGGCACTTTTCATAACTGTGAGTCCTGTCATCCTGTGACATGTCGTCCTTGTATTCCTTGGAGGATTTGTAGTCCAAATGGTAGTTATTGTGTTTGTAGTTGGACTTCTCCGAGCCACAATCTACTTCCAGGTCCACCTTCTTGTTGGTGTTCTTCAGCTGCGAGGCTGGGATAAGGTTGTCCTTCTGGAAGTCGGACAGGTTGTTCATGGCGTCCCTGTCAGGCCCATCTCGGCCCTGTTGCTGCCGCAAGTGTCGCAGGACGACCAGCACCATGCAGAGTAGCACCAGCAGAACCACCAGGCCCATCCCAAGGGACACGGCTGCCCACTGGTAGGCGTCGCTCGCCTTCTCCTGCTGGGTGGGGCTCGGGGCCGACGGCGCCAGCGGCTGGTAACGTTGGCAGAGGTTGCCGAAATAACTGGCGGCACAGGTGCACACGAACGGCCTGCCGTGACCGCCGGAGCACGTCCCGCCGTTCAGGCAGGGCTGCAGGATGCACTCGTCGGCCGGATGGTCGCAGTTGTGTCCCGAGAAGCCGGGGGCGCAGATGCAGCTATAGTCATTGACACGGTCCACACAGGTCCCGCCGTTGGCGCAGGGGCTTGCCGCACACTCGTTGATGTTGATCTCGCAGTGCTGACCCGTGAAACCGGCCCGGCAGCTGCAGAACCTCAGGTTGCTGATGATGTAACACTGCCCACCTACACCAGGAAGATCAACTCCGTTGGAACGAGGCGCTCGGGCCAGACCCGCCCGCCACAGATGTCCCAAATCCGAATCATGCCATTAAATCTCAGCAAGCTATTTGCTAATTACACCCACCCATTACAAGTCGTACTGCATGCAGTGCCGCAATTATAGGCTCTTCAAGAACACATTAAATGATATGCGGGAAAATGATTGGAATTTTAGCCGAGACAGAAATTGTGACGTTGCATAATCTGGAGCCAGATTAGTGATTAATGAGCCATATGCCACTGCATGGCACAGCTGCAGGATTTTGATGCGTCGTGCAGAGAAACATGCGACGCTTCACGCTACACTGCTCTGACTGCTTGCTGTACACTTCTGGGAAGTCAGTGCTCGTTTCACCTTGCAGGCATATATTAAACTGTCTTGTGCAGAGAGAGGAATGTGGAGTGTACCATTCGCACAGGGGGGGGATGTGCACATGTCGACTTTCTTCTCGCAGTTGAGTCCCGTGTAGCCGCGGGGGCACTCGCAGGTGTAGCTGCGGCCGTTGTCCTTCTCGTGGCACTTCCCGTTGTGGAAGCAGGGGGAGTCGGCACATGTCAGGAGGCTGTGCTCGCAGTGTTCCCCCTCGAACCCATGCAGACACACACAGTGGTAGCCGCTCTCCAAGTCCTATGCGCAACAAGACGTGGGGGGTGAATGAGCATTTTGGGAAAAGGGAGACTGGTCCTCGGCCAAGCGGTCTGAGGTGACTCGCTGGGGACGGATCCCATGATGTCAAAGCAGACAGTGGGGCGGTTCCATCCTTACAATGGGGGGGGGGGGGGGGGCAGGGGGAAAACCCACATCGTTTTTTAACAAAGGGCGGAAAGTGGTTGGAAAAGTAAATGAAAAAAAAAAAAGGGAAAAGGCCGCCACAACAG
>JABFEA020000029.1:912968-938238 GCA_019775915.2 Cyphomyrus plagiostoma
CCCCCCCCCCCCCCCCCCCCCCCCCCCCCCCCCCCCCCCCCCCCCCCCCCCCCCCCCCCCCGCCCCCCCCCCCCCAAGAGGTCAACCGACCTACGTTTCTTCACAATGGCGGAAAAGGTCTTGCAAAGATTATCGAAAAACAAAAACAGGAAATGCCGCTCACACAGGCATTGTGGGAAAAAGGGGTCCTTACCATGCACCTCCCTCCATTGCGACAGGGCTGGCTGTCACATTCCTTGACCTCCAGCTCACATGTGACCCCAGTGAAGCCTGGCTGGCAGGTACAGGTGTAGCTTCCCTGGCCCGTGTTCATGCAAGTCGCCCCGTTCTGGCACGGCTTGTGGTGGGTGCAATAGTTCAGATCTGTGTGGGCGCAGGCAGGATGCGTCAACCGACATGCAATTTGTTGTACTGCTCACTTGCAGCTGTGTATCGCCGACCGCTAGAACGCAGCTCTGTGTGAGACTGGAATAGCGCCTCACCCTGGTCACAGAAGAGTCCGCCCCAGCCTTCCTCGCAGTTGCACTGGTTTGGAAGTTGGCAGGTTCCGTGCTTGCAGGCCGGGTATGGCTTACACTCATCGCAGAATGGTCCCTGCCAGCCATCCCTGCACCTGTAAGGGTGAAGCAGAATGCCGCATGTTTACCAAGCGACCCCTCCTTCAGGAAGCCTCCGCCCCCAAGCTAACAGACACCACCCACATCACTACCTACAAACACACTGTGGCCCCAAATCACATGTCACCCCCCCCCCCCCCACTACTGACACCTGACACAGGTGCAGAAAATGGCAGGTGCTGGTCTGACAGCCCAATTATGAGCCCTTGTCTCATCTGAAACCATTATCTACACTATACACTGGTAACTGGCACATTTAAAACTCTGAAGCAGCACAAAGTGTATTTTTTTCTCAGAGTTTATCCTCTAACTATGTCAAATATGTCATAGGAATCTAAAAACATGGCTTTGAATACATGGTATTATAAATTAAACTGGAGGGGTAATGACCAGACAGTGAAATCTGTACAATCCACACCCAGAGAAGTGGGTTGTCATTTCCCCTTAATTAACTCGAGTGAAAATGAAAGCTGATGACATCGCTAGCTCCCGCCTCATCCACTTACACGCACTCCCCTGGCTTGGAGCAGTTGCCCTTCCCTTTGCTACATCCTTCCAGACAGATCGCTGCAACACAGAGAGATAACGAGTCATCAACTTGGCTTGCAAACACGCATTTTCATATTTAAAACCATATATTTATATATTGGTAGGGACTTCCACACATAAAGGTTTGCTTAGATTATATTTTTGTACACTAAAAATTCGATACAAAGAATTTATGCGGCGATTAGGGACGATTCTCCTCTCCACTGGCCCTGTCTCTGTTAAGACCGCGTGTTTGATGGGACATTGATTTGTGCGGGTTAACGGCTGGCTAGGCTGAAGCAGATGCTCGCCGTCAGGCGCGGACAGCTGCCTCCATTGTCGTGTTTGCAGCTGCTACCGCGCAGTGACATCACAATGGGGAGCGCGATTGAGTGGCGCGCAGGGGACAATGACGCCGCGATTAACCCGCCGCGTGCCGCCCTCCCCCATGGGGACGCCGGTGTGGGATTAGGCTGGCCGGCACGCGCCCAGGCAGCGAGGGAGAAACCAGACGCGCGGCTGCGCCCGGGTGGCTCCCAGGCACGCGATTCCTAATTAACACGAAGGGGCGGCGCCGCTCGCGACAGCGCTCATGGTCATGCACCTACCGCGAAGATGAGCCTGTCTGCGATCGGGATATGGGAGGTTTTACTACCCGATTGTTTTGGAAGAAAGGCGTTAAAAAACGACGACCTCGGATAACACGTAGTTGCGATTGTTGGCATTTCAAGATAATTTCATTCATTTCTGTTCACAAAATCGAGCTAATTTAATGCATATTGCATTATCTCCTGAAACTGATCTTATACTGTATTTTAAGTAATAATATCGTTTCATGGAAAAGCATATCCGTATTTGCTTATGGCACAAGATTGTCCATCTTAAAAAAATTCTCTAGATATGATGCAGTTTCTGCTGTGCTTGTATATGAAAAGCAGTCGCTCTTCACCTGGCTCTCTTTTTTAACATAATTCTGCATCTGCATCAGTGTCAGCTAAGCCAACAGTTACTTACACCGTGGAGATGCAGGGTTTACACATTGAAGCGATCCGTTACAAATTAACATCACTGAGATGCGTAACCAAGGGCAAAAATACAACACTGTTTAATTCAGCAATTAAAAGATACGTGTAGTTTTCTTAAAGCAAACCCAAGTTATTTCAGGCCAGTAGATCATTTTCTCCGATTGCTTACGTTGTTCGCAGTATTCTCCCTTCCAGCCAGGGAGACAGGATATTTGCCCATCAGGGTCGCAGGTGTAGTGGCCAAAATGGTCGTCCCTGGGTGCGCATTTTTTGGAACAACTTTCGCCGTAGTAATTTTCATTGCAGATGAACCGGTAAGAATACCTTAGCTCCGTCTGCTTGAAGTTCTGTACATCAGGAGACCACTCATCCCCTACTTCCAACTTTTTTTGGATGGCAAAAGAGCTAATCAATAATTCGGGGTTGTTTGTGTCTGCAAGGAACAAGAGAGGGGGAAAACAGAACCACCATGAAAAACTGTCCAGATAAAATACGTATTTTATATCAACGTTAAATAAAAGGCACTGGGAGAGGCTTTACTTTGTTCTTGATAATATTTAAATAACAGATGGTAACTCGGTTGAACAGGGGTTTTCGTCTTGTGTGTTATCAAAAGCGCGTAAGCCTTTCAAGTGCAGAGTACTACGGAATGAAATTTCCTCTTCCCTCGTGTCAGCAAAACATTCTCAAGCTATTATTCCCCTTCCAAAGGGCGGAACAGAAAAAGGTGTAAAATACAGGAAAAGGCAGTCAGAAGGTTTTGGCAAGGTTTAAATATTCTCACCAAAGACCAGCACTCGTTCCCACGCCAAAAATAACTCGAAGGAAGCGCAATTGTGTTGGTGCATAAGAATGAAAAAATTGTTTTGTAGCACGTAACAAAGCAGATCATACCTTGTATTTGGACACGAATTACAATAAATTATAGTGAAGAATACTCTAACATAAAGTTACTATTAGAGAGTATGTTTGTAAAATAAACATTTATTCACACATAAACACAATTTGTAAATTGCTGTGAGTGGGAACAAGGAGACATGTCTCCCTCTGGTGGTAAAATAGGGACTTACTCACCTGCAGGTAGATCCGCGGAGGGAGAATACCAGGCTTCAATAATTAAAGAAAATGACCCCTAAGGACATAACATAAATTATTCGTATGACTATAGATGTAAAAAACTTCAAAACCACAAGTGGCATCAGTGCAGATATTCTAAAATATTACGGTACAAATTCATCTTTAATATTCTTCACTTTCATAGAATTCATTCTGCTTAGTCAAATATTACATTCTTCATTCAGCAGTGTTAAAACATTGCTAACGTTAACATGAAAACAGGTGCTTTAAATAGCTATATTAAATCAACTCTGAATTCACTGCATGGTTTTGCAAAAAAGCATCTTACCGGCCATCCAAAGTTGAATGGCATTCGAATGGGTTTGCTGAAACTGCTGCTTTGCCGGACGCTAAACGAGTTTGTCCCCAGGACTGGAGTACTGACGCTGCCGAAGATACAGTCACCTGGAGACACCACCGTTTGGTAGTTTTTCAAGCAAATTCGGAAAAAAGTCCTGCAGTCTGGTTTGCACGCTGTCCCATTTGCTAGCAGTCCATTATTATTCTTGAAATCCTGCAGGTCGAGCTCAAATATTCCGGATCCCCAGACCTTTAAAATACAAAAAAAAAAAATGAAATACTGCATAACACATAATTTCTGAACGACAATCTAGACATTTACATTGCTAAATAACTTAAAGCTTCCCTGGATCCACGAACAGCACACAGCATAACCGTTTACCTGCGTTGAAATCGTTAAGCTAAGTGTGAAGATAAAGGTGAACTGAGCTGCCATCCTTTCTGTTTCTCCTGGGCAGCCGCTCGTCTCCTCAAAATACCGCTTTCCCGTCACAAGTTTCCTATTCCAAATAGTCACGGTAGAACGTAAAACAGTTAAAAAAAACGAAAATATATATCCTTCTTGAAGATCAGCACAAGGTCCCCCCCGTTGCAGAGACTCCAAACACTCCAGACGTAGGTCTTAAAATTCCCGGTTATCCAACGGTACAGGTTGAGCGCATAATATAAAGATCAGTATCCACAGTTTGGCCCCGTGCGTCTCCTGCTTGGCTTCACCTTCTATACAGTCCAACGTGTTATTTGGTTTCGTGGCGCGTCCTAGTCTGCCTCGTGTTCTGCATTTGGGAAAAAAAACACGTTTTGAAGCGACAGTATCGTGCAGTGGAGACGGCAACCTACTGCCAGGGCATACTATTCCTAAATGAAGACTGCTGTCCGCCTCCCTCAGTTTATATACTGATCCTGCTGTAGCTCATTATATAAACTGTCCATCAGTAAACACCGCCCCCTCTCCATCCACCACCCTCCCCCACCACCATTTCCAACAACACTCATATCCAGATTTAATACCCCACCGCAACGCTGACCACCAAAGGAGACAGAACGATTATCAAGAAGCCCAGCATCTGTTGATATATTTTGAGCGTTTACGCCAGGGAACAGAACGTATAGATTTTTTTTGTATCAATTAACTGAGCATATTTTATTTTATTTAGCAACTTATTTAATGTTACGCGGGATAACAGGCGTAAAATCATATGTCTCAAATGGCAACCAGCGGGACGCAAAGACATTGGGAGCTGGCTAATTTAATTAGCGCTACAGTCCATCTTTCCAGGTTTATATTATATTATTTGAAGCTCATTTTCTCAGCGCCCAAATTCACATTTCATAGATTTTATATAAGACGTTGTTTTGTATGCCAGATTTAGAATGAGGACATTGGGGTACTTGAATAAATGGTTTATTATGCAATACATTTTTTAGGAACTAAGCATACTGTTTTGAATTGTATTCTTTACAAATACAATTTAATTAAAGGTTGGTATACAAGAAAATCATTTTACAAAGAGAAATACTTTATAATTTAAAACGCCATTGCAAATAACATGTACAATATCAAATGGATCTTATCAAACGAAGCAAACTTGAAACAAACCTTACTGTAAACAGAATCAGCAGGGCATCCTGTCAAATTACCTTTCGTACAAGGCGTGGGTATTGGTGCTGCTAAATTTCAGGTGCAAGGTAAATATTTCCCCCCCGTTTTGAAATTGCACGCTCGTATTTCTGAGGTTGGCGACCCACCGGCTGTGTCTCGGGCCAGTTAAGCTCGCCCAAGTGATTGCACCTTGCCTCTTATTGTTGGGTCGCGTGCCCCTCATTAAAGTCGAACACAGAACCGGCTTTCATGTGACTTTTTATTTAAGATTGTAAAAGAGATGGGGGAGATAACCGCTCAGCTGTATGATAATGAGCTCCCGTCAGAGTTATGCTTCCGTAACATCATAAAGCCTGGATGTGCCTGTTTATAGGAAATCTGAAGGAAGCCGCACAAAACAAGATCTTTGACACGTGGTTGTTGCATTTATCGAAGTTTTCAAAATCACACGTTAAAATCGTATTATTGTTTAGCATTTGTAGAAAAGAAAGTATTTTTGTTTTACAGCTTCTTTAGTCTGAATTAGCAATCACTGTTTGGGAGACAGGGCACCGACTAGGAATCTGTTCACATAAAATCTCACTTTTCCATTTATAGATCTAGCACGTAATCATAATCGTATAAGGTATGGTCAATCTTATTTTCACAATCGGCATTTCCCCTATATATTTTCATAATAATACACGAGGTATCATATCATTATGATACAGTGCCATTTTAAATTAATTCAACTATACGTTTTAATTTGCACTGAAACTATTTGTTTGAGTTTTAAGAGACGACTTGTTTTTTGTTAATTTTCTTTTTTAGAGACTCATTTATGCGTGTTTCATTTTTTAGAGACCCCTTTATTTCCTTTGCGTATCTGTTTTTTTTTTATATATATTTTGTAATGAAAATGATATTTTAACCATTGCAATTTGAAATTATAGTTCTCAATAATGTACTGGTTCATTTTTATCTAGTGGAATAAACAGAAACATTTAGGTGAGGGTTCCATATAAAAAACACATTGTTTATGATTTTCCGGTTTAATTTTAGACATACAATTTTATGATTACTTTTTATATGTTATCCCTCTTAAAGCACAGATACTGTCTCATGTGTTAGATGTGTGCGAGACGAAATTGCTGATAAAACGCTAAACCTAACTGACACATGGGACTGGGCGTAATTTAATTTTGTATATAAAAAGCTGTATACCATTTACTGGTAATATTAGCCTGTTAGTTTTGATTTTTGACTGGTTGTGTTGTTTGACTGTTTTTCGCACGTGGATTTTCCCTACCCACCATCTGGCGAAAAACTGCGCTAGGGCTCTACGTCCCGCGACAACCCTCTTAATTAGGAAACATTCCTTGCAGATGCTCCAAACCTGGGTATTTTAATTAATCGGTGGAGTGTTTTTTATCGTGATGTTTTGTTTAAAACTGATAATCATTATGTTCAATTTCTATTCTGTATTGAGAACCTGAAAGAAACAGACAATATATATTTTTTTTCTAAACGGAATTATGTATCTTTTGGTTCATGCGAGTTTTAAATTTGCAATTTTTGTTCGCTTTAGTAACAGATGAAAAAAAGACATTTGAACTTTTTACTTTTAATAGGCTACTTAACATATGTTGCTTATGCCAGTCGTTTTATAAATGTTTTATTTATATTTATTGATACGTTATGAAGGACCAATGAAGAGTGCCGTCAGGCAGATATTCTGTGATGTGAATTCACCCACGATTTCAAATGAACGAAAATCACGCTGAATTAAACGACGCTTATGAATCTGTTAATTTACAGCTACACGCTTTTGAGTGACAAAATATGGAGTAAAATGTCAATAAATGACAGCAGCGGAAATAAGTGGACGGGTGACGATATATCAATTGCTCAGAACAGCTTTCATTAATGTATCAGCAGAAACATGATCAATTATATCAGGCGCAGGAGCAGAAGGAGAGGCGATCTGCAAACTGTTGCGGGCATCTGCGCATCTAGCCCATTCTTATTGACGCGAGACAGACGCGTGCTGGTGCGCTGAATGGGGATGCCACGCGCCGGAGCCCCGGGGAGCCAAGCGCAGATATCCCGATAAAATTGACATATCTCCCATTTCACGGCACATAAAGGCTCAAATCGAAATATCCGTCTCCACTTTGAGGCAGCCCACATGACACTCAATTCATTTATGGATAGCGTGACTGACACGTCATTAAACAGCGTTTTTGTCTCCAAAACATAGCGGAGTTGTATTACACCTTCAGCACACAATCTGCTCTGTTGTTTTTTACAGGGTTATTTAAGAGGTGTTTTCTTTAAGAACATAAACCAAATTCATTATATATTAATAATTATATTATATTATGTATGAATAACTTTTTTAAAATTTAAGCATAATCCAAGCAAACAATGCTCTAATTTACAAAAGAGCAATCCGGTTACATATAGTGGGTGAACATCCAGGGCCCCTGTTCCCCAAATGGATCATTACCTGTTGTACTATGTGTCCTGTTGCCATATCAGTACCTTCAGTAGGCCGAGAGCCATGGTGTGTTGTCAATACACTTCTGACAGCAGCTGTTTAGATCAAAATTGATAAAAAGGACTCCACCTGCCAATCCCCCCCCCCCTGCCCACACCCTCAGCCCATGGTGATTCTAGTCTAACAAACTAAAAACAGACTCTGACCATATTGTGGCACAAAGCATAAAAAAATTTAACTTCCTTTCGTGCAGGCGTCAGTAAATCTCAAAGATCCGACAGACGTTACGCCTCTTATAGTCACAATGCGTAATTAGAAAGATGATTCGTGCAATTACAGTTCTGTTTATCTTATTTTCTATTTTTCTTCCATCATCATCCACATGAATTTGTGCTTGTCATGGCTTTAGCCACTATGGGATATTAAGCGATAAAGTGTTTTTTTTTTTTTTCCTGCGGGAACATCAAAGTCGCAGTGGCAATGCGTCTGGTGGCATAGAGATCCCACACAGGACGTCACCGCACTGTCATCAGGCTAGTGGCGGGGGGGGGGGGGCGCGCAAAGTGCTGCGAGCTGCGAAGGAGCAGCCTGCCCCCCTGCTGGATGTGATTTAACGGCATGCAGGGTCACGCCGGGTGCGAGCCCGGCCTCCCCGTACCTCACCACTGATTTACAGTGAACGCTAGCAAGGGAGCTGGCAAAAGGAAACGTTTGTGCGCAGATATGATGGTGTCTTTGAAACGAAATGCTTTCTCAGAGCCATGACCTCATCCCCCCCCCCCTCCCAACACACACCCCGGCAAGCCACCCACGGCACTTAGAGTCTGAGAGCAGCGCGGGGCAGTGATCTCCCTGCACTGAGACAATGGCCTATTCCGACTATTTTATTTGCCGGGCGCGTGAGTAAGCGCCCAGCCAGCCGTCCCGCTGCCCTCCCCTTGGTTAGTTCCCACCATTCACGGGCCACGCTCAGATCCTGCAGGAGGAAGGCACTGCCGAGATACCACCTCAGCCCTCAAAAGAAAAATCATCCTGGGACTTTATAGTCACACCTCTCTATCAAAACTGTTACCAATACCACAGGTACCACAGGTACCACAGGTACAGTCATAAGTCATAAAATCATTTTCGCTATTTTGCCTCATAACCTCCCCCTTGAACCTATAAAACTCAGTCATCTGGACATGTAACTTTCGCAGATAAATGGAGAACCGGCACCAGTGCAATTAACAACAGGCTGATAGCTCACCTGGCCAGATGGCTGATCCGTTTTTATATTTATGTACTTTATTTTTCCAGCGGGTGCACGTCAATGTTCGGCACGGCCGCGTCTGCGTCCCTTGCAGTTACAGGTGTCTCCTCCGACGGCCCCCAGCAATAAACTTGCCTGGATTCGCTCCGTGGTCTGGAGGAAGATTAGCATTAAATGGAGATTAGAGCCAAATGAAGCAGCGGATTCATAAAAGAACAGCTGTCGGGGCCTGTGGACAAACGTTCCTTTCTTCACCCCATCGTTCTGCTTTGTTTCCTGGCTTGAACTTGCCATTATCTGTGAGTTACAGCCCTCTGTCTGCATCCTGAGAGGCCTGTTTGCAGAACATCCCAGAATCGTATCCCGCAAGTCGCTATCCCAATTGCTGCAGCGGCAGACACGACCGAGCCCTCTTGCCCACTTCTCACAGAGAGCTAAAAGCGGGCTTGGTAAATGGGGACACAGCCGTCGGGAAAGTAACCGGGAGGCTATGGGTTTGAGGCCTGGGAGGTGCTGTATCACTGTAAATTTTAAAAAAATCTGTGCTCATGCTATAAAGTGCTCCGGTAAAGATCGTCCAGACGTTGACATACATAAACAGTGTTTAAAACAGCAAGTTGTGTGTCTCTTTGGATAAAAATGTCCACTGACGCCACAGCGCAGCAGTACTGTGGGGTGAGATCTTACTGGCCAGCAAAAAGAGGAACACAGACCTAAGGAGTGGTGTATGCCTATCTGCAACTTGGCTGGCCTATTTCTCTGGACCCCCCCCCCCAATCAGGTACCTGAGCCTAACCAGGGAGAGAGTAGGTCCAAACCCGTAGGTGAATAAAGGCACTGGCCCATTGTTGTGTATATGTATATTTTTCTTTCTAATTTTCTAGACACTCTATAATTTATGGAATATTGTTAAATGCTTGCGCCATAACCATTATAAGATGAAGAAACAAATATCAAGCTACAGTATTTTCACAGATAAATAGTTCTATTTTTAGATAAAATAATAAGAAACAGACACTCCTTTGTGCCGTACATGTTTTTAATATTTGGGATTGATGTGGTTCTTTTTTCTTTTTGCTGTTTTTTTTTTAATGCCTGAAAACTGTCTACAGATTTGGGCTCTGAGATCCAGCACCGTGTTTCATGGTGCGATTGATCGTAAGCGACGGGCCTGGGGTAAATTTTGTTAGCGGTTTTGTGAAAGCCTGCCATTTCGGGCTATTTCTTGGGAAAGAAGGACAGCCCCCATCTTTATAAGGGGGGGGATTGCTCTGGGTTCGGATGTGCCGGGCTGCAGGCCCCTCGACATTCAATCTGCTGCTGCTGAAGGATGAAGCCACATTCAGCGTTTGGGAAGCTCTTTGGAAGCTCAGCTCCAGCCCTGGTTCTTCACAGCTATGGTAGATGGGCTCCCTCTGGGTTTCCTGCAGTCTGAAGAGAGCTGGCAGTGGATGGTGTTGCCAAATCACTCTTATTTCACACTGGCAACTCTTCTCTGCATGTGCCCTATGCTCCCTGTGATGGCTCAGTTTGACCCCATAATGTGTGGAAAAAGGAGGGTTCTAGCACCAGGACGGTTGGCCAAATCTCTTTCATTTACATACATTTAACTAGATTTTCTCCAGAGAGACTCACAGAAAGCTGAAAAGGAGGCAGCATAGAATATCCTGGGACACTGAAATCTGAGTGGTTAGTCTGCATGTCCGGAATATTCCAGGTTAAGGAAACTTAGGCGGACAATGATGGGGAAGCAGTTCACCTGGGGGGGTCACATGACTGGAGTGTGACAGGCATGGGGCGGGGCCACACCATCACTGTGACAGGCATGGGGCGGGGCCACACCATCACTGTGACAGGCATGGGGCGGGGCCACATCATCATTGTGACAGGCATGGGGAGGGGCCGCACCATCATTGTGACAGGTATGGGGGGGCCGCACCATCATTGTGACAGGCATGGGGCGGGGCCACATCATCATTGTGACAGGCATGGGGCGGGGCCACACCATCATTGTGACAGGTATGGGGGGGCCGCACCATCACTGTGACAGGCATGGGGCGGGGCCACATCATCATTGTGACAGGCATGGGGAGGGGCCACACCATCACTGTGACAGGCATGGGGAGGGGCCACACCATCACTGTGACAGGCATGGGGAGGGGCCGCACCATCATTGTGACAGGTATGGGGGGGCCACACCATCATTGTGACAGGGTTGGGGCGGGGCCGCACCATCATTACCAAGACATTGCTGATGCTAACTACCAACGGAGGAGTGTGGAGCTGCAGAGTGGTTGGGAATAACAGCAATTATAATGGGAATAAGAGCATGTTTCAGTGCACATCATAAATCAGCACGACAGAGGATCTGCGACGCCGTCCATCTTCTAGCTTTCATACAGCTCTGTCTTTCCAGGCTGAAGATCCAGCGCGAAACAATATGGCGTTACGGGCACCACCCCTGGGATTATTTACCTTTGGCCAACGCAAACAATAGCATGACTGCCTCCAGTTTCACACACAGGCTTTGTGTAAACAGACCCTGTCCGAGCAGAGCTGCCATCCCTATTTTTCCCCCTGCAGCCACTTCTCCCATTTGCATAATGATGTCATAATGATGCATGTGTTTTTTAATGGGACAGCCTCCTAATTGTCCTGCTCATTCTTTATTTCCCCGAAGCCTTAAAAATAACTCGGTCGATTAAAGCCCTTGCATCCCCGTGGCCTGGGTCGAGCCGTTTGGCTTTCCTGCAGCTCCAGAATCTATGGCCCAGATTCCAGCTCTGCAAGCAGGGCAGTGTGATTGGCATCATCCCACGGCGAGGCTTCTGGGACTGCCACCTGTTGAACACGGACAGGTCGGCGGCCCCATGTGGCGAGGGCTGCGCTTCCCTGCTGTGCGCGCAGCTCTGCCAGGGTTTCGGCTCTCTGAAACATGAGGTCCCCCAGCTTCATCAAAATCTCCTCCATTTCCCATCATTCCTGCGCAGGAAGTAGGTGTCCAGGTATTGTTTAGAAAGTAATACATCTGCCAGGCCTCCTCTCCGTCTACTTTACATTCACGTTGCTAAAATAGAAGGTAATTCCTCCTTCTCCTGATCCACTGACCATAAGCCACCCCCCACTACCGCTAAATTATAAGAATATATTTGAATAATAACACATATGAATAAAGACTCAGTTATTTGGTCAGCTAGGTGGAAGAAGCAGGTCTGCACCTTCATACCTGCTCAAGCCTTGAGAGAGGCTCCAACACCCCATCATTGGTCCGGCAACCAGATGTCTAAATGTCATGGACTCAGTTGTGATGGTAACCTAAAGCTGACCAGCGTCGGAGCAAAGGTCCCTCCAGCCTGCCTTTAAGGCAACGTCATTTGTTAAAACAAATTCTCCAAGGGTGCATGCAAATACTATTTTTTTCTTTATTATTTCTTTATTTTCTTTATTTGTTTCATTTATTAAAATACATAATAAAAATGCTTTGTTTGCGCTCTCAGTCCGCAACAAGCCATTAAAATAAAGTTTAAATGAACCTGCATGTCTGCTTGTGTTGAAGTTAGATGAACCAAGTATGAGCGAAAATACTGCAGTCAACGGGTCTCTGTATTAATTGCAAACCACCAGCATGTACTAGATGATGAAACGGAACAGGCTCAGAGCCTAAAATAGATGGATTAATACTAGCCCAGATAATAACTGTTTCCAAAAACACAAATACTTAGTGCTCATTTAAAACTCTGTATATTTAAATACGAGCTCTATATTTAAATTGGCTCTCTCGCTGTCCGTGTGTTAAAGTTTGTTTCCATGAAGTCAGCCATTCCTGCTGTTTCCTGTATCCTTTGGAGGGTCCTTGTGCTGTTGTTTGAGAGCGGCATCGTCTGTGTGGTCCCCCCCCCCCCCGCCAAAATAACAAAAAAAGACAGATGACCGGTATTTCCACCGTCTGGTTTACATACTGTCACGAGTTGTTTGTGGCCCTTTTCCTACTTCACACTCTGAAACCTGTGCTCTCACGGAAAAACCCGTATTCCTTTGCGGGGGCAGAATAAACACCTTGGATGTCGAAGTCGGAACACGGTAAACGTTTGCTCCATCACAACCAACTGATTCAGTCACAAAGTTAAAATTAACTCAGCTCCCTGTTCCTAAAAACGGGTTTATTTTTCTTTTAATGAGTTACATTTAAAGTGCATTCTTTCATACTAGTTGTTTCCAACACCTGTGCTAGCCAATAGTTACTGAAGGATTAGGCTGGTCCGAATACAGGAGAAAATGTTAAAGCAATCGCTCAGTGTCGGCCTTCAGGCCGAACAGACACACCTGCTATTGCTATAATGCTGTCACAGAGGTGGGTCGAAGCTTGACACGCTCAGGTAGGGTACGGCATGCCTGTATGGCCCCATAACCGTCAGAGCAGATAACGAGCGTCACACAGTCTCCATGAGCCCGTGTTTTTGCTGCCCTCATATGGGTCAACGGATGCAGGACTAGGAGAGGACTGCTGCCTGGGTGCTCCTGCAGAAGACGGGGTGCTTAGCGTGCGTACACAGGAAGTTGTGTCAGGTGCAAAAACATAAATAAATGAGCCCCATCGCAAGTAAAGCAGTGCACATTTTATAGGGGTTAAGATGAAGTGAGCAGTTTCAAACTGTGTGGTCGGCACTGTCTGCTCCCAAAGCGCAGAGCTGATTTCTGATTATTTTCACTTGCATTTGCAAGACAGAGGAGCTTATGATTTGTCTGAATCTTTAGTCCGTTGGGTTTTGCATTCAAACAAAAACAATTGCTTGAGAAATTTTTATGGTGGTTTTCACCTATCGGGGGAGGAAGCTGCTAGCATTGTGGCTGACGGGGGTGGTGGGGTTGATGAGGGTGTGGGGAGGGGGGTAAATATGCATCAGTGGAGGGTGCCAAGGCAGCCCCATGGGTATCAGACGCGGGCCGCTGGGCGCGTTCAACGGAAAATTAGCCGCGGTGGTGGCAGATGGCCTGCCCCCCCCCCCCCCCCATTCAAAGCGCTGCAGTTTAGCACGTCTTAATTGCGTGTTTGATCTCTAAGCTGCAGTCTGTCCTGCAGAGTCAGTAGGTGTTCAGGGGTGCGGCCAACCAGCAGGGTCCCGCACGCCATATCGCTTTTGTTCAGCGACAAATTACCTGCTACTTTGATTATCACTTGCCGGTTTCATTGGATTTGCCCGTGTCCTGTACAAGCGGCATGCATGCAGACCACTCGCCACACAGCTCTGCTCCCTCATAAATCTGCCATAAATCTCTCCGTCTGCATCAGGGTTTTACAGATATGTTACACAAAGCCATGAAGAGGTAGATGTACTTTAATTTTGAGCCCTGTGTTTGAGGTATGAGTTTTAATTTCCTGGTCGCTTTCCACAATGGACCACGTGACACCCTAATAATGATAACCACCAGTACGCAGGTTCTGGGCCATCTCAGAACCCGCCGGGCCCAGACAGCCGGATCCGCAGGTATTTTGGAACTTTCCTATCTCTGGCTCGCACTGTGTTTACAAAGCAACACCAAGTTCCCCAAGCTCTGTGCGGCTGCCCTTGCCGCTGAGAGCACCAGGCAGCACCAACTGCTGGCAGAGTTTGGAGTCATTCAGAGGAGTTAGTTGACGCTGTACCAGAAAGGAGCCGCCTGATGACGCACCCAGCCAGAGTCACCTGAATACTGAAAACAGTCTTATTTCACAAAGGCTCCTTTCTGTCCATTGTCCTAGTCAGCCCAACTTCAATCAGTTAAATGTGCATTCCCCTTAATGTGGGGAGCGGGGGGGGGGGGGGTACATATATCTGAACAACGGTTGGCAATATGGTTTAATATTTTATCACAATATTTTTTTTTATATCAGTTGATATTGATCATTTTTGTGGTATAATTCAAGTAGTCATTCCAAGGCTCTATTTTTGCTTAGAATTCCATCAGGATTCTCCATAAACAGATTCAGAACATGAAACAAGTTGAATTGAAAATAAAAAATGCTGTACGGTGTAACACTAGAAAGTGCTTTATTGCGTGTTCCAGAGGGTGGGACTGCTGTGTCGCATCTTGAACCAGTTTGGGATGCAATTTGTCCCATATTTCTTCAGATTTAATCCCTAATTACTGGTGTCCAGTATATGGCAATACTTCTAGTGGTAAAGTAAGTTTGCAATGTTTCCAGATTTACTTGGCACAAGTTTTCTGCAGAATTTACAACACACAGCACCAGACATTTCTACGGCCCCAGCCCTGATGTCTTTTTACTGTGATTGCTCACAATATCATCTGTTTTAAAAAAGCTGTCGTTTTCTTCACCAAATCAGAAAGCACTCATCCCTTCCACATGACCAAAATAGTAGCATGCAGGGCGTTCTGCTAATTCAATTAATGTTGCTGTGCCTTGATTGGTTGTTCGTTCTGAAAAGACTACCATATGATTGGTTGGATTTGCATTTTTTCTGTGATGTTATATGAGTTACTAAGCAATGTTCTTTATTGACAGTTTACCGACGTTTCTCAGTTTATCGTTTATTTTTTATATAATGGTAAAGTGATATTGCCCTGCAATGGGCTGGCACCCAATTCTGGGTTGTTCCCTGCCTTGCGCCGATAGCCTCTGGGCTCAGGGCCCCGCAACCCTGAATAGGACAAGTAGTTATAGAACAGGCTGTAGCCCCAAATAATGTGAAGGAAGAATGTTACCGAAAGCATAGAGTTATTATCCATGTTTGTGATGCGACAGGGAAAGGTCGGACTGTGTGAAAGTCATTCCCCAGATGGAAAAGCCTCATATAAACAACGACAGTAAGGGAAGTGCGTGTCTTCCATGTGCTGACCCAGGAAGCCACAGGAAGCTGACCTCCGTTCTCAGAAATCATGCATTTTATAACTAACATCCTCAAAGTAAAGATCAATAGCCTCTAGTTCTTAAAATAGATCCAAATATATTCCTGTATTTCTGACTTCTAGATAGTCTAACTTAAACAGGACTAAACCACCTTCTAATTCCATAAGCATTTATTTCAAACCATACTGCAGTTTGGCGTATTACTTAATGAATAGTGGCTGCTTTAGCAAAACGTTTTAATTTTATAGTTGTTAGAGGGTGATTTTCTTTGTTTGCACGCTAACCGTGCTGCACAGAACAGCTCTGAAGCCAGCCTGATGGGCCCCGACTGACAGGGCCCCCAGCTGACAGGGCCCAGGTTAAAAGGCCTCCAGTTGATCAGTTCCAGGCCGCTGGGCCCCCAGCTCATGGTCCCCAGCTCATGGGCCCCCAGCTGACGGCCCCTGGCTGACAGACCGCCAGCTCAAGGGCCCCCAGCTGACATTCCCAGGCTGACAGGCCCCTGGCTCACGGGTCCCCAGCTGACAGCCCCTGACTGACAGGCCCCCAGCTCATGGGCCCCCAGCTGACGGCCCCTGGCTGACAGGCCCCCAGCTGTCATTCCCTAGCTGACGGGCCCCCAGCTCATGGGCCCCCGGCTAACCGGCGTGGTGGAATATGACAGTATGTGGATAACCTCAAGGAAGAGCCGCGGCTGTTACCGGCTCAAAGTGAGTAGGGTTGTGCTATTCCTTGTAATAGAAGCATGTTGCTATGGTTCCTTTGGGAAAGACACTTCATCTGAATGACTTACAATATTCAGTCATTTAAATATTATAAAAGTATGCACATTTAAACTCCGCGGTTTGCTTAGGTAAATGGATCTGCAAAAAAAAAAATAATAATAAAAAATTGAATGATGAATTACTTCAGCGGCCAAAGCCACCATTCCACAAACCAGTCTCAACACTGGCTGGATCATGTCTGTTTTTAAAGAGATTACTTTTCTAACTATGTGTATAAAATGTGTGATGTGACCGCAAGGATGTCTGCACCACTAGGAGAATACTTAAACCAGGATTAAAGTGATTGAATGTAAACAAACTGGAAGGGCTTCTGATTACTGTCACCTAAATTCCTCACTCTAAGATAGATCCTTACTGGTGTGTGTTATAAAAGTACACAGGAAGTGATGATTCTGTTTGAAAAAACAGGACCATTGACGTCCTCAGGAAGAATCACTGTATGGTGGTTTGGGGAGGGTGGGGGTGGTGGCTGAGGGGGTGCAGGTGGTCAGCAGCTGCCCGGTGACATGGGACTCTAAACCAAGCATCCATGTGTGTCAAAATAGCAGAGTGAGGGCAGGGCCTCATGTGGTACTGTTGGCAGATTGCAGGTTTTCAGAGTGATGACAGGTATTGATCACATGAGGTCTGGCTATCAATTTTAACGTGCCCCACCCCTGGCTGGCTCCTCCCTGCCACCACTTTGCCAAACCCCAGGCATCTGTCACAGTTAGGTGATGAGGGAGGGGAAGCGAGAGAGAGAGAGAGCGAGAGAGAGAGAGAGAGAGAGAGAGAGAGATGGTCTCCTTCTCTGTTTTTTTGCTGATGCCTTTTGGTTCCTGTAAACAGGTACCACTCCCAAAACGGAGAGCTCTGTTTACCCAAGTCACTGTTTACGTAAAACACGAAGGACAAACAGTTGAAAGTCGCACGTTAGCCGCCCCCCTTTTCTTTATCCTCGAGATTTTTTTCTCCTCTGTGTTTTTTTGTGATGTTTGACAACAAAGCTAATTGTACATGGAATCGGTGGGATGAAAGGAAATCCTCGCCTGTTAGAGGTCAAGGCATCGCCTTGTTTTTTTTTGAGGGCTCACGGACGGGAAGTGGCACCGGAGTAGCCTGCGGTCCAAGCCTGAGGCGTGTGAAAAGGCGCCCTGGGTCACACTCACTTCTCTCCTGGCCACCCAGGCTGTCCGCTAGGGCTCCCTGACTGGGGGGGGTGGGGTCCACGGGCAAAATCCTGTCCATGAGAATGACACACAATAAACACGGTTTTCCAATTGACCATTCCCGGATTTTCGGAACGTCTCACATTCCGGATGGTTGGGGGACTTTAAAAGCAAGTAGGCAGAGATTGGAAAGGGCGTCCTGGGGAGTCCGGAGGGAGCAGGCCCTCGCAGAGAATGCCACCGTCGGAACTCGAGGGGGGGGGGCTGCTGATACAAGAAGAAAAAAAACAAATGAAAAAAAAAACAAGCGTTTAGGAAGCGGGGGTCAGAGGAAGTGGACAGAGGGCAGTGACCTTATCCCTCCTTAGGGGGAAGATCCTGTCAGTCACTGTGGCGTCCTGTGTCAGCATGCCCCCCCCCCGCCATCCCCCTCTCCACCGGCAGCAGATCTGGGATTTCATGACATGGTACAGCTGCAGGGCATCAGTCATATAAAGCTTTCCTCATTTTGCCAGTTTTTGTAACTAAACGACTACCTGCTAGCTGAGGCTAATGCTGAAGCTAATGCTAATTTGCGACGGAGCGCTCGTTGCTGGCAGCCGTCTAGCAGCACCTGTCAAAGCAACGGCGGCCTTTTGCCGCAGTGGCAGAAGTCCCAGCGCGAGGGATGTATTGTGCCAGCACACTGAGGCAAGGTGGGCCTGCTTCCTCAGGATCCCCGTTTCCTGATTGGGAGCCATGGAACTTTTAGGGAGCGCTGTGGAGTAGGGAGAGCTTTGCTTATC
The DNA here is from genome assembly GCA_019775915.2 of Cyphomyrus plagiostoma. Taxonomy (NCBI): domain Eukaryota; kingdom Metazoa; phylum Chordata; class Actinopteri; order Osteoglossiformes; family Mormyridae; genus Cyphomyrus; species Cyphomyrus plagiostoma. The sequence goes on from JABFEA020000029.1 coordinate 931,457, forward strand.
GGCTGCGAGCTGCACATGGAGGAAGCTAATGAGGCCTAATCAACTGTCCTGCCTGAACTTCCTGTGTCTTGGTGGAGCTGGGGGGTGCAGGCTGCCAGTTGGTTAATACTATTGCTGTTTATTTCCAGTGATGAGCTTGGGGGGTATTTTTGGAGAGCCCTTGTTTTTTCCTCTGTAATTTTGCCTTCCGGGTTTTTCCGGTTCCCAGCCAGTGGATGCTGGAGACGCTTCCTCTTCTCGCTTCCTATTCACAGAGTCTGATTGTTGGAAAAGTGGGGAGGAGGGATTAGGAGAAAATGACTGACTGCACGGGACTGGCGTGGGGGAGTCAACAGTGGCACTGGTCCGGCCCCCCTGATTGTGTGCATGACCAGCCGCCCCCCCACCCCCAAACCTCTGAATGCCTCCGGACGCTCATTACCACCAAGATACTGCCTATTTTTTCTTTGTGCCCCAACAGTGGCTTATCTGCCTACACAATATGAGAAAGGACAGCCCTTAGTCCCAGAGCCACTCTGGATGGATGAGGCATGGCTGCCACTTGTTTTGGATTTGGAGTTACATGGAACAGGCCTGGGTACATCGAGCACATGCAAGAGTACATTCAGGAGCACCTGCATGGCACACAGGCAGGAACACAGACAAGAGAACTGACATGGAGCACAGGCAGGAACACACACATGGAGCACAGGAAGGAGCACAGGCCTGGAACACAGACAGGAGCACATACACGGTGCACAGACTGGAACACATACATGGAGCACAGGCAGGAACACAGACAAGAGCACATGCATGGAGCACAGGAAGGAGCACAGGCCTGGAACACAGATATGAGCACGCATGGAACACAGGCAGGAACACAGAGAGGAGCACACGCATGGCATGTTAAAAAAATGTGTCTTCTCATGAATTAACAGGGAAGCAGATCATTCTGTCATTCAGTCCACATTCATTCAGAGAAAATGACGCTGTTCACTGTATCGGAAAATCACACTGGGATTTTCGGTCCTGCCAGCTGGTGAGCTCCAAGCCAAAACCCTTGCTAACTTGTTAACTTTTTAATTACCTTTGGCAGGGATATAACCCATATGTGTTTTTAAAAAGTATCACAATGGATCCTCGTTAGCTATGTTTTTCACACCTGGAGATATGAATAGAAATCAATGGGTCAGCCAGATCTGGTCACACCCCCCACCCTGTCCCCTCAGGCCCTAAACACTCATAAGGTATGACAGTCAACCCCTCTCATCCCCTGTCCTCCACCCCTGTCCCAGTATTTTTCGGAGAGATCTGTTACTTTTGAGGCCTACAGGCATACTGGGAGTGTGGTAGACACCAACACAGGACTCCAGAAGAGCTCAGCCTAGTCCTTTCTCCCCCACAATGCCACCCCCCCACCTCCAAAGTTCACATTCACAGGGACTTCTGATCGATGAAGCACTTCAGATATGGACCGGATAAAAATGGAACCAATCAGAGGAGTAACACGCCATCTATGGACTGACCTCAATGCATCTATAATTAGGCTGCAATTACGCAGCAATTGCACCGTAGTACTTGTTACAGCTGCAGATCCTTTCTGGGGGCTGCATATCGGTGATTGTTTTTCTTCTCACCGGAACCTGAACAAACCCAATCCCCTGGCTTCAGCTTTTCGCCCAAGCGTCAGAAAAACTACAAAAAAACAGTCACATGATGGACAAACAACCTGATATCAACAGCGGACCCACATCAACATCAGCTGTAGCAGCGTCTGCACGTCCATTGGCAGTCAGACACGTGCCCTTTACGTCCCACCCCCAAAATAATGGCATGTTGCAATCACGACCTAGTCTATGCCCACATGTGGATCAGACAGTTATAGCTGAGGAAAGATGCTGAATTCCCCAGTGGCATATGAACAGCTGGCTGAATGACAGAACAGCACGTGGAAATGAGTCTCTCAGAAACTGATTCACCCTCTCATTACCCCTTAATACAAAAAAGAGCTGGGAGATCTGCATCCATGCAGGTCCTGTAGGAGGAGATTAACTTATTGATCTTATTGGTCCGATTGAAGCGTTAACCATATCACATGACTGCAGGCACCGCTCTCCGTCCAATGAGGCGGTTTTAAGGTAGGTACAGCTTACAGAGCCATCCTTGGAGTGCATCCTTGGTAGGCGACTCCACATGCCAGCCGGGTGCCACGCCCCCTTTGTGCTGACATGAGCTGCTCTTGCTTCTTGATGAAATTTAGAAGGTGATTTACTGTGGGAAAAGAGTTTGTGACCCAGTGGGGGTTTGATTTCTGGACATGTGGTATTTTTGTCACTGCTTGATGGAGGCTCTGTCCCTTGTCTGTTTGGGGATGGTGGGTTTACCTGACAACCAAAGCAACAACCCTAGAATTCTGGAATCTGGCTTCTGGAAAAGTCATATCTCACTTCAGGACTTGAGAGAGAGACCTTTGGGTGTGTGTGTAAGTAGGGGTTGGTTGTTTTTTTTTGTTTTGCAGGCTAACAGTTGTTTTATAATGATAGTTTGCCTTTGGGTAAGACTGTTCTATTGAAACAGCTGCTGCAAGGGCACAATAAATAATGTTTTGAGTGTAAATGTTTATAAAGGATACATTTTGGAGTGAGGCAGAGACAGGTGAGAAATGTCTGTGATGTCACATCAAGCCAGTGCACTCTCATTACATCAGACACGGTTTGTTTGCATTCAGAATGTGTCCTTGGGGTTATAAACCATGTTATAGGGGGAACTGGCCCATTTTTTTTGCAGGGAGCAATCAGCTCGGCCCTGTGATCGGCCCTCCTGTTCTCTTCCCCAGGGAGCTCTTGTCTCTCCGGCAGGGTTGGTAGTGAAATGCTTGAGGTGATGTTATCTTAAAGCAGTGGTTGTGCTTCTGACCTCACTGTGTTCTGGAGCCCTGATTAACTTAAAAGGGTCCCCGTTCACTTTGAATTTCACCCCGTGTGTCATAACCCCTCCAGGCACATACAGCAAATTATAGGTTTCAACCTTCATGTTGTCATTGTAAAGTTTTGCTCATTAAACCTGTTCCATGTCATATCCAGTATCATTTTGCATATATACTACACGTATCATTGTGTCAAATGCCACCAAGCCCCCCAGTACTGGATAAGCATTTTGCTATAAAAGAAAACATTTTAATATTTACACTGTTAATATTATTGCTACCCTGACCAGGATAGATGGTTGGAAGGTGTATGAGTGGGTGCAGTGGCAGAACAACTGTACATTGGGCCCTGGGGCAAAGATGAGCCATGTCTCCCCCTTTCCAAATTCACACCTAGGGTCTCCCTGCAGCAAATGCAGATGATGAAATTTAATTAGCCTTCGATCATACCCATGGTGCATTGCAGTAGTTACCAAATTTCAGAAACATCTTTTTTTTTTATTAAATACATACCTTTACAACATAGTTTGACTACAGAACACTAAAACATAACTTGTTTCAAGTATTGTTCCATTTTTTGTGTTGATTCCCACCATAATGAGATGTATACATTTTTATGTATACATAAAAATAAGAAACATAAAAGCAGCATGTTCATAAGTGTGTGTAATAGGCCTCATATCACCTTCTTAATCCTCACAAATGTTTTATATATATCTCAGATTTCCAGTCTGGGGTGGGTCAGGTGCCCCTCGGTGAGTGAGTGGATACCCGTGTGGCATGCGGGGCTTACTGATGCAAAAACCTGCTTGTATTTGTTGTTCATAAAAGAGCAGAGCACTGCACTTAAAATTTGGGTCAAATGTGAAGAAGGGTGGGTAAGTGTCTCAGGCACGTGAGCTTTTTCCAGAAGTGCTCTCCTTCGTGTTTACAGATTGTGGGGAAAATAAAATGCTTGGAAGGACCATTGTATATAATCTATCACCACCCCCCCGCCCCCCTCGCCCCACCAATGCCTGTTGTCTCTTCGCAGACACATGGAAAAGTGTAAGACAAGATTAACATGACTGCCCACAGGGGGGGTGGGGGGCAACATTCAGTGCCAGCAGCTATTCAGCCTTTTTTTTTTGGTCTACGACCCTCCAGACTGGAGCGTTCCGCCAGATCTGAAATCCTCAATATTGCCCGGCATTAAAAAGAACAAAAAGACAACGAATCCAAGGGCGTTAATTCAGAATATGTGGAACTAACAACTACGTCTTGTTCTAAAATGACTCCTTAAAAGAACATGACACATGAGCTTTAAAACAATGACAAGAAATAAGGTCGACGATGTATACACTTTAACATGTCTGCCGCACAGTGGCCTCCATCTGATCCATTCGTTCATGATTCAACTTTCAAAAATATGAGGAGGAGGGGAAAGAAAAAGACTGGGACCGGATGAAAGTGCCCCTACCCCGAGATAACGAGAGATTTATGAAAGCGTCACCGCAGTGGAACGGAAACCGTGGACCTGCACTTTCCGCAAGCCGGCAGGAGGGCCTGTACTTGTTGGACGTGAGCAAAAGCATGCCAGAGGTTCAGCAGTCCTGAAGGCTGTTTAGGGTGGGGGGCACCCTGCTCTATTAACTACCACTGACGGTCTCTGACATGCCACCCCGCCCCCCCCATTTCTGAGGGGTACATGTGGTTTTACAGTTCTGTCGGGGGAGAGAGGGCGTCATTAGTGGAAACTTATGAAACAACTGGACATGTGAATGGCAGCATGACATCACCATCCCCGGCCCTGCTCCAGTACTACAAGCCCCCGCTTCCATTGCAGAAGGATGGATAACTTTACCGACAAGATGTGACGAGACTTGTCAGGTTCATTTTAAATTAGCAGTAAGTTCATGGGTTTCATTAATAATAAAATCAGTTAAACAAAACTCAAAATTCAATAGCCGCTTTTACGTCCATAGGGTAGTGGTTACCAATCCCGTCCGCGGGGACACATAGAGGGTTCACGTTTTTACCCCCCCAGGAGCTGGATGGGAGCAAAAACATGGACTCTCTGGTAGGGAACTCGGCAGGAGCAAAACCATGTACTGACTATGAGTCTCCGAGGAGCGGTCTGGGAAACACTACCGTAGTGGGTTTGAATGCCCCCTTCCCTGCTTCAGTGGTTTTTACTGCAGTTAAGAGAACCAGCCTCAACTAAGTTGTAAATGAAGGAAATACTGAGACAATTAACCATGAGAGACCATAGATATCAATCACTTACATTATTCTATATGGTACCATATTTAGGAGAAATGAGTACAGGAAATTATTTTGGCTTTTATGTGCTTATAAGTATGCCTATATCTCATCTTTATGAGGAAATATTTCTCAGTTCCATGCTAATGATTCCCAGATCCATTTATAGATAACACCCAATGGCTTGCTGTTCCATGGTCTACAGACTGAACTGTTTAAGTAAAATGAAAATGTAGGTCAGTGAAAAATGTCTCTTTGAAACCAGAAGCCTTACTGCACATGAATAACGATATCCGGTGACCTACCCACCTATCCACTCGGGACTGGAAATGCACCTGCTGCAGTGAGGTTGGCTCTCCAGCTCCCCTACAGTCCACTTGAAAAACTGCAGGGGGACGTGAATTACACTTCCAGGTCACCAGGGTTAGGTTCTAACCCTGTCTGCCTTTAGGCTTGACTTATGGTTGTTGAGTGGACCTCCAAGAGGGACACAGCTCAATTGCCTCTCTACGCAGATCCAAGAATATGGGGGGGTGGGGGGGACCAGGAAGGGCCATTGTTGCTGCCCCATTGTTGTCCCAGAGACTGCCGACTTGTTTCCCAGCCTCTTGCACGCATTGGGCATTGCCGTGTCCTATCAGTACATTCTCCCACGGCGGTGTCACTTTAAGATGTGTGTGAGCTTTAAGATGACATTCTGCCAAAGACTAATGCCACTCGCTCACTGCTTTGTCACAGTTCCTCCCATTTTAGGTGTGTGCCTCCTGCCATTAAAGGCCACTTCCGCAAAAAGTATGCGATTTAATGGACTGTCTCTTATTTTTATGGGAAAATGCAGGTTCCAGGGAGGATCTTATAGCACCTTGTTATAGTGCCAAGCAAGCACTACATAGAGGATAAGGAGTGTAAATGTACTGGGAGGCTTTTAAAACATCATGACGTAAGAACTTTGTTTTAAAAACAATTTAAAAAGCACTGGCATTTTGGAACTGTAAAAAAAAAAAACATCTTGGATGGCTTGGCATGGCACTAATTCACAAGCCACACTATCAGACAAGCAACTCCAGAGACAAGCAACTCCCTGAACAGAGCAGCAGTAAAGCCTCATCGCATGTACCCAATCACGGCACAGGCACTGAACCAATCAGCAAGAGCCTCCCTACCTGATCTGTGAAGGACTTTTGGGAGCCCTGCATGATGTGCTGTAGTGTCATGTAGTGTACAACAATCTTGTTCACCTGTGCACTTAATCAACAAGCTTGTTAGGATTCTAGTCACCTTCCTTGGGGCTCAGATCTGGGTCAAGGACATAGGTTGTCCAGACCTGCCCTCCTGGTGAACCCAACCCTGGATCAGGTCAGCCTTCATGTGTTAGTGGAACCTATGGAGCTGTGTTAGTGTGTGTAGTATTTAAGCCTGGTCTTAGTCTCCAGACCACTTTTTCACTTACTCTGCCTTGTTTCAGAATTGAAAACATTTCTATTCTTCAATCATTCTCGGACTGTTTGTGGTTCAGACTATTTTAAACGATTTTGTCGTTTTAAAGGGAAGAAGACCGGTTTATACACTCACCTAAAGGATTATTAGGAACACCTGTTCAATTTCTCATTAATGCAATTATCTAATCAACCAATCA
>JABFEA020000029.1:942421-960637 GCA_019775915.2 Cyphomyrus plagiostoma
ACCCCCCCCTGGCCTTACCCTGAGCCTGGGAGCGGAATTCTGGGAACATTTTTCCATGTGAAAAGCCGAGGTCCAGTCGAGGGGTGTGACGCCACTGCATTGTTCGTGCAGCAAAAAAAGGAACCGCTTGTGATGAGGCCAATTCCTGTTGGGTCCAAAAAAACAGGCACTTTCTCACACTGGCTTCCTTCCTCACTGGACAGCGCAAAACAATCCCAGTCCGGCCAGCCGAAGAGGGAGAGGGAGAGAAAAAGAGAGAGAGGGAGTGGGATGGAGCGTGTTCTATCAGTCTACGCAGACTGTTTATCAGTCATTGAGAACAAATAAAGTCCCGGCACAATCTCGAGTGTTCACCTGACACTCTCAGGACAAAGGAAGCTGGGAATTAGGTCCCTATCGTGTCAGCACAGGCCCTTATGTGGCCGGCCTTGTCACTGCAAGGTGTCCAGTCGCATGGTTACTGTTGTAGAGTTTACAGAGAGCCAACATCCACTCCTAACCCTTCTTACCTGCTGGTCAAGCCCATCTATTGAGATATCAGCGCTCAACAGAGCTAGATGATATATGTTTGGACAAGTGCAAGAGGGAGAGGTCACTATGAAATCCTTGCTTCCCCTATTCCCTTACCTCCAGATGGAGCAACACTTGGATGTGTCTGCTTCATCCTTCTTCATCCTTCACTGATAAAAGAAACATTCTTCATCAGCTCCTACCCAAACAAATACCAGGGCATTTCCAGATGATCTGCAATCATTTGCATGACTTCAGTGAGGTTTTCCAACCATAGCATTCAGACCTAGTTAAAACAGTGCTTGTCCAGTGACTTTAATCAGCCACCTGCTCTGGAGTAATCTAGGAATCATAAGGCAAATGGCACATAGGTATTTGTTCAACTGGTAACTGTTTCCAGCCCAAGAGCAGACACCCATGTTCCTGTTGGACAGATTTTCACACGTTCAGAGATTAGGCGTTGCTTAGGTGAATGTGATGAGTGCTGTCCCCCTGCCTCCCGTGTTGTGGTCAGTCGTCAGGTCAGAAGTTTAATGAGTTCTAGACGTGTGCACATAGAGCACGTGCACACCTAGCCTCTGACTCAGCCGACCCCCCCCCCCGAGCGAGAGTCTGATCGTCCTATTGTTTTATCACAACTCGATGCTTTCGGCACGTATAGTCGGTATGTCAGGTGACACACCCCCTATGGTTTCCCTCTGGCCAAATATAGACACCTGGGTCTCAGGAGGAGAGCGCTTTGAAACTCTGGGGTGTCAGGTGTTGACAGTACCGAAGGACCGGACTACGACCTGTCCCATTCTGGAGTAGGTGAGGCAGTCGGGTTGTACCATCTCACTGACTGGTGGACTTATTTTCCTGCATTCTGATGATGGAGGCCTCAGAGAGAATGTCTGCAGCTATGGAATTGAGGGAAGCGAGTTGTGAGGAACTGGATGCTTTCCTGAGGACGCCCTCGTCTGGGAGTTCCATTCCGGCACAGAGACACTGTGCCTTTAAAACAGTGCCTGTGCGTGTGTGTGTGTGTGTGTGTGTGTGTGTGTGTGTGCGTGTGTGTGTGGAGGGGGGGGGGTTAGTGTATTTGAGAGAGCGAACGAGAGAGAGAGAGAGAGGTTGAAGTGATCGAGTGAGTGGGGGCTCAGGAAGCACCTGCCTGAGCGGCCCACCGTGCGTTTATCTGACCCCCGCTCCCATCAGGTGGTTTCCTTGTTTACATTATCCGTGACTCCCTGAGGCCTGGCCTTCATTGGCTTGCTCTGGCCACTCCTCTTTCCACCACATTCATTGATGTTGAGAGAGAGCTCACACTTCCCTATGACTCCTTTCCCAGCACATCGACTTTGGGGTGATCTGTTTGATCACGCCCAACCCCCCCCCCCCCCCCCCCACCCGACCCTGTCCAGCTGGCCCACCCCTCTTCACTGTGACGTGTGGTGCTTTCTTCTTGATGGGCGTCCACCCATCGGCCGTTAAACGGAGCCCCCTAACCCCTCTTACCACAATATAAACAGGAGAGCCTTGAAGACCCTTTCCTTCGCCTTCCCCTTCCCATGCTGGAGCCCAGTAAAAACAAGAAAGACATTAATCAAGCCGGGCAAGCAACTGGAGACGGACAAGCTCTGCCCGGTCTGTGTTTTCCTGCGCAGTGAGCTTGCCGGGTGACCTCCCTCCACACTTGTTACATTACCAGCAAGGAAAGTTTACGTTTGCCCTCAAAATACTGAGACACCTTAGTGGCACACCAGTCATGGTGTGAACGGAATAGTGAACGAAACTTGCACATGGAGCGCTAGAAGGCGTCACCCCTTCTTACCCTAGAGTTCTGTTACAGCAACCCTCTGTTATGTGATGTCAGGAGTACAACACCATTATATTTTGGTTCCGCTCGCTTCCTGGCTAAGTATGGAATAAATGCGCTTGGTCCACAGCGATTGTTTGTAGGTAGCTAATCGCTTGCTCAGTAACTAGAAGTAACCTACAGAGCATTCTAACATTGTGGCTACATGCATAAATTAGGCAAAAATAAACACTGAAATGTCAAAGTTGTGAACATTGAGAAGTCCCGCTGGGTAATCACTAGTATTTAACCTAACACAGCCTTCACTTTCTTATTTGGATAGCTGGATCTTGAAGGTTCATGGATATTCCTCAAGGGTATTATGATGACCCCCTGCATGCAATTCAGAGCTCTTTGATCAAAAAGCCCAGTTTCCAAGCTTCATCTGCCACCTGGCCTGACTTCTCCAACCAGCCATAAGTGATGATGCACAGTGAGTTTGCTACACATATGTCTGAATGAAGTTTGATGGTACATTTGCATGTGATTCAGTTCTGCTTCATGTTGTAGTGGACGTGACGTCTATGACAGGTGCCATTATGGGTCACCCTTGGGCACAGTGCTGCCTCTCTATAGGTGCTGCCTTTAACAACTTAGTTGAGGACAGAACGTATGAAGATCCCAACTGTACCAGCACCTATTAGGCATCAGGCAGCTGTCTGCAACCTCCAAACACCATGTTTCTCTAAGGTCCTGATTAAGAAGTCATTTCTACAGTTGGCATGAATTATTTGTGTGGGTTTAAGGGAAACAAAGGATCTAGGAAAGGTCAAGTCTGGAAATGCACTGAACCCTGGATGGTTGTTTGCAAACAGGACTTGTGTTGAGATTCTTATGCTGGTGTGAGGGAAAGACCCAGGTCCTCGCTGGGAACCAGTTGTATGTATGTGAATGACATCTCGACATACCCCTTGTCTGTTTCTCCTGGCAGAGTCCCCAATGTGCCTGACGTCATGGGTCAGAGTTCTTCATGGAGGTGCCAGGAGATCAGACGGGAACTGAGAGTCATGCCACCCACCCCCTAGTCGATTCCAGCCTGCCCCCCTGGTCTTTCCTCATGCTTCCCGTCACTATTGCCATGTTACACCCAGGCAGATTAGGCATCAAGGATGAAGGATTTTTATTTCTTATTGTGTAAATGGATTACAGAAGTACAACAAAACTTAGCATCTGCCTCCATAATGACATAAATAATATCAACAGCCAACATATATGCATAACAATCAACCTAGTATTAAATAAAAATTACACAGACATAGGACACAGGAATATACAACTGTGAGAATTCAGTAGGAAATATTTTCAGTAAATAAGCTTGGTACATATTGCACTGTTGTGAAGTAACCATGTTAACGTATGACGTACAGAAATATGAAGGTAGGTCTCCCATGTGGGCCATGGTCTGACATCCTGCAGGTGCATATGTCTTCAAAGGCCTATCGGAGCAGGAGTGTTCCAAAGCACGGTCCCCTACACGGGAGGCCTTGCACGCACTGCCGCAAACAGGTTCCTCCCCCCAAAAGCATGCCGACACACGCGCGTGCGAGCGCACACACACACTCTTCCCAGTCTTTTCCCTCCACACTTCCTCTATCTGGAACTGTCGTGCCCTCCCGGCAGCTCTGCCTTCCTCTGTATCTTGTTATCTCAGCAAGTGTTTCCTGGAAGCCTCTCGCCCAGCTCTCCAGAGGTCTCCGAGAACCTGCTCCCTATTACGTCCATGGGGGTAATGTTCTCCATCAGTTTTCATGGTGCAAACTGGATGGAAATGATTCATCAGATGCCTGTGGGAGATGGTGGTGGTGGAGGGTTGGGGGATGGTGAAGGCACACAGCCGGACCTCCTTGATATTCTTGCTATTGAACCATAACTCCTAGGTAAATTAATGGTGCTACTTGCTGCCATATCTGAAGATAGGAAAGGATAATACAGTACAGGCAAAGTTGGGGGAAAATAGTTTCCTGGTAGTTTTTACTGAGAATTATCCCTCTGGTGGGTACAGAGCATAAAAATCCCCCCATAAGTCCCAATTAATTTAAGTTAATTAATTTACCTCTTGTAGTACATTTACTCCTCACTTAATGACCAAGTTCTGTTCCTACGACTAGGCCATTAAGCGGATTGGTCAATAAACAAGGAGCCGCCCCTTACTAATATTTCGAACATACTGTCCTGGCAGTGGGTTTGGGTCAGCCATCTTTAGGTATTGTTTTATTTTTGGAGAGCTGGTCTTAAGTCCAGGCAGTCGTTAAACAGGTAGGTGGTTAAGTGAGGAGTGTCTGTATTTGTGTGAGAGGCACTGCTCCCAGAATTGTTGCTGCATCTGTGACAGACAAATGATGGTGACATGATCACCTGCAACTAGGCCAGGTGTACTTTGACAATGGTCTGTACTGCCCACTAGGTCCACAGAGTAGAAGACTTGAGTTATGGGCATAGACTGGCCATCAGGAAGTTTGGGGATTTTCCTGGTGGGATGGTCTTGTAAGGGCCACTCATTCTGTCTTTCTTCCCCAGTGTTGACATTCCTTAATTTGCGATTGCAATCCATTGAAAATACCAAGGGGCCAAGGGGACTACCCACCCCCCCCCCACAATTTCCGATCAGCAACAAAATATACCATGCAAGAAACCACCACATCTGAAATGAGAAAACATCTACAGTATCTGTCTTCTCATCCTCTCAGAGTGTTACTAATACTGATCGCCATTTTAACCTGTGCTATTTCCCACTCATTACGTGCTCATTCCTGCATAACGTTAGTTAGGTAGAAGCTTTAAATGAACAAACTAATAATGAGCCAGGGGAAACAGCTGTACACATGTGTTTATACTGGGTATATTTGTCTATAGTCCATTTATTTGTTCTGTTGCTGCTGCCAGTCATTTCGCGGCTTGTTACCTGGATCGTCATGTCTATATTCTACAATAGAAGTTTTTCAGTGCCAAAGGATGTTCATGCCCAGCCCGGAGATCAGACCGTGCTATAAGTGTCACCTGCACCGTGGGGGTCGGAGAAAGGTCATACATCCTGGAGGACAGGACTCAGTGCAGGCATCTGGCTGACATTCACATGGAGGCTTGCTCACACGGTCACCTCAGGCCTAACATGGAGTGGATTTTCTCCAACTTTCAGCCCCAGGCCAGACTGACTGATAGGTCTCCTTTTTCATCTGGCCATAGGCCCCATGACCCTCTGAGCCCAGCTGTCGGGGAAAAGTAAGGGTCTACCCTAGAACCAAAGGAAGTGGGCACGGTTCCCACCAGTAGGGCTGCCCTCCCGGGACGTTTGTGACATAAAACAGTGTGACAGAGAAAATACCCTGGAAAATAAATCCCAAAAAGCATGATGAAAAGTGCAATAAGGTCCAGGTCAGGCAATGACATGAGAACTACTGTATTCTGCCTAAGGACCCAAAAAGGTTATCATTCAGTCACTTTCGTAACATAACCCAGATCTTCCCAAGGTTGGTCTGGAAGTCTAGGAAAAGTCTGGATGGATTGATTAGTCGAAGTTTGATCTTGATAACTAGGCATCATTATTAGTAACTTAGCAGCATGAAGAATTTTATCTCTGTTTATGTCTATGCGATTACTGTACCATGTCCTGTATCCTAATCATTATGTTTTTGGATTTGTGGAACTTTTCTCGAATATCTTGCAGATGGATCAGGGTTTTCCAGCAAAGGTTCTGATGCCAGTCCTCCACCACACTACATGGAAAGCACATCACCGAAGAGATACCAGAACTCAGCTAAGATCTCGCTTATCTGTCCGGAAGGTCTTGTAGTGACATGCAAGTGACAGTAAAATTCCTTCAAGTCAACTCCTCATTGAAAGGGAATCATCTCGTCCTTGCCAGTACCTTTTCAATGGAGATCTGACGTGTGCCTGGAAGACTCCCGGAGATTCCAGAAGAAAAATTCCCTTGAGGCGATGCCAGTGATATATCTTTTGTGGCCAAGCTGTTGCGCAGATCTCCCAATGTTGCAGCACAGACATTCTAGATATGTTACCTGCTTGTCGGGTGGGCTTTCCAGGAGGGTTTACAAGCACTGATAAGATGCTGGTCTTCTCCAAGTAAAGCATGCAGAAGAGGTCCACCGTGGTGCTCATAAATGTCATCGATATTCAGCTTTTCATTGGCTGCCAGAGGGCCGTAAAGTGCAGTCATTTTCCATGTAATTTGCTGTGATAGTAAAACATTTGCACAGCTTGTGAAAACAAAAGCCCCGTCTGGGGACAGTTGGAGACATGCCAAAAGTAATATCTGCAATGGGGGGAAAAAATATCTATGTGTATATGAAAAAAAAGGTTCAATTTTAAGGTAGGAAAATTCAATCCATTTTGACAAGGACATTTTTAGGCAGGATGCTGTTTGGCCAGAAACCATGCAAGTTACAATCTCTACAGCTCTGGCACGTCGATGAAAATGTCAGAATAATATTACGGACATCTGTCAATTTCCATGTCCTGGGTTGTGTGTAGCCTCCTGAATGGAACAAACAAAAAGGTCTTTAGAACAAAGAGGACATTAAATTTTCATGCCTTTTCATTTGAATCATCATTGATCCGGCAAGATATTTTCGAAGTGAAGAACAATGTCTCTGTTTTGGTCCACAGGTGCTATGCCGTGCTGCTGTAGTCTGTGATTCGATTGCAATGCTGAAAATCTGAAAGTTGGTGGTGAGCGAGGCCGAGCCCCCTTTGGGTGGTGGTGACTTCCTGGGTCACGGTCCTGTAAAAGGAACGCATTCACAACAGTCTCGCGTTGCCAGTGGGTCTGTGCTGGCCAGCTGCTGGGTAAGGGGGAGGGGTACTTAGTCAGATCCAAACTGGCCTGTCGAATGCCCAATACCTCTGGCAGCTCCATTTGCACCTGTTCTCCACTTCACATTTCTGTGGGGAATGAGACCAGCGACAGGCTGTAGGCGAGGTTACACTTTAAAGAGCATCGAAAATAACCAGAGTGGTCAGTCTGATCTGCATAAAACTCCCCCCAGAAATACCAGATCCACATGCAGTCACATTTTCGTTTTTCCTACGTGATATTTATGAAGGTGTTGAAGGCGAGGATGGATAAATTCAACTTCGTACAGTAATGGAATCCCTGAAGCTTTGACACCTGTGGTAGGCGGGGTTTTCAGCTGTCTGTCACAGAGGTTTAACCCTGTTCATTTTTTGGTTGATTCCCATTGGTTTAAATCAGGTGACACAGCACACAGTAAATCCCTCCACTATGGGATTTTTCACATCATCAGGCTGCTGCTATTAACAATGAGAAGATTATTATTTTGTAACAAACGGAAAGGGCTGAGCAGTACTGAGTGGGGGTTTTCTGGGTCATGTCAGTGCTTTGTCTGTAGTGGTTTCCATGGCCTTTGAGCAGAGCCCAAAGTGGAGAAGCAGGCTTACATTGTTCCCCTGGAGGTGGGCAGAGAAGCTGGTCTATTCCACCGGCCCTCTTGCTACCACCCTTCAATGCCATTGGCCGGAGGGCCTGGAAGAGATGAGAGCTCAAGCAATCTGCTCCAGCCCTAAGCTCGAGACATTAGACAGTCATTCGAGATTTATGTTTGGCTGTCCATCCATCCTTCAGCCGCTTTTCCATTACAGGTTTTGTGGGGTATTGAAAAAATCCCAAGCAGCACAGGACAGTTAGGAGATGACAGTCCACTAAAAGGCAACTTAGAGACACCAAACTGACTGCATGTCACTGGGCACCAAATCACCTAATGGCATGCCATTGGACAACCAGAGGAAACCTAAAATACAGCAATAGATGCCAGTTCCACACACACAGAGTGCGGGTGGGACTAAAGTGCACAACCCTGGAGGTTTGCAGCAACAGCACCACCCACTGAGACACTACGGTACATCATATTTATTAGTCTGTGTCTGATTCACACCTGGAACACCAGGTGAGAAGATATAAATACACATAAAACAATATGAGTGCCAAACTAAAACCACAAAGTCCTTAAAGACTTTAGATCCACCTTTTATTCCCCTCACTGTGAGGTAAGCTGGAGAACACAGCCATCTCTGTGAGGTAAGCTGGAAAACACAGCCATCTCGGTGAGGTAAGCTGGAGAAAACAGCCATCTCTGTGAGGTAAGCTGGAGAACAGAGCCATGTTTGTGAGGTAAGCTGGAGAAAACAGCCATCTCTGTGAGATAAGCTGGAGAACACAGCCATGTCTGTGAGGTAAGCTGGAAAACACAGCCATCTCTGTGAGGTAAGCTGGAGAACACAGCCATCTCTGTGAGGTAAGCTGGAAAACACAGCCATCTCTGTGAGGTAAGCTGGAGAAAACAGCCATCTCTGTGAGGTAAGCTGGAGAACAAAGCCATCTCTGTGAGGTAAGATGGAGAACACAGCCATGTCTGTGAGGTAAGCTAGAGAAAACAGCCATGTCTGTGAGGTAAGCTGGAAAACACAGCCATCTCTGCGAGTTTAGCCCTGTGTTCCCGCTGCAGTCTTCTAAGCCCTGTAGGCCAAAGTCATCCAACTTGAAAGTCCTCAGCTGCTGCGACCCCGGGGCTGAGGGAAAAGGCTGGCATCCGGACCTCACTGCCCTGAGGTGTGCCAAGGCCTGGCAGACGGACACTCGGCGACACCCCACCCCCCACCCCAGACCCTCCCCATCACGCACTACAAGTCTTGCATCTTATTTGTGGGAAGCGGGCGGTGGCACCGTTACCATGGCATTTTCTGGCTTTATTTTTTAATAGGAAGTGGCAGCAGGAACAAGGAGGCCTTCTTTCAACAACGCCCCCCCACCCGAGGGGATCGCTGCATATTGCCCACCTCTCCTTCCCCCACCCTTTGCCAGGGTACAGGTGCGCTTGGAGGAGAATAAACAGAATCAAATGAAGCCTGGACCGTGGGGCCAGGGCTGGCATGTCGTCCAGGCCAGAGCCCAGCATGGCCAGAGTCCAGGGAAGATACACAAACAAAGAAAAAAAACACTGAGCTTTTCACTGAATCCTGAAAAAATACACTCCTGGACTGACTACAAGCCTTTATGCTCTTTAAATGCAACCTGACAGGCTTCCAAAACTGTGTCCATGAGAGGACAAGTGCCCGGGCAGAACTCCCAGCATCTGTGGCACCCGTCATCAAAGGCCGCTTCAGGGGCCTTCCCTTAGCACTGCGTCTGTACCATTGTTCCTGCCACCTGAATGTTTGTCCACAGTCATCATCTTTCTAGGAAACCGCTGGCGAGGCTGCCGGACAGTGAGCGAGGTCAGCTCAGTCTCTGGACCATAAAGCAGTCCCCGACATCCTGACACCCTGCCCCGGCTACGTAGGCGGCCTAACCATGCGGAAGCTCAGACGAAGCGACGGCCCGCGGACACCGAAGATGAGCGCCGGGGGAAGGAGCTTGACCTAAGATGGCTGCCAAAGAAAGACAAATTTAGCACACGTGAGGACGAATCCTCAGCTGCTGGCGTGCACGCAGTTCCCGAACTGTTATCCGGCAGTACTTCCCGTTTCGTCCACGGGAAGTGTGTCCCTGCAGATCGCGGAACAGGGCCACATGTCAGGGCGTGGCCCCCACCATTAGGGATCTAATTAGAGGAGCAGCACTAGCGAGCGTAAGGGGGGGTGAGTCTGGGCTCTTTATTACTCGCCTGGTGGGTGTTTGTCGCAGCCCTCCTTCCCACCCGCTTAATGAGCACTGACGGGGTGACAAACACTGTGTCAGCTGAACAGCTGGCAGGCTGACCCCCCCCCCCCCTCCCTGCCTAAACAGGCTACTGAACAGGCAGACCCGGTGCTCACACATTCAGCGTTATTGTTTTGTTCTTATGTTTATTTGGGTAAATATGCGGGTCATCTTAGTAGAAGGTGTCTATCTATCTGCATTACTTTTTTCTCTCCAGTCTCATTTTTTGAAAGCAAATTTGACACTTTTATAATTTCAGGTACCTGCATATTACCTGACAAACAAATTAGAGCATGATATTCATAAATTAAAGGCTCACCTCAGGTGCTTTTAAAGGATAACATCTTTCAAAGTCCATCTGCACCCTGTCACCTTCTATATTTTGTTGAGTGTGTAGGAACCACAATCGACTCTACAAAAGCTAAACTGCCAAATGCCAAAACATTGGATGGAGCAGCAAAACTTGTCATTTCCATGCATGGTGGTCAGAATGTGTTTGTGTTTGTAACTGCAAATAAAAATCAAAGTTGTTAGAAAATAGCAATTCAGATGAGATCTTGCTGACAGATCACAGAACAGAAGACGGTGATGAACAAGGATTGGACTCACTATAGACTGGATGCAATCAACACGGTGTTGCCAAGGATACCACTAATTGCAAGTGAAAAACGCACAAGGAAAAATCAGCTGTCCTCTGGACAGCCTTCAGTTTGTGCCTTGTAAAAAGAGGGAGCTACAGTAACGGGGCAACTGTTAATGAGAGCATTCATGTGTTTGAATGACCCTCGCAGGGTTCTTGTGAAAATTTATTTGATGAGAACTCTAAGTGAATTATTCATAGCCTAATAACAGTAAATTCTGTGGTGTTTCAGCAGCCACCCCCCCCCCCCCCCCAGAGTGCCAGACGATCTTGTGACACACCCCGTGAGATGGGGACCACCATCACCCTGTCGACTACTCCGCCATGCCACATTTCCATCACCAGCCACTCCCCCATCCCATCACGGTGGCCAGCAGAAGCTGGGTGTGCCGGTGGGGTCACGATACTGGGTGGGGGGGCGAGACGCCTAGGCAGTGTGCCATCTCCAAACAGCACTGCTTAGATAGCATCCGCTCACTTTTGGCGCTTCTTAGGAAACGTAGAATGTCAGTGCGAGGCTTTGGCTTCGGAATCTTGTCAATAAAATGACAAATGACGGCACAGTCATCCTCTGCTGAATTTATACAATCATACGGTGCAAGTGTTCTGCCCTGAGAAATGGCTCAGAACCAGAACAAACTGCTATGTGTCAAGTGCTCAGTCTGTACAGGGAATCTGCTTTGGCATGGGCCCAACTAACCTTTATACCTTGTGAGAAACACAGAGGGAATTACTTCAGTGATAATGCCGATTAGTTCAGTTTTCAGGTAAAAATTAAGGCTAAGTTTGGGCAAAAACTGGTAGTTAACCTCATGAACTAGTAGTCAACCAATGCGGCAAATTAACGCACTATACATATATTTAAAAACTTTTCAGATGCAGGTGTACACCTGCCCCAGCATGCTGCCCATTCGGCCCCCCGATCATCCGGAACACCCAGGTCTGTCTCCTCCAGCTGCAGATGATGCCCTGGGAGAAATAAACAGGGAACAACATTCTTTATGAAGCTCATCAATCCTAATACAGCCCCCCCCCCCCCAACGCCCAACTTGGGCCCAACATTCATCTCTCTCTTTCACAGCAATACCATACGGACATCATCGTATGGACAGCCCCGCAATTAAACTCATACATCACTCTCCCGCTGTGTCTCAGATAATCTTGGTGGCTCCGCAGGACATCCACACGACAAAAAAATTAAGGATTTCGAATTTGGGAGCCTAACAGCTGTAAGATTTGGAGCCTGTGAGTGTAGAGCAACAAACAGCTACAAAAAAGTGGGGCAAGGGTGGAAAAACAGGGCAGGAATTGGGTCAAAAGATGAGGTAGCTAGTCCTAGTGTGAGATCCGGTCAGTCCTGAGGGAAACAAAAAGAATCTTTTTACATAACCAGTGATTACCTATAGGTGAAATGAAGGGGTTTGATACCTAACCTCCTCCGCCCCCCCCAAAATGCCCCTGTGCTCCCCTCAGCTTACATACTATACTGAAAACCCCCTTTTAAGTATGGGGTTGGGCGAAAGACAGAAGTTAAAGGCTTTGTGAATAGGAAACACAACTTATTCACACGTGTTTTTTTTTTATTATTCAGGATGAAGTATTTCACTCCATATAATGCCCTGATTCATTCATACTCCATTCCTCTGTGGTCACATGACCCACCTCATTGTGTTTGAGTCCATCGACTCCATCCGGTGCGCAAAAAAACAACACAACAAAAATCCGAAGCCAGATGAAGCTGGTCGTGATTACCAAGAGCTTCCAGTAATTCTTCCCGGCCCGACACCCTCATAGGGGAGGGTCGGGATGAGCTCAAGACCCGTGAGAACGACGGAGTCAGACACCGTCAAGGCGAATGATGCGACTCTCCACAGAATCGGCGGCAGCAAGAGCCAGCTGATGGGCAGGGACCCAATGTGCCAGCAAGATGAAGATCCTGCAGAACATACTTCTTTCAGCCTGATAACATCTCGCATGCCGTTGTCCTCCTGGGACCTTATCGTGACCATCTCTAGCTTTGTTTCTGGTTTGCCACACAGCTGTCAGCCAGGACCTTAGAGGCTCGACCCGGTTCAGGGCGACAGTGCCGCCTGGGTGGCATGCAACCCCAGACTGAGCAGCACAAACCCCCATAAACTCCAGACAGCCGTCGGCATGCGGGCCACTCGGGTGGCGGGCGTGTGCAGGGGAGTTCTGGAGAAGCAATGTAGGAGGTGCAGGTGGGCTGGTAGGAACTGCTTGGCTGGGATCCATCGGAGCAGAAGACGCCCAGAGTGACACTAGAAACACGCCTCTCCGCCCCCACCAGCTTTCCATGTTAACTGATATCAGATCAGACTGGAAGCAAAAACCACAACAGAAAATGGACGTTTTTCTTCCAGCGAGACCACAGCAAGCAGCATATTTGGATTTAACAATGACTGGTGTGTATGGCTGTGCCTGATGGCTACCTGTAAGGGGTGCCGTGCCCCCCTACCCTGATAAATTCCCATAACCCATGTCATCCTATGTCAAACAGACTGTACTTCCACTGATCAAAGTACTACCTGGAGGCCATTTTATTTCCTAGCCCCCCCCCCCCCCCCATCTCCTTTCTGGTTGTAATAATGAGAAAACGGGGAACGGGTGGTTGAAGGAGCCAGCGGCAGGGGGTTGGGGGGGGCTTTTAACCACACTCTCAGCTTATTAACACATGACCCGTTATGAAAAACGCATGGAGATGTCGGGTCCTCCAGCTAATGAGGATGCTGACAGGAAAGGAAGGAAATCGCTCGCTCATTCAGATGCGCGTAATCAGGGACACCAGCATCCGCACGATGTCTGAACAAAGGGAGGCCGGGCCGATCCAATGGCCGCTCTCGGGTTCGAGCTAGGGGAGTGTCGTTTGGATCCGAGGTACCAAATCTTCACATCACTGACCACCTCAAGATGGCAAATCTCAAACCACAACATGGAAGCGCCGATACGTGGCCAACCTGCTCTTCACACGTTCGCTTAGCTGCCCGATCGGATTTAAATTGCTGACAGATAACATGCCAATTAACGAGGGTAATTACGATGGAGCCCTGCGTGCTGATTGTGCAGCTTGCCGGCAGTACTGGGATCCATAACGCTCTCCTGTTGAGTGTTTCTGCACGCCTGGCAAACTACACGCTGGCTGATTAATTATGTATGCGTGGTTTGTAGCTGAGGTTTCAGATAAATGCGATAAAGTCCTCGTTAAATACAAACCGATGTCCAGCTCCTCTGAGAGGTGAGACGGGGTTTATGTCAAATGCCACCTGCCAAAAGTACATTTTAAGTTATAATGCAATGTGTTTCTTGCAAGAAATTACTGCCTATCCATACAGGCAAAAAGAACCAAAAAGGTGAAAATAATCTATTTTAATCATGCTGCTCCAACCAACTACGCAGCAGGGAGCAGATGTCAGTGTGGTGTATATTTTCCTGAAAGAAAAATTTACCTTGGTTTAATCAGATTTGGAATTTCAGGATCCGATGTGGTAATGGTATTGGGCCGCTGGTCGTAATCCAGTTTAAGCCGAGTGCGCTCTGACCTAATGCGTTTAATACTGCAATAAAACTCACCCCGGTCTGTGGCCTGAGGCCCTAGTCAAGATGCTTGCATAGGTCTGGCCTGAAACTGGATCTCCTGGGTGGACAGGCTCACATTCAGAACAACTGACCGAAATAAAATAGATCTCTTAGCATGCAAACTGATGCCCTTGGCTAACCGACTGGGACATTCACAATCAGAAAACAAGGACAGCTTCTACTTTAAGAAATGACTAAGGCATTACTTTAAAGCTATTGTACTGTATCCCAAGCAGTTCAGGAAGAGCTGGTATTAAAAAGCATATTTAAAAGTGAGAAACCACATGTGACGGGATTTCTGACGGTTCATTGGCAGCTGTCGGGTGGGCCGGGGATGTGACCCCGCCTCCCTTTTCTGAACGGAGGATTTAAAGTTATATGGTATCTGGAAGCCATGAGTCATGAGGCAGTGGCGACACGTGCAAACAATCAGACAGATACAGGCTCCACAATAACACACCCTTGTGTGCACACAAGATGCTGGATGGCCCTCGCGCAGGACCAGGCTGAGGGAAGAACCTGTTTGGTAGGCAGGCTTAGCCAGACCGCACGTCTATAAAACATCAATGGAGACAAAGAGGCCGCTGGCTGGGACAGAAGGCTGAGGGTACTTTGGGGAGGGGGGGGGGACTGAAACAGAGGCGATGAGCTGTCTAATCCTCATCTAAGAGGAAGTGTTGAATAAATAAAGGCTCTGATGCCAAGGTGAAGTCGGTCAGACTGCTGGTGTCTGTGCCCGGCACCTGTGAGCACACCAGGGCCAGCGGCACCGCGGGATGGGCTCCCGTCCTCAGGGATCGCAATGGCGACCTCCCCGGGGGTTCATTAAGGACGGCATGCCGCACTCTCCCATTGTTCGAATGGCTCTTTAACGATGCGTCCACGTCACAACCCGAATAAAACGCATGTTACGGCTGTTAAAACGACCCCTCGCTCTTCCCAGTAGCCTTGGGGGCAATTAGCAGCACTGGTATCGATCCGCTCAGCACATGCAGGGCAGAGGTTCAGCACCTCGCAGTGCCCTCTTGTGGCTGTCAGCGGAAGGTCCATGTACATCGATACCTTATTAATGTGGGTCTATGCTTCCTCTCTGTTCATATTTTTGATCTGGTTAGATGGTAACGGACACAAGTTCGGGTCCTAATTCGCGATGGGGTTTTATTACTGATAATCATTATCACAAATGACAAGAAACCGACAGAGATCTCCAGGCTAGAGGCTGAAAAATGACATCACCACGCCCACAATGGGACATGTGGCACAAGGAGGGCAGTGGACTCAAGGAGAAACGGATCATCTGGCCTCATGCTGGTGACTATCCGGCGGCCGGTGATAATACACAAGCAGAAAATGGATGATCTGCACATGTCATTTGCCTGGGGGGTGGGGGATGGGGGGCCACACTAAAATCATCACAGTCACCGGAATACAGAGAAAATCTTCAGAACTGCAGAAGTCGTTTTGCCAAAGGCGAAACTCCATACCCATTTACTAATGCCATGTGTTGTAAACTGTGAACTCTTGGTCTTCTGTACACTTTCATCCACGCATGATACACACACAGCATCTCCTGCTGCAGGAACACATTTTTAAATGTAACCTTGACCAGTCGGCCCAGAACGGCAACATGTGCAGCACTGCAAAGGCCAATGATTTCTCTATTCTTTGCAGTGCAATGAGCCATTAAAGATGAGGAAAAGCAATTCATGATGCTGTTTTTGGGCTGGAACGAAGCAGCAAACAGGCCCGGTTTACACACTCTCTGTCCCCCCTTGTTCGCCAGGCATGATAGGACCCGTTATTTACCCCCAATTTGTCTTGCTGTCAAAGGATTCCACCGCCAGGATCGTAATGCCTTTCAGATGGCGATTGCATGTACTGTATCCCGCCTTGTATCCCGACTGGTCAGCTGGAGCTCGGCGGGACAGGCGCGCGCGGGCAGGATGGCTTTTTTCAGCACTCCGCTCCGCGTCGCCCGTCTGAACCATTTCCCCTGACGTACAATAGAAAGAAAAACCACACTCGCGTCCAAAAAGGGAATTTCAGCAGCGGCATTCCTGCTAAATGATTGATTCTATCCAGACATAGTTTCAGTGCTCGTGGCGTACCCGGGCATCAGATTAAGCCAAGCACAAGCGCAGAACAAATAAACATGGTGCTGATTACCCGAGCTGCGCACGCCCGCCCAAATTGAGTAAAATTAGCAGAGACGCTTACAGGCGTGATAAGATACGGCATCGGATCTCAGCCCAAAATGTGTTTTCCTATCCAGAACCGGAGTTTGGGGATCAAGACGTCAAAAAGCTGGAATATTTAGCAGAGACCTGGGACTATGGAATTTTACCTGGAGTTCGATCAGGGCCCAAACACCCCGAGTTTAAATCTGTGAATGTCGCTTTTGTACTGTGGCTGTGGCAAGAAAAAAAAAAACACTAGATATATAAAGGTTAATATGGGCTTCATACTTTGTCCCAGATGAGTCTGTCTTACGTATCCATAAATGCTGCAGTAATGTGACAGCGATACTGGTATCAGCTGCATGATTTGTTCAAGATAAGACTGTCTGCCAAACAGTAAACATGCTCAAATCTTACTCTGTTGCCTCCGCAGTGAACAGTTTTCATGACGGATGATACGTTTGATCCTCCGGCGATTTCCCATCAGAGATGGAATCTCGACACTTTCACTTTCGCCCCCCGTTGTTTACAGTGGGTTACATACCCCTGTGTTGACATCACGTCTATAAAATTCCACACGTGAAATCCCCTGATGGTAAACGAATATACTTTCTGGATGGGTAAGTGTCAGCTTTCGTTGGCCTTTGGCCTGGCAGCCGGACGATGTTTCCAGAAGTCGAAGCCTGTGCTTTTGGACGCGCTAATCAGAACAAGCCGATTTTCCAGACAGGTTGATTTGCAGAGTTTGGCCAACTGGCCTGTGGTTAATGGTGGGGAAAGAGAGCAAAATGAAAGAAGCCATGTGCACGTCAGAGGCGAGTGGGTGAATTTGCACAATCGCAGTCCCACCCGGGCCCGTGTGAACCCCGGCCTGCAGTCAGACGGGCCTCCTCGTTAAGAACGCCTTCTGACTTCTACGGACTCTTTCTCTCATTGAGATTAAAGCTCACACAAAGGGTTTTTGCATGTTTGCTGAGCGATTAGGAGCAGAGCCGGGCCACATGGTGGTGAAAACGTCCAGCACATTGGCTGGAAGTCGTTATCAGGGATCCTGGGAACCGCAGGCCTCCTTAAACCATTCGGAAAGAGCCTTAATAGCCACGCTCCCATTTGCCATTAGCGAGCGCTCCGTATCTCGCCGGCCTGGGAACGCCACCACAATGGCATTTGCCTGCAGCACCCCTTGATGACTGAGCAGCCGGGGGTCACTTTGATACCAGGCGACTGTTGACATGTTATAAAACACTCAGCTAGCTCTGCTTTCCAGTGCTGTGCCCCACCCCAGTCCTGCCTCCCAGAGAGTCCTGCTTTGATTCTGGGAGAACAGGAAGTACTTAAATATAGGAAACCAGCCTGGGAAAGACCCAGGTTATTTTCCTGCAGAAATAATGACATTTTTTTTAAAGAAACGCTGCTTGGGTCATAAATCAAGCAAGAACAGGTTTTACATCATATGGAACTGTAAGATCCCTGATTTCTTATTGGCTGTGTGGTTCATAACTCTCAAACATCAGTGCTTAGTGGAGAAAATCAGGAGTTCTTTTGCGGCTGGTAAGAAGGGAGAAAGTGATGTATTTGCAAGATGACCAGGAGTTTACATTGCATGGCATTTGTAATTGGATATGAATTAAGAAGACAACACATACTTCAATATAAATACAAAATACTTATCCTTCCCATTGCATAGTGCAGGGGTCTCCAACTCCAGTCCTGGAGAGCTACTATCCAGCAGGTTTTCTATCCTACTTGGCTTCTGATGAGCCACACCTGCTCCTGGTATTTACCT
>JABFEA020000029.1:965516-992440 GCA_019775915.2 Cyphomyrus plagiostoma
GCCCGTTGCTTCCGGGATAGGCTCCGGACCCCCCGCGACCCAGTAGGATAAGCGGTTTGGAAAATGGATGGATGGACGGATGATTTGAGCTTTGAACATTTTTAAGTTTTGAAAGTGTATTCCCTTGAAGAAAAACAAATTCATGCTGAATTCTTGAAAAATCCCGTGAAATAACAGGTTGTTTTCAGCAACACCTTTGTACCAAAATCATTTAATAGGCAGCACTCACTTAATCGCTCACTTAATGAGGCAGCCTGTAGTATATGTGTTTGCTCTCTCTAAAGGACCATCTTGTGCATGAATGACTGCACAAGGGCTGCTTATCTTCCCACTGTATCATGCAGCATACAGCAAGACGACACCCACTCCCCAGCCGGAAAATGTTCAGAGGACTGCGGTGAGTGGTGTACTACCATGTCATGTTACCAGCACCAATTAGCTGCGGTGCTGTCGAGGCATACGACATTACCCATGGCAGCTGGCTGTCGACCAGCAATGTAAGGTCACCTGAACGTTTAAGCATGAAACCGGAGCCTGTCACTGACAGGAGGGGCATTGACAATGTGACTCTATAACTTTAGAAGACACTTAACCCTGAAGTTACATGGACAGGTTTCATTAGCTCATTGCAGATTTTACCTCCAGCATAGGGAATGAACAGGAATCCCACCAGACTGTCTTCATTCACGTTCTCCAACGGCGCGGGGACGGGATGGTGGACATGAATTGTGTGGGCCTGTTTTTTTCATAAGGTTTGGCCACCATGAATATAGCCACCCCACCCCCAACCCCACTAAACATGGGCTAACCTGAAGTGGGCTGCGGAGGTGGGGTAACCTGAACCTGCAGGCTTTGGGGAAACTCAACCAGGCTCAACTGACCAGGGCTGTCAATTATTCAACGCGTGTTAGTCCAAAACGCAAGCATTTTAAAAATCCATTAGCCACAGAAAATGCAGTCACTTGTTAATAAACCACGGTGGAAAGATGCGGGACGCCTACAAGAGGAACAGGCTTTGACGGAAGGCCATGTAAATCCAACATTTTAGCATCCCTGCAAATTTTTTTCAGCCTGTATCATGCACAGCCATGAGCAGTCATGTACCTGTTCACGAACCTTCCTAAAATATATGAAGGTTGATCTCATGTGTACAGTTCGATCCATATGGAAGCTTTTGACCTGCAAATAGGCCCAGTTATCAGATGGGACTTCAGTGATTCCCAAGGGACCAACTATGGGTCCCTGAGGGCCAGATTGGGAAACACAGCAATTGAGGCCTGCAGCATTTACAATACTCTCTCCCTAGGACATCTAAACAGCCAGAGGCATGGGCAAAATGAACTCTGACTACAAACTCTCAAATCCCCCTTGGTGTGTGTGTGTGTGTGTGTGTGTGTGTGGGGGGGGGGGGGTTCTACCAACTTAATTTTAGGAGGAAAGCAAGGACCATCTGCTCTGCCTAAGCAATCATACCTACCCCCACCCCACCCCCCTTACTGGAAAAATCTACTTTTCACCCAGTTAAAGGCACCAATTTCATTACCCGTGGCTGGCCAATCGCAGTCTCTGCTCCCTTCCAAGCAGGACCTGGCTCTGCGCTTTCCAGGGTGAGGGGTGTAAGAGCTGCACCCCCTCACCCCCCCCCCTCCCCACACAGTCGCCCGCCACCCACACCGCACTCCGGAACGCCGTCTGGCCGCCCCCACCATCACTAACTGTCCATAAACAATCAGGGACACGCCGCTCTCCCTCTGCCCCCCTCCAGAGGAATGGCTCCATTTGGCTGCAGCTGGACTACAGTTTCTTCATCGCCTGTGTTCGTCTGCCTGCTGCCCCCGCCCATGTAAAGACAAACCCTGGCACCAGGCAACAGTTCCCGTTCCACGACCTTGAACCACGATTCCGCAACGGTTCAGACTATGGTTCAAAGTCCCTAATTATACATCCACTGGGCTCCCCCTGTGTGTATTGGCCTGCAAGGTCCCTCCTGAAATCGCATCAATTATGCATGAAAACAGAAACTGCTCCTCACATCATTAAGCTGGCCCTTCAAACGGGCCGCGGTGGGTGCTCCGCCTCCCCGGACCAGCCTGGCACGGGCCAGGCTCCTGCGGCGACGCGGGAGACAGCAGCGTGCTGCCCGGGGCAGCCGTGCCACTGACTCCTGGTGCCCGTATGAATAGCAGGGATGGCACTGACGCAGGGGTGGGCGGAGGAACAAACAGGCACTAATCTGAGCTTTGTAGATGAATATTCAGCGGCAGCTGCCTGGGAGGGGGAGATAGTGGGCAGGACACCGAGGGTCCTGCTGATAGGCCGGCGCCAACCCCGCACGGGCACACACTGCTGGCACAAGGCCCCAACCACTTTGCGACTAGACTCACCAACAGGGGAGCTGGTTATTTGGGTGGAAACAGGGAGCCCAAACTCAATTGTCCTTAGGGTGGGGGTGGGGCATGCGTACAACAAATCTGCACAATGCTCTCAAGGGACTATACACAGGTGGCAGGACGGGGGTTGGGGGTGGTGGGCACGTGCCATCTGATCCAAGTGCGGGTGACGATTTAGCCCTTGGTGATTTGACGTGCGAGTCTTTGCACTGCCAAAGCCATTAAGGCTGGAACATGAGGCAACAACATCCCCAAAGCGCAAAACTACTGGATGTTCAGACTGGAAGCAGGACGTGACCCCGCCTGGTTAATAAAGGACTACTGGTTCTCTTCAAACATCCGGCAGAGCCGATTTGACCAAAGTCTGAAAAAGGCTTAAATTATGAATAGATTTCTAGCTGTGAATCACAGCTGAAAGTGTAAGTAAATCAGATAACAGAAGCAGGAGAGGACACGATGCCATGCATTAAATTACAGACATTTAAAAGTTCATTTATTTATACTTGAGTAAATATCTAAAACGCATCAGGGTGGCCAAGGCACAGAGTCAGGACCAGGATGTGGCTTTCTGGTCTGAACAGCAGGCAATAACTCACCCATCTTCCTCCAACTCCCTGCACACGCACCCAACACTGGCCTCTAATTAGACAAACTCAATCTGCGGGGTCTGGCCTGAACCTAATCCACCATATTTTTTTTAATCAAACAAATTTGTAAGGGTGGACAGTGCCAGCGACCGGCAGACTGATAGCAAGACGTGCTGCTGAATAAACAGTTCATCACGACCCCCCCATCGTGCCCCCCTGACCCCAAGAGACTGACGCTTATCATAAAATCCTCCATCTGACCAAGTGAGCATGTTCAGTGGAGAAATACATCTTTCTTTGTAGCTCATCCAAATGATTTTGTTGCCCTATTAGTTGGTTGCTCTATGCTGGTTATGCATAAAGCCATGGTTTAAATGTAAATGGAGCCTAGAGGAGCTTAGCCTTCTTACAGTATGTCCAAATCGTACCTCGCCTGAGTGCAGCTCCGCCTCTTTATGTCCAAATTGCACCTTGCCTGAGTGCAGCTCCGCCTCCTTATGTCCGAATCACACCTTGCCTGAGTGCAGCTCCGCCTCCTTATGTCTGAATCGCAACTCGTCTGAGTGCAGCTCCGCCTCCTTATGTCTGAATCGCACCTCGCCTAAGTGCAGCTCCGCCTCCTTATGCCCCAATCACACCTCGCCTGAGTGCAGCTCCGCCTCCTTATGTCCAAATCGCACCTCGCCTGAGTGCAGCTCCGCCTCCTTATGTTCGAATCGCACCTCGCCTGAGTGCAGCTCCGCCTCTATCAACTTTAACCTTTTTTCTTAATGTGCCAAAATTTAGTAAAAGATTCACCCATAGCAGATATTTTTTATTGCTTTAAAGTTTTCATTGCATGATTTTTCGTCGCTTTAAAGTGTACAATACATGTGATAACTAATGAACATATGGAGGATGTACCTGAATAAACTTATTTAGGACCCCCTGCCTTAAAAAACTAATACACTTGAGTACATACATTTTTAGGTTAATAGTATTAATTTTAAATGTTTTGCGGCATTTGACGTAAATGTTTTTTATGGTTTTCTGTCTGTTTAAAAAGTTTATACCTTTAAATTTACTTTATGCGACTTAATTGAGCCCCTGGGAAGCTGTTCTGTGTACCTGAGTAAGGTTCTCTGCCCCGATGAGCATCACCAGTGAGAATCGTGGGCATCTGCAGAAAGCTAGCTGGGAGAGAGCCTTCCCATGACTCGATGAGAAACCTTGTTATTGTTTTGTCGGTGCCCTGGTGGGGCTGCGGAGGGGCTGACAAGGGGGTGTAGGCAGCGGGCCTGCTGCTAGCACTTTCCGTGGCTAATTAGCGCTCGCCATGGTGGGGGTAGGCGGGTAGGACACAGCCGCGAAGCGCTCCTCCCCATTAGCGTGGCCTGATACTTGCGCCTTGTCGTCAGCTCCCAATAGGGGAGTGTATATTAATCCCCCGGGGGGGGGGGGGGGAGTGAGTTGATACTCTCCCACTCCCCGTGTATCCCAGTGAGCTCAGGTCCCTGTTGGGCACCACTTAGCATTGCCCTAGGGTCCCCCCGCTTCACTTTCCGTGCTCCCAATGCCGCCGACCCAAACCCCAGTCCCCCCCGAACCCAACCCCTGCTGCATCGCGCAGCTGCCTCAGTTAATGAGATGGGCTCTGGTGACAGGGTGTGTGCGTGTTTGTGGGGGTGGGGGGGGGGGCTGTTTGCTATTTAGTGCCTGGACCCATGTCCTAACATACAGTGTGCCGTGTGTCATCCGAAAGTGCGAGCATGAGCATCTTCCAGGGAATAAATGCGGGAGCTCAGTCACTACGCTCTCCCAGCATTACCTGCCACATGCTGCACAGCCCACATGCTGCACGGATCACATGCTGCACAGCCCACATGCTGCACGGATCACATGCTGCACAGCCCACATGCTGCACAGATCATATGCTGCACAGCCCACATGCTGCACAGCTCACATGCTGCACAGCCCACATGCTGCACAGATCACATGCTGCACAGCCCACATTCTGCACAGCTCACATGCTGCACAGCCCACATACTGCACAGATCACATGCTGCACAGCTCACATGCTGCACAGCCCACATACTGCACAGCTCACATGCTGCACAGCTTTCCCCTCACGAGAGGTGCAGCCTTTGATTAATGGCAGCGGTGTACAGATTATTCCTATAATCATTGTTATTGCCACCGCTGCCTGCCGGTTTGCAGAAGTGCTTCGGGTAATAACCTTGCTCAAGGATACCAAACTGCCACCCCCTCCTCCCCCCCGGGATCCGCAATCCTCCTACCTTCCGGGAGCAAGGCCGCATCCTTCACACTGCAATCGCCCTCACTGCACTCACAACCATGCCAGATGTGCCCAAGACAATCGCGCCCGATATTTCACACCCATTATGCTTATTTTACCTGCCATTTGACAGTTCTCTTCACTTGTAAAACATCAGATTATTTGTAGGTTTTTAAACCGTCAGCAGACGACAGCCAAATGATACGGCCAGCAGGACTGTTCGCTAAGTACTGGACACCTTAAATCATTAAAATGGCCAGCTATAGAAAATTTTATTTTACCTTTTGAAAAAAACATACTGTGAAACCCATATAAAATACAAATTACTTCTGTATTCTACAACAGGGTGTATATATCTGTCAGGATCAACACCTTTACTGTATTTACCCCTTAAAATGACACGTCAAACCCTGAAGCCTTACATAACATGAATGCACCCCGTGAGATTTACCAGGAACTGTCAGGGGTCCCCCGGCTCATATCCACTTACCCTTTGTTCTTGGTAGTCAGGCATGGCTTGCTGAGAGACACGGGCACCCAATACCTGGTTCTGGTTCCTGTTCCATCACTAAGCTGAGGTCACTCGGTTCTGTACGTAGGGGTTACCCCAAGGTTCCACGATATACGATCCGCACTGCTGTGTGGTTCACAGCCACGCAGTATCGCGCCATGCGCTCTGGAAATGCAGGTAACGAGGCTATTTTTCGTGCTCTTTCATTTTGTATTTTACGTTCTGTGGCTGTTGTGGGAAATGCAGGGTGTTTTGAACATTCTGTGGGATAGAGCAGGTGGAGCGCCCCCTTGTGTTCCTTTGACAGGGCGGTTACTTGGAGGCTACTGCAACCCAATGTCTGAAAGACGGAAAGAACCCCAATGCAGCCCCTAAGCTCTGTTCATCACTGTTGTTAAAACAATCAGCCCCCCTCCCCTCATACTGCCTGTCTGCCCCCTTCCTGGGGCCATTTGTTCTTGGAAGGGTACCATATAGCTACAGAGCCACAGTGGAGGGTTCTGGTGTGATGCCACAGTTTCCATTAGTGCGGGCCTACTCCTCCCCACGCCCCCACATCCCCTTTCCAGCAGCAGGCCAGGCAGGCAGAACAGGCAACGTCGTGTGCGTCCCGCCACTGCGACATACAAACCATGGTTTCGTTCACTAATGATCTGCCAACAATCACAGTCTTTAGCCTGCTCACTGCATGCCTTCCTTCTATTTTACTGAAGCAGGAAAGCCTCGATGATGGCCACTCAAGGTCTTACTCTTGTTGGGAGATTTGTCTCATTAGCTCTCTGTACCCTTCACCTTTTCACTAACATATGTCTACATCGCCAGCACCTGGGCCAGCGCGGGGACGTCTTTACCGTACTCCCATAATGCCGTGTGTAATATGATGATCCACCACCTATCAACAGCAGCATAAATGGAATCAGAACCAGAAGGAAATTTTGAGAAACAGCCAGCTGGGATCTCTCGTTATTTTATACAGGCCAGTACATCAAAATATGTGTAAAAGCTTTGCTGGCCTTTTTCCTAGAGATTGTTAGCAAATCTTTTTTTCCCCCCAACAGTGAACATTCTCCACTTTATTCTGGGAAATCAGGTGATCAAAGCT
This sequence comes from Cyphomyrus plagiostoma, assembly GCA_019775915.2. Lineage (NCBI taxonomy): Eukaryota > Metazoa > Chordata > Actinopteri > Osteoglossiformes > Mormyridae > Cyphomyrus > Cyphomyrus plagiostoma. Next base: position 972,382 of record JABFEA020000029.1, read on the forward strand.
TTCTTCCTCCTCCACGGCACTTTACTGGTCTGATCATTCAATAAATAAAAATTCCCAAACATAACAGTAAAAACACATCTCAAAAGAAAATATACCATGCGCCCTTCTGCTTTAACATTGTCTATTTACCTAAACGCGGCAAGGCCCAAACACTGGCCGCAACAGCCAAAACTATTCACAATTCTGTTGGTCTGTGCTCGTATCAGTCTCTGCCCTCGGTGCCCGCTTCCCTCATTCCTCATTGACTGGCACCCAGATGCCTGGCACACCGGTGAGCACCTGTCAGAGGGCTTTTCAATATGCAAATTGCAGTGAAGCAAATGCCATGTGGTCATTACATTTCAGGCCTTTTGCCACCTGTCAGTCTGTACCTGCAAACATCAATCCCTGTGATTAAGTTTATCTGGAATCCTCAGCACAAGACACCACATGTGTATATGTGTGTCTGCAGACCAAAAAAATGTGACAATTCACCTCACACAGAGAATTAAAGTGAATGACTCATTAGCAACCTTGCAGACAGACCACAGTGGAGTTGAGCAAAATCACTACTCTGCTAGGAAGTCCAGGGTACCTTCCAGAAAGGATTATTCCAGCGAATAGCTTGCTTTTTCTCCTTTGTCCCCAAGACATAAGCATTTGGGATTTGCCACAGGAAATGATGACATCATGCTCTGTTTTACGTGGAAGATACTCAGGTCCGGCGTTTTCTTTGAGAAGTTTCCCGTAAATCTTCTTGCACATGTTTTTAAAACCTGTTAAGTGACTAACATCCTAAAGATGAAGGAAGTGTGACCCACTTGGACAGTGCTGGTACTGACGTCCTCCTTAAGTTCTCTGAATCACTGTGAGCTAAGAGTTTCTAGTCATTAGAAGCACACGTTCTTCAGCTGCAGCGGTCGTACCGAGCAGCTGTCAAAAAAATCAACCAAAATGAAACTATATTGGCTAAAAGTGATTGACACCAGCTACCAGAAACACATATTCTGGCAAAGAAAGTAGTTTTTCGAGACCAAAACGGTTCTCCCTCACTGCTCCTAGAGACCAGTAAATCTCCATGTCAACGCGACTGCTGGCAAAGCATCTGGGAGACAAAGGACTGCAGCTGAAGGGCGGCCCTCGGCGATGCCAAGGGGACGGCTGCGGACTCTGTTCCTGCCCGGCATTTTGCCTGGTGTAATGCCCAGCGCGTGGGCAATGCACTCTGCCCTCTCCAACGTCTGCCATCCCAGGGGAGTCAAGACATACATCAGTTCTTTCAGGGCTGGTGCCAGGAATGGCAGTCGGTGTTTGACGGCGGTTGGGGGGTGGGTGGCTGGCAGGCCCTATCTGCCTTCCGCTACCTTGCTCTCTCTGGCAACCCCGAGGGTTCTTGGCAGCCAATCTCCATATCCCCCAGAGAAGAGCTCTGTGTTTTTTGTGCCCCCTCCCCCCCCATTCGCCTATTACACCCCGTCCTGCTGGCAGATCGCAGGGTGACACACCCGAGCAACAAGGTCTCATCACAAACCCCAAGCAAGGGATGTTTATTCAGGTACATCCTCCATTGCGGTGGCGGTGAGGACTCCACTGATCGACTCACCTCCCGACCAGGGGAGGGGAATATGGGTGGGGGGGCATGGATTCCCAGGCTGGGAAATCCAGAGCTGGGCCTAGCAAGTGATCATCCTTTGTCTCACCTTCTCGCGGTCAAATGCGATATCAGGTGTGCATGTCTTTATTTTGGTACTGCTCATGCACCAATGCATGTCAGATTCCTGCAGTCGAAAATCTGCATTTCTTGCAATCCCAAATCTCAGCAGTGGTTATGCCAGGGATTTCTCAGCATCTCTTAGTGATGCTTCTGGATGCACCTTTACAAGGCGGCCATTTCCCCACAGACCTGCTCCCCACTCAGTCCCCAGTAAGCCGCCGATGGCTGGCAGGTCCCCCATCACTGCATTCATCTTCCTGCTCGCCCAGTGAAATTGAGTGCGATTTACAAACAGCCCTTTCCACCAATTATCCCCCGTGCTCCCGGTTCTTCCCTTAAACGGCTGCCATTGTTGCTTTGTTTTGTTATTTTAACCATTTCCTCACTCGTTTCCGCCATGGTTCCGTAGAAGTGCAGAGATGTTGTACGCAACCATTACTTCATCAGACCAACATGGGACCAAAAAGTCCCATGACCAAATGAGTCATGTGTTGCCTCCTCATGAGGGCGAGCAAGGGGCTTTTTCGGGAGAAGTTCCTCGAGGTCTACTGCACGGCGAGCAGACGTCAGCTGTGGGCACACTCGGGCCGCCCCGGGGCACACTCGGGCCGCCCCAGGGCACACTCGGACCGCTCCAGGGCACACTCTATGCCAGTCCTTGGGGACCCGCAGAAAGGCCACATTTTGTTCCCTCCCAGCTCCCAATAGGAGCAAAAATGTAGACTTTCTGAGGGTCCCTGAGGACTCTGTTGGGGAACACAACGGTGTGCTCTATAGGCTCCGTCGCAGTTCCGAACATGCCCCCCAACACCTGACCCATTTTCTGTTATTTAACTGACTGAATGATGAGGCCACGCCCCTTCCACGACTCTCAGGTATTTATCCTTGCCGTAAATGATTAAACCAAAGCAGCGGCTGCCGATGAATGGGAAGGAGGTCACTGCCGACAGGCCGCCGCGTGCCGACCATGAACCCCAAGGCTGCGTGCCTTCGCTGGTGCACGCTGAATTATTAACAGTGGGCTGCATCCCGCGCTGACTCTGCACTCTACCTGACTGGGGGCCATCTGGCCCGGCGGCACACCCCACCTTTAAATATTCATCCCCCCCTGAATATGACGGGCGCTGCCTTCAGTAATCTTGTTAACCTGGGGAAGGAGGAAGGATGGGCAGGGGCCGTGTGATACCAGGGGTGTAATTAATAGGTTATGAAAGCAGATGGACCGCACGGGACAAGCGGGTCATTATACCGCCCCCCCCACCCCCACTGTGCCACCACCCCTTCCAGGGTGGAAGGCTGCCCCGGCAATCAGCAGCGACGTTCTTCACACATCCACTGGGGTGACAGGGAGCCAGGTTCCTGAGTGAACGGCGACATTCTAGAAAGCTCTGTCTTTGACTGCTGATAACAACCCATTCGTTTCTATGGGCTGTAACATCATAATTTTACTCCTTATTGTAACTCCTCAGCCCCGTAACTCACGTCCAGAAACCCCCAAACACGCTAACAAGGAACATACCCAACATATGCCTCTCGTTTTGGCCTGAAATTCCTCTAAATTTACCACCTCCTGAATCATCTGCATTTATCAAGCATCATCGTAACCCTGCTTACCTGACGAAAACAGTATTTAACATTCCTGACAAAAAAATGAATGCAATTATTTGGCAGATTTGCACAAAAGTCAGCATACGAAAGCTCTCACACTTTGGCTGTTTGTACAGCTGGCTATTTCACCAAAGCTTTTTTTTTGAGTGCTTAAGGGCAGGACAGACTGATCCTGGGACTTCAGTGCATAACGTTGAAGATGCACATCCAGTTCTTAAACCAATGAGCCTTGTGAGAACAGATGCTCTCCTTGAAGGAGCCCATTTAATTCGTAAATAATTAATATTAATATGACTTCATTAGTTATTCGTTAGGGCAGATGCACAGCGACACAGACAGAGATCCACTCTCTGCGGCATTGTTCCTCGTGCTCATGTCAGACCCGTGCCAACATCTTTAGCTTTCTTTGCTAGGAGGCCTAGTCTTCTGTGATGATCTTGAAAACATAGACCAATTGTAATAATGATACATTAATCCTCTTTAGATACAAAGAATTCTGTGAACACCATGTTGCATTGACATGGGGTGCCAGCATTTCAAATTACTCCCCCACCCCGGCAAACCGCCGACCTCCACCCACCCTCCCGGTGGCATCACACCCAGACTTCGCAGTGGCTGGTGTTGACACACCTATCTTCCCCCATCACACAGAAGACAGCTGGACCCAGTTATTCACAATAAGAATCTGTGTGATGACTGCTGACCCCTAGTGGTCAGAATGTGGCAATTTGAATCCTGTTTACAGTAGTGCATTTATCCTGTGAAAACTAGATGGATAAATAAATAATGAAGCTGCAGGTTCATCTGTCATGTAAACAACGCGAGCGGGACATGGAAGACATTTCCTTCAACCTGTCCGCTCATTTAAGGATTCCCAGAAGTGGCCCAGGATGCCACTGGGTACTGATCCTCCTATGGAATACGCTGGAAATGTCTCTTTCCAAGAGAGACACAGATGAGCCGTCCTGCCTTCTCACACATACCCTGTGTGCCAGATGAAAGAAGGCAACGAGAAAGAATTTTAGCCAGAAAAGACAATGACAGTCACATGACTTCGTTCGCCATCGCTGACACCGGCGATTATAACAAAATGATGAAGTGGGTGCAGGCAAGAATGGTGCAATCTGGGGAACTGTGATGCGGCCTGCCCACACCCACCCGTGTCCCCACTCAATCACTTTGATTATAGATAATCGGAGAGGAGGCCTGCCTGACTCACATTTGAATATCCGGGTCGGTCCTGGGAGACTCCAGCGCGGCGCAGGCCGGCGAGCGGGAGGTGACCGTACATGTAAATTATCTCGTCACTTTAATTAACAATTCATAACATCCTATTAATTATGGACCAATTTGTAACCCGACACCAGCAGGGAAGGCAGGCCCCAGGGTTGCCTAGGAACGGTGACCCATTTTAAGCACCACCCTTCTTACCCCATTGTCACTGGTAAGTTGAGTCTGTGGGGTCCGGAGGGGCCCCAGCATTGTTGTACAAAGTAAATAAGCTCAGACCATATAATAACATTTGCTTCGGGTTTCGATCACAAAGGTTAACAAGTGGGGCTGATGAATAATGCAGCCTGCCCACGTGTCCGGTGCTGTAGTTCCTCCGGTGTTCGTTTACAACACCCGGGCCCTATTTTGGTAATTTTGGTACAAGCAGCTGCTTGAGGAGGTTTGTAAATGTTTCGGGGGGTCAAGGAGAACTCTGCTCAGGATAAGCATTTGGACCATAGATGGATGGGCGGAGGTAAGATCTCAGCATCCCCCTGCCCCAGGTATGGTCAAAGCCCAAGTGGGTGTGTGCCCGGCCGCTTCCAACAGGCCAAGATTGCTAGACCACAGAGGTGCAGCCTGGGTCCTCTTGCCCAGCCGAGGCTTATCGCTGCCCGTCCTGGCAGGCGCAGCGCGGACGTCACCTCTCTTGCTTTTCCACCTTCACCCAAATCGTGCCCTGTCGTGCACGTAGGCCTGGGAATTCACTGGGAATCACTGCGGGGACACGGACGCTGAGCGTCCAGGAAACAACGCGGACACCGGCTATAGATAAACAGTGGCTGTAGCTTAGAACCTGTTTATGACCTGGGGATATGTTTCCGACCCTACATTAAAAATAACCTGGGGGTGGGGGGGGGGGGGTATGAAAAGGTACAACAATCAGCGCTGTGGAGAGGACACCCACGCGGGCTTGGAGGAAGCCTGGCTACCGTGTGACCAATCTTCGGTTCCTTCCTCGCCGGCCTGAGAAACAGGAAGCAGAGCTCGCGATGCATTATTGTGACGGACAGGAAATGCAGGGTCTCGAAGACTCACCCCACCCCAGCCGAATGCGGCCTGCAGCCCCAAACCCAAGCCTCCTCTAACCCTGCCTGAGCTCCCTCTCAGATGCTCCCTCAGCATCCTGTGAGGACTGTGCCTGCATCCAGCATTTAAGCAGGACCCCGTCGTCCTAGTTAATTAAAACCTCATTTTATTGGCTTCATGCTCTCAGTTAGCGCTAACAGATAGGCCAAGGCGCCCGCGCACAGAGAACCTCGGCGCCGACGGCTGTTAAGTACCACGCCCCCTCCTCTTGCCAGCCTCCCGTGTTTCGTCATCTCAGATTCCGTTTGGATACCGAATGACTCCGGCCCACTCCCTCCAGCTGAGCGGCAGACTGACGCTGTGCAGACCCGTCCCAGTGGTCGGTCTAACGGTGTGAGATCTTGCCAGTCCACGGACTCCTATGGACCCACTGTGCCATTAATCACACCTGGGGCACTGTTAACCCAATCAGAAGCCTAGACGCTTGGGAAATGGTCATAATGGGTTTTCCAGTCGTCTTTCAACAGGACGCCCTCCGTCCTCCGCATAGTGTTTACTTACTCTAAATTTAGCGGTTAAAGGGTCCATCTATCTTATTCTTTCAGCCCTTCTGACTTTACCCACTAACAGGCTACGTGTGAGGACTTATACCAAAACCTACTGCGGCTTGAAAGCCATTTAGTGCGTGCAGTTTCCCGCGGACATGGGGCAAATCCATATGCACCCTTTAGAGTCAACACATCCAGCCACCCCGAAAAAATGACTTAAAACAGCCGCGTGCCAGCTACAGCGCTCCGTAACAGCGAGCCCCCACCCCATAGCTACAGTGAATAATTTATTGGAATGTATTTGCACGTGACGCACGCCGCAGCGCGTGCATAGTGACCGCTCGGAGCGGGTGGGCGCCCCAACCAGCAGCAAGGGTGCGGCGTTTCGCTCCAGGAAGGAGGCAGCCTGAAATCGGGGTGTTTCGGGACGACGCCCTCATTACCAAGTTAAATCGCACACTTACTGCCAGCTCAGGCTACCTAATTACTCCCACGCGCCACACGGTAGCCGCGGATCTGCGAGTGCTTGTTCAGCAGAACGGGGGGGCACACATTTTTTTTTTTCAACGCTAGTTAAATTAAACTTGAAATACATTTTAATTCACAATCACTGGAAGCTTTCTTCGGGAACCAAATAAAACATACAGACGCTCACACAAACACACAATTAAAGCAAGACTGTGACGGATGTTTATTTTTAAACCCCTGACTGGCAATCAATCCTCCAGCGTGGACTTTCTGAGCGGGAAGCTCTGTCAAATGCTCAATCCAGCTGTCAGAATGTCAAACGAAAGAAAAAAAAAAAAACCGAATCAAACGAGTCACGGAGCGTTAACTAGCCAAGAAGAAGTCTTACAACTCAACAGTGCCATCTAATGGTCGATTTCAGGTATGCCTCAAAACGACAGTCTGCATAAACAGGAACGAGAGATGCGTCGCTGATACTGAACAGGGGCTCATTTCTCATAACGAAAAGGAACAAACGACCAAAATGCTGAAGCACCCCCAGGATTTTAGAGGCGGGGGCTTCAGCTGATTTTGTTAGGGACTGTGGGGGGGAATTTTCTGGAAGAAGTGGCCCCGTCCAAAACACATGGCACTGTAAGGAGCAGCTCCCATGTGAAGTCCCCTGGAAATGCCCCCACCAACACCCCCCATCCAGGCTATGGGGGTCTCTATGGCAGCAGCCGGTGGGACTGGGGTCACCTCTGCAGATCCGCCCCCCATCCTGGGTTCGGAGGCACCGGAAAGCTCCGCAGAGTCATCCGCGGGCGTGAGGAGAGCCAGTCCTCTTCCGACGGCAGGATAGGGTACAGGGCAGCCAACCCCCTCCATCTGCGATGTCCCCCCCACTGACTCTGCCGCAGTCTCCAAGAGCCTGGGGGCGCTGTTCTCCTTCCCCAAGGTCGGAACCGGATCAGACTTTAAGCCGAAATCCCGGTCTTTGGAGGCCTTTTCGGCTGGGTCGCAGTACTCAGACCCCACAGGCAGGGCAGCTTGGTTCAGAAGGGGCCCAGAGCCATAGCGCACCAGCAAGCCGTCACGGGTGAGAGGGAACCTGCCCAGCGCCGTTTTCTGTCGCTCCAGCTTGGTCTGCTCCAACTTCCGCAGCTCTGGGGGGAGCTCCAGTCCAGTGGACTGTACCACAGAACCGGGTAAAGAGTTACAGCCAGAAACACCCTCCCAAGGTTCCGGCTGATTTACTTACTCATTACACACATATTTTGCTACATTGTGTGTGACGCAGGCATTTTGTTATCTAGAATTTAGGTACAACCACATTTCCCGAATTTTGATCTAGTTCCCTTCTAAGTCCTTAACCTCCACAATACTAAGTTGCACCATTACACCTGTCGAACGAACCTACAATTTGACAAGTAGGTTTTTATGGTTCTTTTCTTGCTGTTCTGTTACCTGAACTATTATAGAATGATGCTGAGCCACAGTATCTTCCAAATAAACAATGAAAATGAAGTTTGTGGAAATCCCCCCCACACACACACATTAACAATATCTATGCATTTCATTAAACACTGAGGTCCTGCTACACCAATGCACACAAATCTCAGTGCGACACCAACACGAAGTCGATAAAACATTAATACAAATGTTAATGAGTCACCACGGCGCCCTTGGGCTAAACGGAGCCATGCTGAATCCTTCAGGGACAGAGTTACCATAGCGACCAGCACGGGGTCTCACCTACCGAGTCAAAGTCCTGGACCTGGATGGAATCCTGCCTGCTGCGCTCCAGGTATGCATCCACCAGGTGGGTGTAGTCGGAGAGGAGGGCATCCAACAGCACCAGCCGCAGGGGCTGGAGGTGGATTACTGACAGGGCCATGACTTTGAGCAGGGCGGTGGGGCAAGGCCGCAAGTACCACACCTCCGCATCCTCCTGCACGCGCACAAACACACGGGGAGCTGCAGCCAGCGCTTCACTCTGACTCCCTCGCCCTCTTGGCGTGTGCCATCCGCCACAGTCACCTTGGCCAGCTGGTCCTTGATCTTCAGGGGGGACAGGCGTGAGGGCGCCACCTTCAGGTGGAGGCCCACAACCTCCTGCAGGGTGCTGACCCGCTCCGGGAGCAGGCCGCCGGTCTCCATGTGGAAGTGCAACACATCAGCGACCTATCAGTGATAAGGGCACAGGGCAACAAGCAGAGAGTAGGGTAGGGAAGGAGTGAAAACACAACACAATGCAAGAGACACGACCGTCGGCCAAAACGAACACAAATTTTCTCTCTTTTATTTGATTTTCGCTTGCGATATAATACTGATTCGGATTTTTCCGCAAACACTGTGCGTCGGCACCTGAGTGTCGAAGATATTGGTGAGATTGACGTTGTACTGAGCCAGGAGGCAGGATGAAATACCCCGACACCCATGCGTCACCTGCAAAAAATAAAGAAAGCCACAACAGCATTTAAAAACACTAATTTATAGGCCTACAGTTACTGCAACATAACAAACATTTGTTAAGTTGCTCACTTTTAAAATGTGCTTATTCTCAAGAATCATGGACAAGCCGTTCTTGAAGGCTCGCGCTCCAAGCAGCAAGATGTCAAAGAGGTACACCTTTTCCTTGGTGGAGATCTGAGCGACAGAAGGGACACAGGTCAGGTGAGAGGTCTGCGCCCACCCCCCCATATCCCGTACCTTCACATGTCCCCCTTTAGGGAGGGGCAGCTCACCTGAAGCCAGCAGAGCCTGGCGTGGGGGAACGCCCCCAACGCATCGGCCGCGATCCCGATCACCTGCTGTTTGCGGATGTTCATCACCTGACACCAAAGACAAACCACTCCAAACTTCTCTACTGGCCAATAGTGCAAAAAATTACAGAAAGAAGCTGATGATTCTATTCCCACTGCACGTCCCCGATGACCCTGACGTCTGAGGCGTCATCAGTGTCGGCTTGGTGCCGCTTCCACTTTTGGGTCTGACTCCGATGGGATGGGAAGTGACCATGAGGTTTTGGTTCCTAGAGATACTCACAGCAGGGCTGAACTTCTCGTAGAACTCGTCCACCACCACAAAGTCCACATACTCACTGTCAGCCTCATCCTCGCCTGCACACAGCAAATTCGTACTTTTACATTTAAATTAAATAAATATATAAACTTGCATTTCAGGATGCATGCATTCTGCACCGACATTAAATGACATTTCTGCTAAACTTGTGAAAAAGTGGAAGCTGGTGTTGTCGTGCGTATTATCAATGCCATCGTCAATGCGTAGGAAATACTTGTGCAAACTGATAAAACCAGGTGCAAACTAACACCAGGAAGGTTTTCTCTTTTTTCCCCTTTGTGTGAACTTTAACATTAATTTAGAATTTAATAAAAGAGGTCGGCAGTGACCTACCCAGCTTCATAATTTTCCTGTAAGGCTGAAACTCGGACACCGTTAGCTTGTCCCTGTCACTTGCCACGCTGTTTCACACCAAAACAGTGAATCGTATCAGCTTAAAATTCTGCTTTTCTGTACTGCCGTTAATTACGCCGTGAAATATATGCATACCTATTATCACACTCCGGAGCAGGTGGGAGTTCAACTGGAAAACACAAAAAGTATATATACACAATGCTTCATAAATGTATATCCAATAGCTTTCACTTTTATGTTTAAATTATATTAAACATATTAAAATACAGCAGCATACCTGAGCATTAAATATGAAAAAGAATTGGGTAAATACTGCATCAACAGCAGCATTCGGTAACCATTACAGCACGTTTTACCCAAAGAAACGTAATACGGATATTTCAACTGATCACCTTTTAAAATTTCGCGACCAAAGAAAAGCTTCGTCCCAGGGAATTTTCTGCCACTTTGGAAATCGACAACTGGAAAAAAACACACTGTCAACTGATCGTGCATGGAATATGTACAATAAATACTGGAAACAGGCCATGCCATTAACAACCGAATGAGCAGGGAAACTTGCTATATAACCATGCCGGCCCGCTCACCGTCCTCCATGATCAGCGTTTTGTTTAAGTTGACGCGCTGTATTGTGCCAACGTATGTAGCGGACTTTAATGTGACTTTTAAACGCTTATTTTTAAAGCTTTCCAAGAATTGGTAGTCTTCCATTGTGCACATTATGCACCTCGTCTAATTTTGGCTAGTTTGAGTTAAGTCAAAGAACGCGTTTTAATATCCGCATTGCTCTTTGAAGAACCGGAAGGTGCCCGCCAAACACGTGCGCCGCTCGGTTCAGCAAGATGACGGCCGTGTTCGATGCATCCAGTATAGCAGAAACATAAAAATGTCAAACCTGATCTATAGTGACGCAACGAATAGGAGGATATTACACGTTGAGGTTTTTTAAGTTGAAATGTATTTTTGACATACGTTACAGAATTAAATATTGCATCTGTACACCCAGAACCAACCACTGACATTCAACAGTCTTCAGGTAATTTCCAAGATCTTTGCTTTTCATCCTGTCTCCTCCCAGGTCTAGAAAATTGTATCAATAGCCAAAAGGACATTTTATTGGGGCGCCTTGCATCACTACGTAACCACATGTACATACCCGGGATAGGTGTGTGTCTTGCACCACAAATAGTCACTAGCATCGTAAAGGAAACCACATAGCCTCACAGATGACTTGTGCTTCCTGTGTAGCTGTTTTTCTGTACAGAGTTGCACATTGCTAATGTACATAATGAGCAGAACGTACTGAAACAAAAGGGGATGGTCTGCATTAGGGACAAGAGCATTGACTAATACATACATTTAACGAACAAAAGTCCATTTCATTAAACCCGATGAAGTCCACACTTTTCTGTTTAAAATGAGAGACATGACCTGTAAAGGAAACATGACAGAGGTGCCTGCAAGTTTTGGGGTTAGAGATTTAGGGGGGATGGGGGTGACTTAGCAAGTGGGGAGCCCCCTAGTGGCATACAAGTATTCAGCATTCAGATCCCCAGAACAGGTTTTGGGGTTGGTGGAGGGGGAGTGTGTTCACATTGTGTTCCTTCCTGCAGTCCAGTCTTATAATATCTCTTTATGTTGCCTTAACCACACAGAGTGGAAAGCAGCTGATTTCCACCAAAAATCCCCTATAGATCCTCCAGCTTTATGGTGCTGTGCTCTGATAGACAAGCTGCACTGGGTGGGTGGGTCACAAAGGGTGGGAAGCTCAGAGGCTGCAGCTGTACTTCACTTCTCACTTTTACTGTTACTCAGTGCACAGGGCTTTGGGAGGTGGTGGGGGGGGGGGGTCGCTAATAGCAGAGGAGCTGGCGGCTAACCACAGCACTCGGCCGGACTCAGAAGGTAGGACTGTTGCTCTTAAATTATGGAGTGTCTTGTTTGTGATGAAGGCATCACACAAATATAGTATGAGTTGTATTCATTATGCTATAGATGTACACGGGACCACAAATCATAAACCATTTGTCCCTATTAGGAGAAACGCAGTCATTTTTTTTTAACAAAATGCAACATATGTTATGACCACAAGAGGGCATGCTTACAGTTACAGTTTGAGAATCACAGATTATGAGTTACAATTTTTCAATCATTTGTGTTTCTATTTGTCAACTTTATAATTGCCCCTGAAGTAAAGACTCCTCCTCCAAACATCTGCTAGTTTGTTTATAGCCCGAGAAAGTTGTCTTATAAATAGTCTCCGTCGATCGTGCATGATCAAAAGCAACTAAAATAGCAATGCTGTGAGAAAGCATAGCATTCAAAGACATATCAAAATACAAGCTTCCTCTTTGCCCTGATTGGTGCGTCTCCAACCAATGAATTCCAAGTCTCTGAGCTAATTGACTGGTATAGCAGTAAGCCTAAGCTAGGCACAGAATCTTCACAAGGGCAAGACAGTGTTTCTAAAAAACACACCTGTCCATTTTGACATCTAACATATATATTCCTCACTAACAAAATTCCACAAAAAAAGTGCAGCTTAATTGTTAGTAAACTGCAGTGGCAATACTAGACCATTTCAACTAGGGGAGCAGACAGTTGTTCTGTTAGGGGAGCCAGATGCATTTGACCTTAATGTCCTCCAAGGAATACTTACACTAGATCGCCAGCATTAAGAAGCAAAACATAATTAAAAATAACTGATAAATTATTCATCCAATGTTTTGCACTTACATTTTACAGTTACACATATGTAACTCACTGATTTCCTGTTTAGACTGTCTTGCTTCCACAAACTTGTTTATATTTTGCCTATTGATGACCTCACTTTTCACCAACTGATGTGATTGGATCACCCAACTCGCCCGCGTTAAGAGTTCAAGAAAATGTGCTTATATTTGTGTTTCACCTCTTCTCAGTCCATACAATTTTACACCGCATGTAAATGTAAATAATAATAATATTAATCATGATAATACACTTATTTCCTACCAAAGTAGCTTAAGTATCTGGGGGGGCACAAAGGGGACTATCCATGTTGTCATGGGGGCACTGCCCCCCTTAAAACCACCCCTGGTAAATTGGCAGCTCCCTGTGCTCACTGTATCTCGCTTACTGGATAGAGAGTGTGGATTTACTTCCACTGTGATTTACATCCTGCACTCCAACCACTGACTCAATCAGTTGGCCCGGTGCGCGGCATGTTGCTGCAGGGTTGTGGGTTTGAATCCCAACTTTGCTCAGTGTGTGCAGTTTCTATGTTCTTCCTGTATTATTAGGGTATTCTGGCTTCCCATAGTGTCAGGTATGTGTGTATGTACACTGCAGGGGACAGAGTGTAGCCTTTGATCTGCCATCTTACACAGAACTGACTCATTGACGGACTCGGATTATGACCGAAGTTGACTCTTTGCTTTTATTAAAACAGACTCATTCTCTTGTTTTCTATAATGTCAATATGCACCAGTCAACCTTGGGCTCCCAGATGTTGTTTTTTTTCCTTACTTTGGATTTTCTGTTCTCCTCTGTTGTCCTGTCATATTCTTCCCTCTTCACAGTTTAATGGAGTATTTTGTATAAAAGATGCAATGATGGACTGCCAGAAACCCTTGTCATGTTCCTTGGGTGCGTCTATGTCTTGGAAGGCATTATATAAAATTCTCAAGTTGAATAAAATCCTGTCCAGGTTGGCCCCTCCTGTGTGTCCTGTACTGATACCAGTTTCCAAGTCCCCAATGAAACTGGGGTTAGAGATTTAGCAGAGCTCTTCAAATCCGGACCTCAATTCCAAATCCAGGCCTAGTTCTCAGTTCTCCCAGGCAGTTTAAAAATTACCGATCCTGATTGGTCAGAGGCTTCACACATGGCTGACAGGTAAAGAAAGGCTGGAAAGCAGTGCTCAGACCTTGAGTTCTGTGATTTGAATAAACCTGCTGTACTGGATAAGAAGTCCACGGATAACTCTGCTGTAATGTATATATTTAACCACTAGGGGCCTGAGTCTGCGACATGACATCTCTGGGACCAAACAGGGTGGTGATGTAGATTTGGGCAACAGGGGGAGCAGGAGACAGTCTGGATGGTGAGGAAACATCTGGCGGAGTTGAGAGGGCCTGGTGTTAAGCGGGCAAACTTAACGCACTGGCTCCTCTGTGCTCAGAAAGCTTTGCAGCTGAAGGGTACTTTCAAAGCGCTGAATGTTGCTCATCCCACTCAGGAGGTGTGGGAGACATAGCCTCATGCTCTTAGCGCCGATAAACAGTGAGAAGTGCTGACTTGCCATCCCTCAGTGTAACTGATCATTAACACACCGGGTCCCCAAAGACAGACCCTCATTCTAAGTCCATGACATACCTTTACTTAACTCAGAGAAGCCTCTGGCCTGTATTTATTCTGTTTACATTTTTTTTCCTTTCCTGAAACCACAAAGTTTAAATCAAAAAGCTTCCTGTCTAAGGATGCCAGAGCAATAATCTGATTTATTCAGGCATAAGAAACGACCGATTCTTTGAAAATTGGCCAAAAGGATTCCAGTATCTACAACGTTTTAAACACGCACAATATGGTCTCTGTGAGACATTCACAGTTTCAGTGGATTTTTTTGTATCTCCCAGAATACTTATAGTCACCTGATAAGCTTGGATCCACCGCAGGCATGATAATAAAGTAACTGTGATGCACTCTGTCTTTGTATACTAAGAGCGTGAGTAGTGTTCATGTGTCAGAAGAAGTGTAACTTTAATCAGTACAGCCTGCAGCCAGGGCCACAAAATGATTTAACCTGACAAATGTATAACCTACCTCATTAGAGTGCTGTCTACAACGTGTCACCCTGCTGTTAGAATAGTGGTTTGTGTGATGTTGACACATGGCTGTTCTGGTACCCTACGAAAGATTCCCCTCTCCCACACCCCCAACCGAAGCTCCCCAGCAACAGAAAGCAAATTTTGTCAATTTATTTCTATGAAAAAACATTTCAGTAGACAGGGTATCTGGCTGCCAACTAGCTAGCACGTGCCTGTTTCACAAGAAAAGTAGTGAAATATTAAAACTAGTGTAAATAACTTTGTGTCTTTTGTGCCCCCCCATTGAAATGGCGCCCTTGGTGATCGCCTGTATCGCCTAAATGGCAGGCTGGCCCTGCACATGAATGCAGTATTTAGATTTTTTTAATGCAGAACTTCCTATTTATCTGCTGGATAATCAAAACATGGATAGCTGAAGCCGTCCCTGTTCCTTTGGGACAGCTTGGCTTCAGATTTGGACAAATGCCGTCGCTGCATATTTTCACTCTTTTCCTGGGAAATTTGTTAACGGAGTGAAAACGGCATCGTGTTCAGCTGGGACACACAGATTCTCAGCCTAACATGACCCACACTGCCTTAGGAATAGCCAAACTCGCGGGCTTCGGGATGGGCCCTGTCAAACATGACGTCTTTCCAAAGCCAATTTTTAACCAGGTGCCTTCCCTGTTTGAAGAGTTCTGTAACTTTCTATCTTCGAATTGCCCCCAAATTTGGAGGTTGGATTTTGTGTGGAGGAATCTCAAGAACCATCCCCCAATCATCACAATCGCCTGGGATAGGAATGCAGAGCTTGGGCAGGCAGCCACTCGTCCCAGTAGATTTAATTCCAGAAAAAACTCCCACTTTTTTGCGTGCTTGAAGGGCTGGGCCCTCGATCCCTAAACCAGTCCTACTCGTCATTAGAGATCGACTTGTCAAGAGAACTCACAGCTCCCAACAACGGAACCCTGATATCAAGGCAACGAATGACATGTGGCCCATCATGTAGAGGTACGCTTTCTGGTGGTCTGGCACCCGAGGTAAATGCCTTTGACTTTACGTTTCTCCAGAAGATGCATGAAACAGGTAAGAATCAGCCACAGAAGAGTCTCTCAGCTAATCTAGTGACGACTGGAACAGAACGGCGAAGTCACGGTAATGTGGTAAAGTCCGATGTGAGAATGATGTCAGGGCGGCAACACGGAGGCAGGCAAACAGGATAGTTATTTTTACGATGATAATTCGAGCACCTAAGTCTCTGATTCGCATCATCATTTCCATCCTTAACAAAGTTAAACTTGTTATGCTTAGTTTCTATTGTACGTGGCCAATGGCTCCAGCCTGTGTTACATCCTTTGGTGTCTAATTGAGGAGAGGGAGGCTGTACCCTCTGCCCTGGCATGATGAGTCCCTCAGCACTTATAAAACTAAACGGACTGCTGTCAAATTAGGCCAATGAACTCCTCCTTGTGCTAAAGGACGAAAAAATATTGAGAAGACGAGGCTGTTCCATGTGTGGCTGAGCAAGGTCACATGACGACACGGATGGGTTGTTGGGATGGAGAGAGGGAATAATCGGCGTTCCACAAGAAGGGCCCCAAACTATCAGGGCAGGGTGGGTGTGGGGATAGACTGGAGGGGAAAAAGTGGGTGCGACTCGAGATATTTTGGGCCACACTGCTTTTATCTGGGCCTGTTTTTGTCCTGCAGTGCACAGCCACACAATGGCAGTGGGAGCGGACTGTCAGCACTGCGACCGCATGTGTCGCTCCCGGCTGCTCCTCCCTGGCCTCCCTCTCTCATGACGCCCCCCCCCCCCCCCCGCAATTATGACTGGAGACGCATTTCCATTACAAAAATATTGTTTCCATCAAAGACATTCATTATTATCCGATACGCACATGCTCTTAACTTCTCATAGTTTACGTAATCCATGCATAGCGTCATTTAAAAAAACTCCCCAAAAAACACAGCGATCATTATAACTTCCTTAAAACCTACAGCACATGTCTCTGAAAAGTTATGACATTAATCATATTCTGTGCCATGCATCCATTCCATAGCCATGCCCAGAAAGTAAAAATCCAGACCAAGATTTTGTTTTGACCAACCAGTTGAGTACTCTGTGACTGTGACTCTTTATGCTCAACTGGTTGGTTGAAGTAAAATCTTGGTGTGGATTTTTACTTTATGAACCTGAACTATCCACCTCCGATCAGTTCATAATCGGGGGCTCTGGAGGCTCCAGGCCATAAAATAAACCAGACACCCTTAACGGAGGGGATACCTGGGTGGGAAGCTTGATAGTTGAGGAGCATGGAGAGCAACTCAGGAGAGTAACACTCCCGCCATTTGCTGTAGCGCAAAGGCATAAATACGCTACCTGTCACTCATGACGCTAATTGGTCACGAGAGGTACTTAAGCTTAGGAAGAGTGTGTGGAGCTGTTGCTCTAGCAGCTCATGGCCTTTTCACCAAGTCACCGAAGGCAGAGTACCATCTCACCATTAAGAATGAGGTGCCCAGGCTCAGGATGTGTGATTCACGCTCTAGGTTTTGTTCCCTGCTCATCTCCACCTCGGTGACCCTCAGCAGCAAGCATTATTTTGGGGATCAGCATTACACTATTTGTGGTATGCTAATTATTTTTACAGCTATTATTTTTAAATAGCTACAGTTATATACAGCAGCGACCAGCAAACCTTTACTAAGCGATGGTGTTTTTCCATATTCTTTGCAACACTTACTGTTATGTCTGTAGGACACTTTGGACAAGATTATATAAACATAAACATGGTACAATAGGTGATGCGTAGCATTTTGCTAATTTGGGTTCCTATTGGTGTATGTTGTATGGTGGTCTCATATGTAACCCAGAAAAGGTTCCAGGCAGTGTGCAATCCTGTACTGCATCAGCACTTGGGGAGGAAATCTCTGATGATCATATATGTTTAACACAGATGTATGCTTCATATTGGCTAAGCCAAGACCTTCCATCTTAAAACCACTCCTAATCTAAACCGCACCTTTGCCCGCTGTCTCTACTGCGATTGGCAGGAAATCCAAAAACAAAGAGCCTTATCTGGTCCGTGGTTCCACTCCAGTATGGGGTCTGTGTGCGGATTGTGCCTGGAGTAAACAGCACAGATCCTCACGCTGGTGGGATTAGTCAAAGGCCGTTGAAGCGGACACCTATATCCCCTCCCGCTCATATTGACCGCCTATCTGCAGCCTTGAACTGTGTAGGGCATGGAACATCCCTGTGGAGTAGACGGCAGAGCGTCAGCCCTGGAGAGGAAGACCCCTCCCTTCCTTTTCGGCAGTCTGAACCGAGCGCAGTGCCACTATAGCAGTTCTGATTACGCAGAGCCTGGGAAACATGCCCTGGGAAAGCAGTGCGATCACTGCAGTCTGTGGTCAAGGTGCTGGCTGTGAAACAGACTCCACATTAATGCAGTGTGGCTCAGCAGTGTGAATACGGTGAATTTATCACGGCAAAGTTCCGGTTCAGGCCAGAATCACTATGTGTACTGTATACTGAATATTCAGAGGGATACTGAATACATTTTCTGTAAACGTCCCCAAATTATAGTCAAACACTATCATTACCTGGGTTTTTGTTGCTGGTAGATTTACTATAGTGCAACAAGAGTGTGTTGGAAGAGTACTGGCACGTTCAGAAAGGAACCAAGCCAAAATAATAAGCAATTATTCATCGACCAATTAATAGAAGGTGCAGCCCTCAAAAAAAAAATAAAAAAATAGCCGTTTCGTGAGAGCATGTCATGACAGCTCGAACCCGCCTACTTCCTCGGGCTGGGGCTGATGCGCCTTAATTGGCTTCGTCCCCCTGCCGAGAGAGTGAGAGCGATGGTGAGCGGCGGCCGGCTCCGCGGTGACACGCACACAGTGAGCGCCGCCGGCATGGACAGCCTCGTCGGGCCACTTGTTGCCCAGTATCTCTCGATGGGCTACCAGCCGAAAGAGAACAGCCAATGCGGCAATGGAAACGGGACGGGGGGATTAAGCGGCAAGGAAAATAAGTGAGTAGATGTTGCTTTTTTGACTAGAATGAAACTAAAACGGCATTTCGAATTGCGATCTCGTAATACCTGCCTTCGCCCCTTTAAATCAATGTAGAAGAAAACATAGATTTTTCAGTTATGATCGGATCGTTTCATCAATGTATTTGGCTTTGCAGGGTATTTCTTTTCCCACGTTTCTCAAATGTGATCTGTACAGTCCCTTATTGAAGTTGATCAGCTGCTGGTTCCGACATTTTAAAGCACTTAAAGCAGGCAGCTCCTTACAGTAGCCCATATTAAAATAAACAGCGCTGCGCAAAAATGTTCCTAGTTCCAGTGGCTCATGAAGTTATATGTACTGACAGTTTCGGTTATATTTATTTTTGCTTTGAATGCGTTGTCTTTTGCGTACGCAAGTTCTTGTCTGTGGGCAAATTATACTGTTATTAACATACACCAACGTTTTTATGTTACTTTGTAGGTAGAAGTAAATAGAAGCAAAATAGACGCGTTCGACTTTTAATTTCATGTGTCAGGGAAATACTGATGTTGAACGTATGACATTTTACACTGCTTTCAGTAATTGAATCCTAACCTTCTTATTGTCTCCGTAATGAAATACAGCATATTTCATTAACAAGTGATTTATCGGTGCGATCCAGTAAAATGGCCAAAAACAAAACCGCGATTAAAGTTCAGCAATATAGGTAATGAGGTTTTCTGCCATTAACGATTAATCTTGTGTCTCGTTAGCTGTCCTCTAATTAGACTGCTTATATCACATCACTTAGGTGTATTATCTTAATTCTGATCGTCATCATCAGTCTCAAGTATTATGGATCTCATTTTCTAATGATGTAATTATTGTTTAAATGGCATATTTATTGGTGGAATTATGCCACCTGTCATCTGTATTTGTATATTTGAGGTTGTGTGTGAACCTGAAGTAAAACCTGCTTTGCTTATTGATAATTTAGTCTTTTGCTTTTGACTGTGTATATTATAAACTTCCATGCACTTGAATCTACACTTTGGGTTAAACTTTTATAGTTTCTGCTCATCTGAGAGAAGCTGATAGCTTCCCGCATCCCCAAGCCCTTTTCATCACCCCTTGCCTCTTGCCTCTACCTCAGCACCCATGCGGGGGGGGGGGGGGGGGGGGGGGGGGGGGGGGGGGGGGGGGGGGGGGGGGGGGGGGGGGGGGGGGGGGGG
>JABFEA020000029.1:999838-1016839 GCA_019775915.2 Cyphomyrus plagiostoma
GACAGCACGGAGGCCTGAAGTGCAGCGCCATTATAAACATGGTTTTATGCAACGTAAATGTTTCTGGGCCTGTGCCAAAAAGGCGACCTGGAAGCTTCTGCCGTCGGCGTCTGGCTCAACCCCCCACTCCTCCCCTGGCATCCCTGTCCACAAAGCTGCTCAATATCCCCGCCGCTTTATTTTGTGTTTGTTGCAAACCCACACGCTCAGAGCAGTCACCTGTGGTCACCGTGTCTTTTTCTGTCAGCGGAAATCCCCGAAGAGCCAGGCAAAGCTCGGCTGAGCGGCGTACCTGTCAGGTACATCCCCTTCGAAAGGTCCCGTTCCCCTCACATTGCCCCGCGACGGCGCTCACCCTGGCCGGGCACGCCCACACATCCAACAGTCTCCGCTCCCGCCCCCAGATAAGCACACAGCCCGATGTACCCCTAAATCCGGTTACCGCTCGCTGAAGTCCCCCCTCACCACCCTGTTTACAGTACACATGCGTTGCTCCTTAACTGCTCCTCTCACTTTCAAGAACGCCCTGGAAAATAAGAGCCCTACAGACTGCCAGAAAATCTGCTACTTTATCAGGTAAGAGAGCCCGACCCTGCCAGGGACGCGGGTCACCATGCCAGTGCTGTCTGCCTGTTGGGTTTGGACTGTAGACTCTGCTTGGTCAATCTGGACACGCCCTTGCGTATGACCAGAAGCCTTCCCGGGTGTTACCTGCATGTTTGTTTTCGCTCAGGTACTGGATAAGAGAGTTTTGGACAATGTTCAGGTTACATAACAGCCTGGCAGACTCCTTAGAGCACTTCCAGGCACTGATGAGGGAACGCGGGCAGGAGAGACTGTGCCCCCTACTGGAGACAAAGTGGATGTGAGTATAACAGTCTGTAATGATGCCATCGAGCTCACTTTGAAGGATCCGACAAACAGCAGCCGTCCAGTGCCGTCGCCTGGTCGGGTTGACTCATGCAGCCCACTTGGCGTGAGTCATCGTGTGTAGTTGCAAGGGATGATGGGAAAGAAAGGAGTTTGCACTGCCACTGTGGTTAGCTTTAGGAGCTGCATCTCGCGGCCCACCACACGGAGACGACCTTGAGGTGTTCTTTCGCTCTGTCAGTGCTTGCAGCATTCCGGCCCCTTTCCATTCCGCCAGCGGGGGGTTGGGGGTGAGGCTGTTTTACACTCCCTGCTTCAATGCCTCCGCTTTTAATGAGTCACTGTGGAACGGAGACCAGTCTCCTCCATGGAAGGAAAGTCGTGGAAACAGCCCTAGTAACACGTCAAGGTTCTCGTGCTGTAGCTGCACAAAAGAAAAAGAAAAAGTCACGTGTTACCTGGGATGATTTTTAAATATCTGTCAGAGAGCCAGTGTCACTGGCAAGGGTTTATATGTGGGTCTGTGGTTAAGGTTTAGGTTTGTTCCAAAATATCAACAATATACATAGAAATAGTGATCCTCTACTTACAATGTTAAAAATATTTGAGGTATGGTGAACTTGGTCATTTAATTTCCCTGACATCCTGTGAATTACATTAGAATAGAATAGAATAAGTACTTTATTCATACCATGGGGATTTTTTTCTCATGTTCTGGCTTTTGTTGAATCTAGTGCCTGCTGCCTCTCTAGTTGACTTATTATGCCGATAAGCAGTGTTGACCTCCCAGAATCCTTTGCGTTTTCAGAGCGGAGAGAGACTGGTCTTGGAAGGCCAGCCAAAAGATCAAGGCCAACAGCAGCAAGAAGAGGAAGGTGTCGCTGCTCTTTGACCACCTGGAACCCGAGGAGCTGGCCGAACACCTGACCTACCTGGAGTTCAAATCCTTCTGCAGGATTTCAGTATGTTCAGCTGCCTTGCATTAGAGCCTATAACACGATTATATAACTAAAAACACCAAGCAAGTACATTTAAGACTGAGGTTTTGGATCTGACCCTGGCTTACTCATTTTCTCAGGCTAGGGACCGGACACCGCAGCAGGTCACAAGTGAAATTCTCACTTTCATTTTCATGGGGTTTCTCTCAGCCCCTGTTTTGTGTAGAACTGGTACACTGGTCCAGTCCAGCTGGCTCCGTTAAGATATGTGAGAAGACGTATTCAAACTCTCCTCTCCCTAAAGGTCCCCCGTCAGCAGAGTGATGTCATTATATAGAAGAGATGCATCCTTGCACACCTACACGCGCCCATGCAAACACCCGTGTGCAGAGCGTGAAACAAGGCTATGGAATGTGTGGGTGATGATTATAGTGCGCTGTTGTTTGCCTACTCAGCCACTTTGGGCAGGGCATGATTAGCTCCACCCACTACGGGTATGGAAACCCAGCTTGTCCTATCACGGGTGAGATGCTGAGTCCCACCCCGCCCCCCTCCCCTTCTCAGTTTGCAGACTACCAAAACTACATCCACAGTGGCTGCATGAAAGACAACCCCATGATGGAGCGATCAATCGCTCTGTGCAACGGCATCTCCCAGTGGGTCCAGCTCATGGTTCTGAGCCGACCCACAGCTCAGCTCCGGGCCGAAGTCTTCACCAAGTTCATCCACGTGGCTCAGGTGCGGCTGGCTCCATTGCTGTAGGCTAATGTTTGTGTCGCCGGTGAGCGAACGGGCAACAAAGAGGACAGGCCCGTAATCACTGCATAGAAATACAGTCGAAACAAGCTCCTAATGACTCTCAAGTGCTTCTCTGTGGGCCCTCAACTCAACTAATCAGGTCACAGCGGGTGGTAATGGACTCTTCCGGCAAGGCCCAGTCTGTGTCCATGACACTGAGAGTCGGGGGCTGGGGAATAGTCTCTGTTAGCCAATCAGGTGGGAGGGCAGGAGGGCCGGAAGCTTCCGGAAAGCCATGTAGAAAGCACTAGAAACATGGCTACACAGGTTTGCCTTGCAGACATGCTGACATACTTTCGGGACATCTTTCCCAACAGAAGCTCCTTATGATGCACAACTTCAACACACTAATGGCCGTGGTGGGAGGTCTCTGTCACAGCTCTATCTCGCGGCTAAAGGAGACCAGCTCCCATGTGCCCGGCGAGGTCACCAAGGTAACAGCTGCTTACTCTTCCCATAAGCCACCCTGTTAGCGATGGGAGCCACAGTCTGCTTTAATCGCCTCTGAAGTCAGGGGTGTGATAGACTTAGACCACTGGCCATTTTTTCAGTGGTGTAGGATTACAGATACATTAACTGAGCTGCATTGTCAGTGTTATTCAGAAATTTACTGGCAGTAAAACTGCATACCTCCCTTGACTTGCTCATTAAACCTTATTTATTTTTTTAGGTATTGTCACAAAGGCATTAGTTCCTAGAGAAGAGAAATGCATTGCACAGAATTCTGAGAAACCATTAGCAGTGAATTCTGGGAAAACAGCATTCTGTAACCAAAGATTTTGTATCCTGCAGGTACTGAATGAAATGACAGAGCTATTGTCCTCCTGTCGGAACTATGACAATTACCGGCAGGCCTACGGCAAATGCACAGGGTTTAAAATCCCCATCCTGGGTGTCCACCTGAAAGACCTCATCTCTGTCAACGAAGCCATGTCTGACTATGTGGAGGACAGCAAGGTTAACGTACAGAAGCTGCAGGCCCTCTACAACCACATCAATGAGCTGATCCAGCTGCAGCAGAACCCACCGCGGTTGGATGCTAACAAAGACCTGGTTCATCTACTGACGGTCAGCTTAGTGACTGTTATACAGTCCTTTTATGGTCAGGTTATATCTCTGTTATAGACCTGGTCCACTTATCAGGTGTTCTTGTTCAGCCCACTGGTACAGTATATTTCTGTGCAAAATGGATATCGGCCAATCTCAGCTGTTTATCACATTACTAGTCACCTGACTGCTGTTGACGTTGATCTCCTTCCAGCTGTCTCTGGACCTTTATTACACCGAGGATGACATCTACGAGCTGTCCTACGCACGGGAGCCCAAAAACTGTAAGGCACCGGTGAGTGACCCAAGGAAGCCTTAGGGCAGCAGCTGGGCAGAAGGGCAGACTCTTGAAGGTTGTTGGTTTGAGTCCCAGGAGGGATCCAGCTACACTGATGCTCCAGTACGGTGAAATTGCACTGATGCCGGGTTAATTTGTCGCCCATCAGCCAGCCACCCCGTCCCGACCTCCCGTCGTGGTGGACTGGGCCTCAGGCGTAGCCCCAAAACCAGACCCCAGGACCATCAGCAAGCACGTGCAGAGGATGGTGGATGTGAGTCCATATATCTGCTGTGTCTTTTCCCGAAACGGCCCGTCTCTCTGAGATTAACGACCATGACAGCGTCACACGAGAACATGACGAGAGCCATGATACTGAGGTTGATCAAGGGCACATTTCAGCACATTGATTGGCCTCAGTCAGCATGGCACACTTCCTCTAAGCATAGTGGTATGACGACGTGTTTTTAAACTCTCTATACTAGATTTGGGTTCCTTTGGAGTAGCGCTGCCAGCCACACCCTTAGGTGGCAGAATTCATCGTACCTCACCGCTCAATCACGGCAAACTGACAAAGCATATTCTCATCGCAATGAATAATTCTGTCTTTGCTGTTCGCTTTTCCCGGCAGTCGGTGTTTAAAAACTACGACCACGACGAGAATGGCTACATCTCCCAGGAAGAATTTGAGAAGATAGCGGCCAGTTTTCCCTTCTCCTTCTGCGTCATGGACAAAGAGAAGTGAGTGCTGTCAGCACGCCGTGCCACCATGACCGACGCGAGCTGAGTAGCCAGAAAGCGACACCGGTGTCGAGTCAGGATGCGGCCCCTCCCATCTCCTCGTATTTCAGATCACGTGGGTGTGGGGTACCTGCAGCCGGTTGGTCATGTGACCTGTTCCTAGCCGGTGACAGTCTGGATGTGTTTATTAGTGACCCCCCCCCCCTTGTTTCTTCTGCCCGCAGGGAGGGTCTCATCAGCAGGGAGGAAATCACAGCCTACTTCATGCGAGCCAGCGTCATCTGCTCCAAGCTGGGTGTGGGCTTCGTCCATAACTTCCAGGAGACCACCTACATGAAGCCCACCTTCTGCGACAACTGCTCTGGATTCGTGAGTCACCCGTGACTAAGTGTGGCCCTGGCCTCCCCTCCCCCACGCCACGCCATGCCAGTGCCCCGTATATTTTCAGCATTTCCCATCATCTCTTGCAAGCCCTATCACTGATCTGCTGCTTCTCTCTTCATTCTCCAGCTGTGGGGCGTCATCAAGCAAGGCTACAGGTGTAAAGGTGACTCCTTCCGTTATTGCCCAATTGGCTTGAAAGCGGCTGAGGCTCTTTGGAAGCGTGACAGAGCTCCGTGCGGGTGGTACGACCCCTCCTGGGAAGGAGCTACACACTCTCAGTCAAAGCATGACTGCAGTCACAGGAAGCCCGCATTTCCTGACAGCGCTGCCAAGCAG
Source organism: Cyphomyrus plagiostoma (assembly GCA_019775915.2). Taxonomy (NCBI): domain Eukaryota; kingdom Metazoa; phylum Chordata; class Actinopteri; order Osteoglossiformes; family Mormyridae; genus Cyphomyrus; species Cyphomyrus plagiostoma. Next base: position 1,005,230 of record JABFEA020000029.1, read on the forward strand.
AGTTTCGGCGAGCGTGCTCAGAGCGTGGCTTGTAATTGCGCGAGTTATAGAAAGCTCTTTCCAGACCGTTTTCAGTGCCGCCCCAAGGTGGGGAACACGCAGTGAGGCCAGCAGCAGGTGAAGTGTAATGGGGGTGGGGGGGGAGTGTTTGGAAAGACCCCAAATAAAGCGGAGACGCTTGCTCTTTCATCCGCTCCCCTTACGAGCGACGCGGCTCAGATTCCGCTCTGTGTCTCGCCGTGTCACTGGCCCACCGCCTCCAAGAGGTTCGAAACGGCCAGTGCCACAGACCAGCAATGCCTTGCAGGTTTCCGCAGTGCAATGTTTATCTGTGGACGATGTAAGTAACCTATAAGAGGGACAGCGAGCTTTAGCGCAGTGGATAAATATATGTGTTTGTGTTGATTGGGCATCAGATGTAGTGCATGTGCTGGATTGGTTGACTGACTGTCATTCTCTCTGTCTCTGTCTCTGGAACAGACTGCGGCATGAACTGTCACAGACTGTGCAAGGACCAGGTGGCATTCGAGTGCAAGAAGAACGCCAAGGGGAGCAGTTCCTCAACTAGCTCCACCCCAACCGCCGTGGGCCCCCAGGGACCCAAGGGCACTGAGCAGGGTGAGGCCATGTGGCCCCACGTTGCCACCTGCTGACCGTACATCCACACCACGCGCGCGAGCACACACATGCATTCAGACGTGGGCTGTGCTATCGTGAGCATAATCACAGCAGGCTGAGGTTGAAAAACAGCCAGTGATACCACTGGAACGTAAAATTATTCATGATGGGGAGACACAGACATCACAGCACAGATGGCAGTCTGTCTCAACACGTATACTGTTCAGTAACCACCAACCAATCAGAAGCAACAGTGCATTCACACGTTAATAGCACAATTAATACTGCATGCAACAAAAACACATCACATCACTGATTAGGCCTGTTTGAGGTTATACAACACCAGCCCTTTTTTCCCAAACTTCCTGCCTTTGTGATGACTTATTGCTTTAGCGATTCAACAACTCCCCCTGCTGGCAGATGAAGTTAGAACGCTACTATTTTTTCCTCAGCTTAAACACAATTACATAGTTTAACCAGCAGATGGAGCCTTTTCTCAGCAGTGTTACGGCATACAATTCTATTTTCCATTCATTTGCCGAACTAGGCCACAGTGTGGTTACACCATTCATCATCACAAACGTCATATAATAAATTTATTTGCTTAATGAATACGGCATATGTATTTCATGTGTTTTGATCTGCAGCTTGTTTGGTCATTAATAAATTATAAATGAAACCAATTCTTTCCCCCTCTGTTTATTAAGTGGTCTTGACCACAAGACCACAAAAAAGTCATTGTTGTTATTTTTCATTAGTATTGATCAGATCTTAGACATTGGTAATTATTCATCTAAGTTCAGGATATATGAGTTTCTTGATGTTAGTTAACATTTAGTTCCTCCTGTCTAAAAAGGAACAATATAGCAGAAAAATAAAAGAATATAGAGACATCTGGAATTCTGGTTGCATCCAAATGTCAATTATCTTATTAACAAATCTGGCTTTCGTGTAATTATCTTCAGTAACTTTAGGTGACCTGTATTCTGGTACTGAATATTGTAGTGCCTCTGTAACTGTTTTGGGCAAGTCTGATTTACTGGAACAGATCGGAGAGAGGGGGCTGTTGGGTAATTCCCCTGTGTGGGCGGGACTGAAAGGTCAAAGGTTACTTCTGGTGTCGAAGAACGGGCTCAGTTACAGTAACACTGCGCGATTTCTGGAATCAGACAAACAGCACAAATCGAAGTCAAATAACTTATTACTGTTTTTAAAAATTGCAGATACTGGAAATGACAAAAAAAAAGATTTGTTTCACCCTTCCCTTCTGCACCGCGGTTTTTGTGCTGTTTCTCACCGAAGCGGGGCAAGACATGTGGATGATGTGTGAGATTAGAAAACGATGTCATTTGGTGGCATGTCTCATCTTTTTCCACACCCTGTGATTTTGCAGGTTCCGAGGAGAGTGCACAGTTCACGTACCCCGCCGAGGAATCTGCTGACCCTGGCGATCACACTAAGAACTGCTGGTCCGGGCCGTCCACTCCCCCCCAGCCGCTGCCCTTCTCCGGTGTACACAAAGGGACCCAAACTGAGGGGCCCCTGGTGACACTGGCTCCGTCCAGCGACTCCGTACGGCCCGAGGTCTCGTTCCTGTCCCTTGGGAACCCCGCCCTTACTCCCTGTCCCAGCCCGGTGCCAGTACGTAAGCGTGCCTACGCCAAGTGGGAGAACCGGGCCTCTACCGTGCAGAAGAGCCAGGAGCCTGAGGAGCAGGGCAAGCAGACCCAAGAGCAGCTGGAGAAGGCAAGGAGGCCGTCGCTCACCCCTGTCCTCGTCGCCTCTGCTTCCGTCCCTGGATCTGCTTATTTATGCTCAGTTTGACAGCACAGTGGCGGAGAAAACAAAGATGGCCGCAAACAGGAGAAAGGAGACGGATCAGGATGGTGGCTGACAGTGACGCAGTGAGCGCGTCCTCCCTCCCACCAGCGTGCACCCCCAGGCGGTCACACATGTCACCTCGAATGCACCTGCGGTTGTCACCAGCTGTTCTGAGTCATTGATTTGTCCTGTTAGTTCTCAGGAAACTGCTAATAATAAGAACCAGTATCTTTTTCAAGGTGATCACAGTTATGTTAGCGATTTCTCCACCTGCCGCAAACCATGTGTGATTCATTAAATCTATACACTGAAACAGAGTAACACGGTAAACTTTGCTGTTACTGCATGCACATGCATCTTATTGAGTTGGTGTCTGCCATGTTTGTTATTTCTAACAAACCATACCCTCTTCCGTTCTGGTAGATTCATTCTGGATAAACTGTCTCTGGGAGTTTCATCATCCACTGACGTGCGACATTCAATTAAATAGGATGTTTACAATAACGTGGAATGTATTACCTGGTGATAATGGTAGACATTTGCAGGTGTCAGTATTTTATCAGTATTACATCGTAGGTCTTTTGTTTGGTTGTCATCGACCGCAATATCACTTAAAGTTGTTAAATGGTTAAAAAAAAAAGAGAAATTCCTCTGAGGCCACTGAAACTATTGACATTCCTTAAAGGAACATGTGCTAAGGAAATGGCTGCCCACTTGTTCAGAGGTTCAAACCCCCACACCCAGGCATGCTGAGCACTAGTGATTAGGACAGCCTGACACCGTGCCTTTAATTATTTAATTGTTTTTGCCATAGGCACTCAGCAGGATATGTTACTCAATGTGACTCTCACATCTTTTTACAGTAAGCTAGATTATCGACCTGGATATTTTAAGGACAAGGAAGCAGCAACAGACCCCTCCAGCTCCCCGCTCATGTTTGTCCTCGTCTCTCTCCAGGAGAACCAAGCGCTACAGAAAAGCAATGAGGAGCTAAGGCGCAAGCTGAAGGAGGCGCAGCGCGAGGTGGAGATCCTGAAGACCCTGCTGAAGAGGCAGGCACTGCACACCGTCGAGGAGGACTCATCGTCCTAAGCAAGGGCTCCTCCTGGTGGAGCATCCCCTGCACCCAGCCGTGCCACTGTGGAGCTCCTCTTGTGACAATCACACCAATGGGGTGGGAGCTCAGCCCATGCAGGAGCAATCGGGGTTGGATGGAGACAACCAATCATAAGACTCTTGATGTCCTAAGCTCCTCCCACTCTGGGACAGCCAATTACACAAGGGAGCAGAGCTCATTTTGCTCAAGGGTGCCGCCACTCACAGCAGGAGGCTCATGTGTCACCATCGTTAGCCACACCCACTGCCTCATTTCATCGGTCCCCTATTTGAAGCACTTCCTCTGCTCCTTTGCGAATGTCACCTGTACAGCGTGGCCAAGACTGTACAGTTCCAGGCTGCAGAACCACTGCCAGCAGCTTCAGTGTTGTATTTCTGTTGTCTCGTCTCTCCTGGTCCCTGCAAATCTGTTTGCAGGACTCCGGCTGCCCATTGGCTGTGTACACATACCAGTGCATGCATAGGACTGCTTACTTTCGATATTTATTTGGAAAACACTACGAGAGAGCCTAAGTTATAGCAGTGAACAGCACAATATACATCCTCGACATTAGTGTACTACATTTCATAACTTAGTTCACAGAACTTCTTGACTGCATTCTGTTTTTGTCTACTATTTATTGTATTCATTTGCGTATTCATATGGGTGCACACCAATAATATGGGGTTACAAACATGGCAGTTGTGCGATGCAATTGGAATGCAACGTGTAAATATTTCTCTTGTACATACCCGTTGTGTTATCGCATTAGGTTTCCTGTTTCTCGATCTTGGTCCATTTTAATCTGTGTTGTTTATCACTGAGCATTGCTACTGTTATCTACCAAGTAATAAAGAAGCACTATTGTAAAAGAAACCAAGGATTTTTTGTGGCTTTCTGTTTTGCACTGATAACAAAAACACGAACAGGCATGAAAATTACAAGGAGCATTTGATGATGCTTCGCTTATTAGGCATTAAAGAGTAAGGCGAACGGGTGCAAGCAGAGTTCATCTTATCTCTGGCCTTTAAACAATGGGGGAAGCAGGTGCATAATACTTAAGGGGAAGAGGCAGATATTTCAGGTCCAGAAAGTAAAAATCCAGCCAGAGAGTTTGTTTCAACCGACCAATTGAATACTATATGACTGGTTGGTTGGAGCAAAATCCTGGTTTGGATTTTTCCTTGGAGTTTGCCTCTTAGGGTGGCAAGCTGCTTGGGGATTATCATGCTAACATGGTAGCGTAGCGCTACTGCCACTGATACTGCACTGCATCTTGAATGTTATTTATTGATGCTATTTCCCTTTGAATCAGGGGTACCTCACTGCCCAGCCAGAGGCTACACCTGTAAGCTCCATTTACACTTGACGCTGTCGTGTATTTGATGCCGAGCTGGGCAGACGTCGTAAAATGCGTAGTGCCCCTGGAAGGAGGTGGTGTGGAGGCTCTTCACAAAGGTGGCAGGTCCAGCTTTCTGGCGCCACCACCAGGCCATCAAGGGAGCGACGGGATGATATCAGTCGATGGCCGCCTCTCATCTATACACAGCAGCTCAGATATTATGCTCACAGTCAGGGCCCCTGTTGACTGCAATGTGCTTCCGCTGTTAGAACATGCAGGCATTTTCCCCAGGAGACTGATTCCAGGAATTTTTATTTCTTTTACGAAACAGCTCATTTTTTTCCCTTTTCCTAAAGATGTTAATATACCCCCTAGTGGGTATTAACTGTATAACAAGCTGCTCTCACTAAATAACAGGAAGAAGACATTGTATTGATCTGACAGCAAACTGAGTCTGACATTGCTAAGGCCATCCTTCTCTTAATTCTTCACATAAACAACCCATTTTTTTTCGTATAAAAACTTGAAACACTATCAAAATACATTCTATGCCCACAAGGGGGCACACTTATTCCCTATGAAGATTGTTTGCAAATTTTTATGCTTCAGTAATCTCACTTTGCCTCTGGCTTTTTGTATTTTAAACCAATTCCAGTTTAGTCTTTTTTTTGACATTTTTCCAGTCAGAGAAAAAACGCAAATTGCATTTATTGCTGTATGGCTGGACTTCACTGGGCCCCTTATTACCAGCAGCCACAAGGAGGCGACACAGAGCACCATACATGGTAATGAAGCATTACAAACATTAATCACCACACATGGCAATGAAGCATCACAAACATTACTTACTGCAAATAGGTTCTATACGACATCCATTCTGACAGGCTTGGCAGCAGTCGAGCATTTGCTAATTAAATGTCAGTGCATTCAAACTTCCTGCCTAATCAGAATTTAATTTAAAGGCCACTGCAAATTGTGAAAAGGCTGTCCTGTACTTTGGGAGGACTCATTTCTCTGAGGTCAGTCATAGAAAACAGGGAGAGGCTCTTAAAAATAAGTGTTGGACAACCACAAAAGGGGAGGGGGGGTTGGGGGCAGTACTCTTAACTGAAATCTATTTAAATGTCCAGCGCAATGTCATTATGTCAGAATGTTTTTACATTGCTCTGATGGGCAGGACACGATGACAATTACATGTCCTGTTTGGGAGTCTGGAGCCCGTGCTGTCTAGAAAGTGTGCAAGACGACGCCTTTGCTTTGTCTAAAAGGTTAGGCAAGTGCAGTGGCTAATTGGCAAGCGAGCACAAAGGGCTAATTAACAGAGCAGGAAGGCTACATGGAGGCAGCATGGGAAATGGGAGTCAGAGAGAATCACCGAGCGTCCGGCCCGGTTCAGCGTGAGCTGTGCGACTGCCACTCAGGTCCCCGGTAGGTTAATATCCGGCTGGTAATTGGTACTATGCCCCTGTTCTCATCAAGTGCGCTGCCCACCTGAGCAACTGGGGGTGGCGGCTCATTTCTTGAAAAACAATGCGAGATTGGAAGCGGTTGGATGTCCTGCCTTGTTTGCTACGTTCCAGACAACAATATCTGACCTCCAGCTTCAAAAAGCACAGCTGAACGGCGTGTAACCAGCGGATGCGGTGGCATCAGACCATAAAGCAGCCTCTGCCAGGGCAATCACCGTGAATGATAAATAATCAAATGAAGGACTTAGAGTGATTTTTCCTGTCTTTCCTTGCAATAAAAACACTATAAGTAAAACGATTGATGTATGTAGATTGATGTCAAAAATGAATTGCAAATATTGCTATTTGCTTATAGCTCTATAGCTAGCTCTTGCCTATAGTGTTCAGAAATTAAATGTCTCTGCACAAACTGGGCAGTAGGTGTGATATTTAATTAATCAACCTTTCAGGCTTATCACGCTTACGCTATTGCATACTATTCGCAGTTTACAATTCATAAGCTTTATTTTTATATTACGATGGTCAGCCAGGTTGATTGCTAACATTTGGTATCGGGATTCATGGTCTAGCTTGGAACTCGGGTTTTTTCGACTTGGAAATTCCGACCTCCAACTCGATCACAACACAGAGGTTCTGGTGGGTGGAGCAGAAGGCAGTGGGGAAGCCTGTTCCCCTTGGCTGTGTGAAACTGGTGGATGGATAGCCATGGACAATCATTGGCTATTTATGTACATCATCTATGTGTATGCAAGCTAAGCAACACAACTGATTCAGACGTATAAACAGTGTAAAAACCCACCGGTAATCCTTCTCTCTGCAGGCCCCTGACACGTCTAACCAAGTTTTAAATTTAAAAAGCTCTCAAAATCCAGCTGGCTCATCTGTCAGACCCCAGCGCCACAACCACAGGGTTCTGTTGCTCCTGTGCTGACTGATCATCGCTTAACACCAACACCATCTTTGTGGCCAAGCAGCAGGGTACGGTTTCCTGACCCGGGCTTTCTCTCACCTTGCATTTTTCCCTGGAGTTACAATGTCAACGTGAGCCTCTCCGCGGCGCAGAAGCTGAAGCCACGCAAACGACGGCCAGCTGTGCTTGTCGGGATAATGAGCACCATTAAAAATATAAACTGGGTGGGATGAAAGATGAGCGACAGACAAAGTGACAGCATGTGGTGCCGTTTTGGGGAAGATGCGGTCATTTCTATTTTGTCCACATTTTATGTAGTTTGTAATTCAGCAGTGTTATCCTAGACATAAGTAATAGAACAATGCGTAATTGAATTTAAGCTCAGGGACGGTACAACCCATGTTACTGCTGGAGTTTAAAGTTCAGCCTTCAGTAAAGTTCGTTATCCTTGCTGCAGCGTGCAGCAGGAAGTCCAAAAGCACAATTTTCTACCAAGAATAACAGCTCTTTCCCATCGTTTGAGGCTCAAGGTTCTAGATGGCTGCAGGAGTTTAGCTACCAATGGGCCCTGTGAAGGACTAAGCGAGGGAACAAACTAGCGATCGTACATTTAATATACAGCTCGCCTTGTCAAAGTGAAGCCCGGGAACTTGCAGCTGGGAAGCACTCTCTTCCTGCAATATCATGTGATATATGATGTCCGATTCGTCCTGAGGTGTCAGAGGTTTGGAATCCTGTTGGCTCTTTAAAAAGGGCTTTTTATAAAAGCGAGATGAAACCCATGGGCATCGTGGGCTTCTTTTGCGGTTGCAGAGATCGATTGCTATACAGTTTGTGTTACATACGACACCTTTTGTTTCATTATGGAAAGTGGCTCTGGAGATGGCATGAGGTGATGCTCAAATGTTTGGAAATTGTTTGGATTGAGTTGATGTCTCCCAATGAGATGAATAGTATTGATATGGCAAATTATAAAATTATTATTATTATTATTATTATTAGTTCCTTTGCCTGTCCAATGGGCCAATTCTCACCTGCCATGGGAAGACTGGGTTTCCAATCCCTTGTTGTAAATCACTTCGGATAAAAGCTGAATCTGCCGTATGAATAAATGTAAATGATTATATTCAAATCATTTATAATTATTGCACTGGCCAGGTTTGCATTGCTCCAAACACCAGTCACATGGCAATAACACATACTCAGTGTGCTAAATATCTTCACTGACACTGTGTATCAACACCTCATTCTTTCTCTCCCCAGTTTTAAACCTCCCCTCTAAACCCCAACAAGTGAAACCAGTCAGAAATATTGCAGTATGTAATTCGCAACAATTTAACAACAATTAATGAGTTTGTCTCAGATTCATCACAATATTTCATTGTAAATACATGATGACAGAAAATACATATAAGTAAACCGAAAGAAATGATATTTAGCATAACACAATCAGACCCTGTTGTCATGCCAGGCACATTATTCATTTGATGCAAACACATACAGACTTCATTCTCAGATTGTGTTCGATGCGAGTGGGAGAACCCACTAGGGGGCTCCCTGTGTTTGAAATAAAGGATCGAAGACTCAAAACATGTTCCAGAACTTTATGGTGAACGCCTAAAAGCTTCATGAAGCTTCAACAGCCCATCGCTAGAACAAGCTAAGAAAACCAATAGCATCCAACAGCTACAAAACAGAAAAGATGTGGGATTTGAAGCTTGAGAACAGCAAGTCTGAGACACAAGCTCTGCAGTTAGACTGTTTATATAGACAGTGAAGCTCATTACCTTTCAACATTTCCTGTTGGGCTGCAGGTTACAGAGGGCAGCCAAGACAACCGTTACCATGCAAAGCTGGCTCCCCCTGCAGCATTGGAGGTGGCATAACATGACTAAATGAAAAAGTTCTTCAGACTCTGATGCAATTTGTCAATAATTTTGATAAAGGATTGTGCACCAAAAAGAATGCAAGAAGGTGTGATATCAATGATGTGATCTATTTGGGACTTCACATCCACACTCACAGTGTTTACACAAAAGAGGCTGGTTGTTAAATGTCTTGCACAGAAATCCATCCATCCATCCATTTTCCAACCCGCTTATCCTACTGGGTCGCAGGGGGCTTGCGCAGAAATGCACAGACTAAAGAAAAAAAGAAACTTTAAAATCCCTCAGGAGACTTTTAGCCATTTTTTATTCAAATCTGGACCTCGATTCCAAATCCAGGCCTTGTCTTCAGTTTTCCCAGGTAGTTAGTTTAATAATTACTGATTCTGATTGGTCAGAGGCTTCACACCTGACTCACAGGTGAAGGAAGGCTGGAAAACCAGCAGCGCTCAGACCTTGAGGACCGTGATTTGAATAACCCTGTGCTAAAGGGACATACGCGATTAAAGAAAAAAAATTACAGTATCTGGTGAGCACCAGATATGGTAAAAAATATATAAATGAATGAATGAATGAATGAATGAATGAATTTGAATGAAATTTTTTGTGAATATTCCTTAAACAATGACATATAACAACCATTTACATAGCATTTACATTATATTAGGTATTATAAGTAACCTATCAATGATTTAAAGTATATGGGAGGATGTGTGTAGATTATATAGAAATACTACAACATTTTGTATAAGGGATTTCATCTGTGGTTTGGTATCTGCAGCGGTCCTGGAATTGATCCATGGTGGATACAGGAGAACGACTGCATTCTCTTTTCCTCATCAGTACAGGCATTCCTGATTGGACAAAGCACCCTGGCACGCTGAACCCCCCCTCACAGGAACACACAAAGAAATGCATTCACATGCATCATAAAGATGCACCGATTACACGGCTGTCGCTCCCAGACAGCGAGGAGCGACTGCGGAATCGATAGCACCCTCCCGGGCTGCCGCAGAAGGTTCCTGCAGTGCCGCAGCAGCCCGCCAAGCATCCACCAGCGGCTGGATCTCACGCTGTCCTGCGTATAGGCCTGTGTAATATGCTGCTCCTCTGCCGACTCCGGGACCTCAGAATCACAGCCGCGGCGGGGGGCGAGTATGTCGCTCAGGAGGGGTCACAGGATGCAGGCCTCATGGGTGAGAATTGTACCCTACAATGATGACCCCCCCCCCTCGGATTGCTGGCTTCAGCCCTACAGAGATGGCCGTTCAGGGAGACCAGGGTGTCAGCCTTGTGGCTTATTGCCCAGCTGTCTTGATTCATGCAACCACTTCCTGACCCCATACCCTGCTTCTAGTCTTTACTTCCCACTGCGTGCAGAACCTCCAAAGGTCGATTCCCAATCCTGGTGGAGAGCCGCAGGAGTGTGGTGATGGCTATTGGGGCCGTGGGACTCAGAGGCAGCTTGTACAGGCAGCTTGGGGCGGAGCCTGGCGCGGGCGTGGCAGCTGGAGGTGACACCCCTGTCAGAATGATGCGCGACAAGTTCCAGTGGCGAGGTCTCCCCGCTCTGAGGAATCTTCGTTTGCCACTTCTCTCCTTTTTCCCTCTCTTCCTTGGTGCCGAGAGATCAAAATCCAGCATTCGATTATTTTGCTGTTCTCACGCCAACGCTGGGGGCGATAAATGATTTAATTCTTGTCGGCCCATGTTAGCAGCTTTGTGGAGGCTGTTGGCTCAGCACACACCCTAACAAAGCCTGCTGGGCTCTCACAATCTCAGCTGCTCAGACAAACCCTTAATATCCGCATGCAACCTTCTACTGTTGTACCTCACCATGACCACTCACACTCATGACAGCTACTAGACATGTGACTATGGAGATCTTCCTCTCCCCCAACCTACCATCATCACAGCTACTTCATCCACTCTGCCCTCATTCCTCCTAAGCTTGGAGGACCTCCCTCGGCACAGACGGCTTCCTGCAGACCTCGTGGTTCGCAGGGATTACCGCCAGGGCCCAAGGATTTCTGCTTCCTCTCACACAGTGATATAAACATGACGGTAAGGGAGGGCTGGGGACAAGCAGGGAGTCTCTGTAAGAGCTGCAGCAGCGAGTGTGAACAGGTTGGATGGCGCGGGTCCCGGCACACGCTGTGCCACTCGCTGGCAGTCAGTGTCGCTCAGCTGACCTCGCACACCTCGTTTACAGCCCCTGCCCGCCCCCTGGGTACCCTCCTGGCGAACTGCGTGACCCCGGTGCATATTTACACAAGCCGCTCGGTAAGTATTTACTAGGGGCTGTGTCTGCATCAGGCTGCTGAAGGCAGAATGCAGGCAGGGATCACGCAGGGCCTGCAGAAAGGAAGCAGGAACCATTAAGCCCCCCTCCCCCAGCTCAGAGAGATTGCCCATGCCCGCAGCTCCCCACTATGCCGCTTGCCCGGCAGCTGGGGCATCCGACGGCG
>JABFEA020000029.1:1016939-1029048 GCA_019775915.2 Cyphomyrus plagiostoma
CCCCAGCTCAGAGAGATTGCCCATGCCCGCAGCTCCCCACTATGCCGCTTGCCCGGCAGCTGGGGCATCCGACGGCGCTCATTAGTTTTGAACCCTGTGGGTATTGGGTTTCACAACGGCAGTGGAAACACACGCTACCCCAAGATGTGCACCTGATGTTTCCGCTGAACCGTTAAAGGCATTACCATGCCATTTACGCTAAGTCTGCATGTTTAATTAATTGGCAGCAAAAGCGATCGGCATTAAAAATGTCCCTTTATTCTTTGATGCATTGTTTTTGGTGTAAATTAGGTTGTTACAGCCTTGGTGAATGACTTTGTATTTCTGTTGTTTTTTTGTAGTCCTTTAGCATAAACTGCTTACCTGTGAGACTTTCTGCTGGAGAAAAATGCCAGCTAATTCATTTAGTTTGAATTGGGACCATTCAGATCTGGGATGTAGCCTGTGGAGCGACGTTTACAGTTCGGTGTTTGTCACAAATGTTGCTCGCTAATGCTAACTGCTACAACAGACACGCACTTGATTGCACCTGCCACAGCATGTGCAACCTGAACAGAGTTAGAATACTTCCGGGTCTCCATGTCATCCTGTGTGTTCTGGTGAAGAGCTCTTGGGCTTTAAAATGATCCTGGTTTCAGGTGCAGGTGTTCATACTCCAGAAGCTTCTCTCAGAATGTTGAGGTGCCTTTGGAAAACGCTGAAAAGAGGCCAAAAAACGTAGCACAGGCTAAAAGGGTTGGCCTGCAAAAATTAAGGAAATCACAAGGATGGCCCGTGGGGATTTACGGTGGGTGCTACCTAGAGGTCAACATCATTAATGGCCCAAGTCATCATGGATGAAATGTCGATGAGCGAGCAGGACCCTCGCTCACTAAAGGAGTGCAGTTTGCAATTCCGGGTGGAGCTAATTAAAAATCAGACTGGAAAGAAATGTAATTTTGGTACAGAAATGGTGAGGCGCATGAAAATAAACCGGATGTATTGTTTTGTCAAAACAATGTGGACGTTAGTCTGCTTTGAATGCACTGATATAAACCTGACGGCCTTGGGGAACCAGAAGGGGGCGGATTGTTGTTCCAAGTGAGTCTTTGACTAAGTATATTATTGAGATCTGATAATTTCACAGAGTTAATTAAGATCAGATGATGGCTGCGGGAGCCCAGAGTAATGAAGCTGTAGAGCACGACATGGCGATTTTCACCTCCTCCGGTGTTGGAGGAGCAATCTGTCGGTCTCTTCCGGCTTTTAATTAGCCCACGCTTATGAAATGCATTTGGCTTCAACGGAAACGGGACCAGAAGTCCATCCTGTCCTTCGATCATTTATTCTCCCATTCTTGCATATGGTTGGCTTACGATCTTTTGTATACTTCAATAGTAACAGCCCCCGCCACTGTCTCCTGTCTGGAACAGTAGGGAATGAGGGTTATGTTTATGTATTCCAAGCAGGTCGCCTAACCCGGGCGGTGAGTGGCCCAGGAAGCTAAGTCTTTGTGGCTGGGTTTGTGTCCCAGTAAAACGCCCACTTGTCTGTTGGCCCTTCCGTGAGGTCCCTAACCCCAGCACCAGGGGCAGTGACCCTGTGCCATGACCCCCTTAAACAATGAGGAGCAAGATGGCGTGGGGATGAATTGCAATGTACTCGTGCAAATAAAGAATTTAATCTTTGATCATGCTTTCCTTTTTGAGGACGGGAGATCTTAGAGACCCATTCCTGGATAAACCATCATTCCGACTTCCACCCTAATGAATTCCAGCAGGAATCGGAGAAGTGCGCCCAGCATTCATGAAGCAGCCCGTGAAAGCCTGGCTAAAGAGCTCAAGTTAAGAGTCTGTAAATCTGCCACAAATGAGCAGGAGGGATTGTCCCACAACACATTAGGATCTTAGATGTTCATTATAACTGCCAGTAAAAAGGATGTATTCTTACATCACCCTGTTTAATATTTACAATCACAAACCCATCCGACGGTCTAGTTAACCTAACTCTTCCCCGACCCTAACGGGAGCAGTGAAGGTAACTAGCTGGGTCAATTTTACTGGCCAGACTGGTGTGTGAAAACCAGGGTTGAGCAGCTGGCAGATTGCATTCTAAATTAATCGCATCAGCCTCCTGAAAGCTTTGAGGCGGAAATGGAGCTCAGGTGAGGTTGGCTAATTACTACTTTCCAGCATGTCTCCCCATGCTGCTCCCCCGAAACCATGACCTTTTGTTTCTGTCCCTCTGCACTATTTCACTATGACTCCTTTCCTGCTCCGTAATCACCTCCCGGTTCCGTGCTGCCATCCCTGTGTCATATGGCTCTGCTCACCGACATCAGCTTAGGTTATACTCCCTGGATAACATCCCATAAAGAACGGGGAGACTTCAATGATGTCCTCCTTTCCAGAGCGCTCTTAGGTGTTTCTGAGGATGTGATGTCACTTCCTGCCAAACAGGACTTCCTCCTTCCATTTCACAGAGCTGATGTTTCTCAATAGTATGCCTATCTTGTTTCACTTTCTTCAGTATGCATTTATGAATATGGAGCATTCTTCAGAATTCATTTTACAGTGTACATACAGTACCCTGCAAAGGAAATGTTTGAAGCTATTTATCTAGATAGTAAGAGTACTGCATATTTGTACAATTACAATATAATTATTTACAATTTAACATTACAGCACATGTAAATTAAGAGTAATTTTCAAACACAGTTTCAGTGCTCAAACCTCTCCTCAGGGGCACCTCAGCCATTCCAAGTGCTTGTTCAATTTCACCACCAGCCCACTTAATTAATTAACTTAGTTGAGGAACTCAGTGAGGTGTTGATGAGCCATTTCAGCTGTGTTAGTGGGTGAGTTAAAAGTGCATGGGTGTGCTGAATGGTTGCTGGTAATGCTGCAGTGACAGAATTTTCAGGCATAATTTTACATCGACATGAAGATCCACCTGTTCTGTCCATTTTCTGCCACCACTTGTCCTATTCAGGGCTGTGGGGGGTCTATCCAGGAGGCTATGGGTGCAAGGTGGGGAGCAACCCAGGATGGGGTACCAGCATGTTGTAGGGCACAGTGAAACACCAAATACTGTGATTAAATATATCCAGGAAGGACATTAGCGTGTGCCTTTTCTGCAGCCTAATGCTGGCTAGCCTCCAGCCCCCAACCTTGAGGAATCCCTGAAGCAAACAGGAACCCAAAAGCTCTAGCTGTGTTCTGGGGCATATTGGGGCACTGGGGAATGCGCCCGGTTCAGTTCACAAACCCAACTGGCCTGCCACTGTGGACCCCGTGTTGTAAACGAGCGGGTAAATGATACGGTGTTGGGGCACGGCCCGGGATGTTCACAGAGGGCTGGGTTCGGATTCCCAGGTGCTCCCACGCATCCCAGAATGCGGTGGCCCCAGCTTCCCGCTGCCCCTCTGGACTCCGGCATTCCGCACACGTCGTCCGGATCTGTCCATGCGACTGAGCATCATACGGATCACGGGGTCTCCTTACTTAATCCATTTCTGAAGCAGAAGCCGTCGCCCACAGCGACGCTTACAGCTGAAGGTCTTTCATATCTCTTTTATAGCTTGTCGATGTGAAATCATCTGAATTTTATGCCTCCCCGGAGGACTGCTGGACTCCTGTATGTACATTATGTCACCATGCAAGAGGAACATTTTCATCTCCTAACAGTATGTTTGTTTTACGAAAATGTAAATGTCAGATATAAAATGGTTCGTTGAAATCACTTAATTGATTAGGCTCCGTATCACCTGAACATAAAGCCAGTCAGAATGAATGAGCGCAACTTTTTTGTAAATCTTGTCTTGGTGATTCATTTCAGAGATGGCATGTGGCTCAGTGGGCATTAACCCCCATACATGTAATTAGAAGGTTGTTGGTTCAAGCCCCAGCAGAAGAGTCGTATGTATGGGTGCCCTTGCTCTGTCGATGGTGGACCCCTTCTGTGATAACCAAGTTTGCTCTCACTGTTATATGTGTCTTAGGGAAAGCAGGATGGGGTAAACAAAACCAGCATTTTCACAAAGAGATTTATTAACTCTGCTTTCTTCCTGTTTCTTGTTTTTAAATGTTCCTCATACTTATCAGCCTGCTCAATGAATACAATCAGCTCGAGTTCGACCGGTCACCTACATGGCCATCATTATCAGCTTCTTCAGAGTGATTTCGCTGATATCGGGTCGTTTGATAACTGGTCTGTCATTACATTGACTTTCTTTAAGAGCGGCTCTGCTGAAACACTTATAGGGGAGAATTGATAGGAGAGAATGTATCGTGTTTGGCATTTACATTGTTCCCTAGATACAACCTTTGTTCTTCGGGGTTATAATAAACCACATTAAACAGTAAGACGCCAACCGCCACCCACAGCATTCATCATTCGAGGTGATGATGTTTGTTATAACTAGAGAAGCCAGGCTTAGAATATATAGTATTTAAAATGCAGGAGGTGTTTTCAGGCTGGAAAAACAGACTTGCTGCAGTACATTCATGTCTCTCTGACTGACCCTCTATGCATAAAGCCAATTATATCACAATGAGCGACTTGCATAACAGTAGGAGGGATGTTCACGGCTGGGGGCAGATCTTCACCTCTCCCGCAGTGTAGGGCAGACTATACGCTTCCAACATACTATTCACAAGATTTACCCTTTTTTTCCCAGATGACCCACATGTATTTTGACGAGTGCTGTATCCAGGGAACTGGGAGACACACTCAAAGGGAACAAATGAGAAGACAGCAGGCTGGAGACTAGAGCCATTCCTTGCAGGGGGCGGCGGTGAAACCTGCTTTTGATTCTTTATGGGAGCGGATGCTGCTGCTGTATGGCATGGTGACCAAATCCAGGGGCAGACGGGAGATTCATGGTAGCCTGTAAGGGAAGCAGGCGCCATAGAATCACTCTCATGTGAGTTGAGGTCGAACGGAGTTCCGGAATAATCCAAAAAGAAACGCTTCACGTTTCTCTTTTAGCCATGGGCTTCGATTTAGCTGAGCATGGAATCTCATGCTACACTTTCACTGACAAATGTACACAGCTTGTAAAGAATGCTCTGCGTTTTGAAGAAGCAGGCGCCCAACACACAGCCTCTTAGGTTCTTCACGGACATTTGAAATCTAAATTCGATCACATTTTTAACAATTCCAGTGCAGCAAATGCATTCCCTTTCTTACACCCTCACCTCTGGGTATGTAGAGCAGCAACTTTTTTTAAAAAAAGCTGAAATTTCTATCCATTTCACCATCCTAAGCATAACAGTCCTGGATCTTTATGCAGCTTCTGGCCATTGAGTAGAGATGATCACCCATTTTCTGCGTCACTAAAAAAAATGGTCACATGTTGATTAATAAGTATAAGGCTGTTGGTTTAGCGTCTGGAATATGTTCCCTGGATGCTTCATGCCTTTTTAAAGAAGGCCTCCATTCTGCTGTGATCTGGGAACATGTTGCTTCTTAATGGATAGACCACATTCCAAGACAGTAGATACATAAATTATTTAGACCCTTATTCCACATATAGCCTTCGGATAGGCTTGATATTTACACTTTCTTGCTAGAATACGAACCCTGGTAATCAATGTTAGTGCTACTTTCCAACTGTACTTTTTTACTACTTTTTTTTTTTTGCCAGATTACTGTAGCTGAACCTTTGGCATGAAGATAGCAGAGGGTGGAGTGGCGAGGTGGTAGGTTATGGGCTATAGTGGCATCGGCCGCTGGTTGGCATCATCAGAAGCCTGATTCCTCCAGGCTCATGGATTAAGTACATCCTGAGTTGTAAATGATAACAAAATCGGTGGTTAAATGTATAAATTCCCTAGCTGTAGTTTACACAGGTACCGGGAAGACTCGAAACACTCTGCCCACAGCAAAAGTCCCTGAGTGACAAGTTGAGCATCAACAGCAGTTTCAGAATCATCGCTAAATCCCCACCGCGGAGTCCAGAACGAATTTGTTTTGGAGCCGGACAGTTTGGCCGGTACCCGGGCTGCCCACAGTGACTCATTAACGGCCCCATCGGCGTGTAAGCGATTCCAGAACAAGCAAGATGGAGCAAAGCGGAATCGGATGAGGTGGATAAAAGAATTGGCCTGGGGTGGAGTGCGCTGTCACTTGCCTGCATGTGAATCTATGTAGATGGGGGATGCATGATCAAGATATGTAACACAATGCTCTGTGATTGGCTGACCTGAGGGGTGGGAGTGGCCCCGTAGTGACACAACGCCAGTGTGTAAATAGCAAAGCTCTTGTCTGGCAGGTACCCACCATGCCACACATAGACACACCCCCTCAAACACACATTCAGCCATTTCTTGGGGAGGATATCATACAGTTTGTGCGTGATTTTCCACTAACAGTTGTGTTTTGTTTTTCTTTTTCATTTTAAACATGGCCTACACACAAAGCGCATAGTCTTCCAGAAACCTGGCTTGCCGAATTTATTTTATCATTTTATCGCCGACACAGAGGGTCAAGCACAATGAATATAAAGCAGTTCAATTTCTACATTTCATTATCTGGGGAGTACAGTCCAGTGAGGGGGTGGACCTGTCACTCAAATCCCAGACCCCAGTGGCACCAATTAGCTCACTTGTGTCTTCTTCTCGTAATATTCCACACGTGGGATCAGGGGAGGGGTGAGATTCGCTCCCCTCCCAGGTGGAGCGTTTGATTACAAATACTGATTGTTGCAGACACCCTACAACTCAGTTGTTGGCGGTGGGATGGGGAGGCATGTTTGTGGGGGGGGTGGAAGTGGGGAGGGTTGCATGCCAAGGTATACGCTGGGTTGGAGACAGAGTGACCCCTATAATGTCCAGGAGAGTAACAAACGTGAAGAATTCATTTGTGCTATTACATATTTATGTGTTTGCCATATAAACATAAATATAGATAGCTTGATTCAACAAAACATTTTCAAAGCATTCTCAATAATCCTGCAGACCAGAGAGGCTCATTGAATAGACATCTCATATCTGGATCCTACTGCCCTCAATAAATAAGATCAGGGTCACACCAGCTTAACTGGGCATCGATGGGAGTTTGGTGACAGTCTTCAATTCAGGACGAGTGTTCATCCATGTTTTTATTCATTTTTTACACCTAGCCCATTTCCACGGATCATTTACCTTTCCTGCAGACGAGCTCGAAGGTATTCGAGATACCGGCGCACTCTGTGACTCAGACGGGAGCAAATCCATGGATTTCACTCTCAATGATTCATCACACACATCCAATGAGCCTGAATCTCCATCTTAAATTCTGCCTGGAGTTGCCATCCATCCCAAGGGACAGATATCGCCCCACGGGTGGAGTGGTGCGCTAACGGGCGCCTCTGTCCTTCGCGAGTCTGCCAGCCTTTCGTCTGGAGGTGGATGTTTTTTTTCCCCAGGAGAAGGACGGGCAAGAAGATTGATTCGGCCGGCGTGTAATGAAAAGAGAGACGCACAAGAAACCTAACTTCTAATCGCACTTAATGCAATCGCCACCTTAATGCATCATGTACTTGGGTCGACTTTCTCATTACTGCGCGGTCATGGAACGAAGGGTGCAGGGCCCACTGGGGAGAACCTGGAGGCAGCCATGCAAAAATGGGTTATTTAGCTTTGTTAGCAAACCGTTTTTGGGTCTTTGGGACACATGACTTTTCCGTAGCAGCCGCACAGGGTGATGTCAGACTGTCAACAATAATTGCTGGACAAGATGTCTCTAAATACCCCAGGTAAGAATTACATTCTGGGAAATGCTCAGGGGTGCGATCTGCTAGTGACACTTTCGCTGCACTTGAACCGTCGGCTGCAACGGAGGACCGCAAACCCACAGCTGCCTCCTTCTGCCCCCTGCACCTTCATCTTCTGGCAAAATTAAAAATTGTGATTCTCGCTGACGGTGACGCTGGTTCTGAGTTCAGGGAGCTGACTGAAAGGAAGAGGACCGTTTAAGAAGCAAAAGTGGTCCCCCCCCCACCCCCCAAGTGACAAGCATGCTTGGTGATTCAGGGGTGGATGATTCAGGCCATGTGATAGACAGCAGCCCCACAGCACGCTGACCTCTCTTGCACATCTACGGCAGCATGCCAAACAGATTCTCGCGGCTACTTACGCCAGTGTTAAGGCCGTGTCTAAACGGGCGCTATGTGATTTACTGAAGCGTTTCCACATCGGGGTCGAGGGTTAGAACGTGGAGATTCAATTCCCAGATAAAGGGAAATCAGACTGAGTTAATTATGGAGGCCAATGCTAATAGCGCCTACAGTGCCCGTCTGAGGCTTTTACTGGGGGCACTAGCATAGATGTGATCGCCATGGCGATTAATGGGAACTTAACCTCCATCTCCCAGGAAATGATGTGCTGCATTCTATTTTCCTGTCCTGCACCTATAATCCTGAACTGAACATTATTTTATATACCATAACTTACAATGTCATCTCCAGGGTAATGCTTGCCCCTTCAGAGAGATATCTTCATGAATGCTGAACTGTTTACCGTGAATTTACGTGGGATTTACAAAGCTGCGGCCTGAAAGCTCCTCACTGCCTTCTGACAAGAAGCCAGCCACTGCACTGGCAAATTTACCCCAATCCTGCCCCCCGCCCCCAGTTTATAAATAATGAAGTGTCCTACTCTCCCTCAGTAAATATGGAGGAACTACATAAAAGCACCGCTTGTGTCTGTGAACAGAATAGGGATAGGCTACACATTCATGACAGAAACAGGGTGTGGGTTGAAGAATATGTCTAAATAGGGACAGACAGATCAATTAGCTGATTGACGCTGGATGGTGCAGTAGCATGAAGTAGTGATGGTCAAATGAATCTTCATGAACCATTTGCTGTATTCTTTGACCCCACTAGATGGTGCTCTTTGCTTGCTTTGGGGCATGCTTTGAGCATTTTTTTTAACAGAGAGCTCCATCTAGTGCGATCAGAAAATACAGCAGATGGTTCATGAAGCTTTATTTGACTATCACAAGGATAAAGCTCCCTGGAGCGTGTTCAGGCACTAATGCAGCTGCCGGCTCCACCCACCTCTTTGCAGAGAATAGCGAATCTGTAGTATCTTCATATTGATGTCAGGGACCCGAAACATCGTCATCAGCTTCCACTTGCTAAACAGCAGCATTTGTGAACCATAGGTACAGTTTCTTAAAGGGACAGGACTGCATCGATACTTTATTGCAATAGGATCACTGTAAAGCATAAATCTCTCATCCCAGGTACCCACAGATATATACTCCTTACGTTCACAGTTCCTATGCTATTTATTTAATACTAGGTCAATTGGTATGCATGGATGTACGTGTGTCTGTATGTATGTTATTACAGAGGCTGCTAGATAATTTCATTGTGCTTGTGTAAACCACTACCATGATGACATAAAACTCCTCTGGCCTTGTTTTAGAAAGTTCTAAAAGGATTTTTTTCTAGATAAGGGTGCTGGGGTGAAAGATCTTCTTGAGGAAAGGGCTGGCTAACCTGCTGGTGCAACAAACTTAAGCTTAAGAAACCTAACATCTTCAGAAAAAAAGTTCAATTTTGAGAGCTCTCATAATTCACAGCAGGGCAGGGCAGGTACACAATTCAACTGTTTCAGGTGGAACGATGAGTCGATTTTCTGCGCCACAGAGTACCACCAAACAACAGTGAGGCGCATGTGCCAATAAGCATCTGCAGAGGACGTTTCTATCGTGGGAGGGGTGGGGCGCATTCCCTCAACGTGGCATGCCCCCAGGACGTTTGATTTGAGTCCGAGTGGCAGCTGCTAAACTCTGTAACGATGCGTCCCCAAGCAATGTCCTTGAAAGCACTCTCTCCATCTGCTGGAGCCTGGGGCCTAATAGGTGCAGGAGATTACTGTCAGCAGAATGTTCTGCTTGGGTGCTGTGAGATGATCTGGGCCAGTAACAGCAGACTTCATCATCGTCCCAAAAGCTCACATGGATGTGCTTCTGCTATGTGCTGGCTTCCCATCGGAGGGAATTTTCCCATCCCTGATCCCTCTGCACACCATCTCCACCTCATTGATGCCTTCGGGAGAGTCAAAGTATGAATGTAATCATGGCATCGCACCGATCCATACTGTAATATTCTGGATCGCTCAGATAATCTGATCGATCTGATCTGAAGAGTACCAGCAGTGTCTCTCAGCTGCTCCGTCATGAGAGGCACCGAGCTCTAGAAATGACAAACTATGGAAAAAGGCCGAAAGCAATTTTCCAGGTCATTTCGCCTGCCAGTTTTACATGAAGGCAGTTTCGACTGCCTATTCTGAGTTAAGGCTGACCTTTCAGTTATGATGGCTGATGCGTGCGTGCCACACACTTACTGCCTCTGATTATGTCTGTCCTGTCATTTGAGTATAAATTTACTTGAACGCTTTCAAATTTGGCAGAGTGCCCTCTAGTGGACTACAAATAAAGTAGACTTTTTCATCTTGCCAGCTAGTCAGACTAGTAGGCGGGGCAGCTGCCAGGGCCTGCTCCCCCCAATGATATCGAGGGCCCCTCATTGATTGCAAAACTCACATATATGCAGAAAATAAACCTTTGGGAAAATTAAGGTGTTGTTATACATGTCATAAAAACTGGTGACATGCTACTTTTATATCTCACATTTTTATGTATATAATCTCATTAAGGTGGGAGTACAATACTTAAAACTATTTTGAAATGTAATAGTTTCTAATGTTTTATAAACTATGTTGTCAAGGTGTGTGTATTTTTTTTTGTTAAAAAAAGCATGTTTGTGGAATTTGCTAACTACTGCAGTGCATGATGGGAATGATATTTTTGCAACTGGCGCAGGCAGGACCTAGGTGTGAATTTGGAAAGGGGAGGAGGGGGCATTTGTCCCAGGGCCCAGTGTACAGTTGTTCCGCCACTGCTTACCGACATTAAAAATAAAAACAAAACAAACAAGCAAACAAAACATCTGCATTGCAGGAATCGTTCACACTGTATTTTTCAGTGTCTGCAAGATTCTGCAGGGTCAGCAAGTTGTCACTTAGCGTGGAAGGCTGTCCGACTAGCAGGCTGAGAAGCCAGCAGGAGCTCGGGGGTGGGACCTGCGGGGGACACGTTTTCCGAACAGGAAGAGCGATGCTCGTCCTTGACGTGTTGCCTCACTGATGGCACCACCAATCACATCAGCCCTGACAGATCGGTGATGCTCACCGATCCCCACCCTATCTCTCTTTTTCCCCAGGTGTGATGCTCACCTTGAGCCCAATCTGTCTGAT
Organism: Cyphomyrus plagiostoma; assembly: GCA_019775915.2. Classification (NCBI taxonomy): domain Eukaryota; kingdom Metazoa; phylum Chordata; class Actinopteri; order Osteoglossiformes; family Mormyridae; genus Cyphomyrus; species Cyphomyrus plagiostoma. The sequence continues at coordinate 1,028,171 of JABFEA020000029.1, forward strand.
AATGTGTCTCAGAGGGTTCCAGGTCACTCTGATATGCTGACGCAGTGTTCATCCAGCATTCATCTGTAGAGTCGACAGCTGTTGCGGTGTCGAGAGCCCGAGCTGGTGGGGGACGGGCTTGTTGGTTTAGTGGTCTTTGATGGCAACCACGTGACAACCGTGTGGGAACACATCACCATGGGGTCAGGGCGGTGTCGGGGGGCGAAAACGTCATGGTGACAGGATGATGACAAAGCCTGTAGCTTGGAGACCATCCAGGTGTCATTTGGAGCCCAGCAGTCAGTGAGAAGCTGGCGCAGGTGGCTAACAGGCGCCCAAGGTGACGCAAAACCAGCCCCCTGCCAGGCCCCCTCCTGACAAACACGTGTAACGGCAATTTGTCATGGTGCACTCCGCGAGGAAACGCGCTGGGAACCAGAGCGCGCACCTCCTGACAGCTGTGAGGCCGTGAGACTCCAGCTGAGCTCCTCAGAGGCCTCGCTGGCGTTTGAGTCCCTAATATGTTGGATGCGATCTGTGTGTGGATTCCGGAAGGTTCTAGAAGGTGAGCCCAATTTCCTTATCCTGCGTGTGACATTCCAGATAGCCAAAGGCAGTCTCTATTTCCATAAGAGGAAAACAAAACAAAAGAAGATCTGTTGGATTCCTCTATATGGACAACTGAGGGGGGGGTGGGGGGGGGTAACTGAGTGGGAGTGGCCACTCAACAGTAAATGGTAAATTAATACATGATAACCCTCCTACCTATTCTATATTTGCATGGGAAAAATTGAGGGGATTGGTATTTACTCAGGAAATGAAATCAAAATGACTGGGGGGGGCGGGGGGGGGGGGGGGGGGGGGGGGGGGGGGGGGGGGGGGGGGGGGGGGGGGGGGGG
>JABFEA020000029.1:1037877-1057708 GCA_019775915.2 Cyphomyrus plagiostoma
ATATTCTTTCTTTTGCTTTTAATGACAATGCTTTTATTCTGTGGCACTTTGAGATTGTCTTAAATGTGAAGTGCGATACAAATAAAATATATCATTATTATTATTTTATTATTATTATTTTTATTACTGAAACACTGTGTCCAGAATCACACGGCATCATCCCGGCCCTGATCCAGCTCTCAGCAGTGCTCTTGAACTCCAGCGTTCATCACAAGCTGCCAAACTGTGATGAGGCGACACGCAGGCAGCCTGGTGATTAAGGACATCAGAGAGCTAACACATCATGCCACCTGCCATGACAGATCAGGAGTGATACCACTGTCACGGCAACTCCTATCATACTTCTGACATCAGTGCCGCTGTATACACCACAGAGAGATGTCGCAGGCTGCTGTTATTATGACACTGATGTCTCAGCAAATTATTTCATACGGGAGAAGAACTTATTTTATATTCAGAATCCATCCATCCATCTTCCAGCCATGTACCCAGCATAGGGATCTGGTGAGCAGGAACCATATCGCAGGCAGCGCAGTGCATGCCACACCAGTGCAGTCAAGCTAATTTAGACACATCTCCCCTGCCCACATACTTTTGTGGAAGGAGCCCAAATCACAAGAAGGAAAATCCTACAAAATCGCCTATACTTGGAATCACACAAGCAAATTCTGTCGTTGTTTCAGAAACATTCGAGCACATAATTGTCTGAAGATATGCAAAAACACAAGCTCATGGACACAACTGCGTGTTTTTAAACATTGCCTCGTTCTACAGAAAGTGTGTTGTGGGAGAATCTGAAAGGAAGGTAAGCCTGATACTTTCCTTCCCGTTTATGTCTAGAGTTTGTAGGAACCTCGGCCAGCCGCACGCTCCAAGCCTGGCGCCATTGCCTTCCGAGAAGGCCTCCTGAGTTTCAGCAGATCTGGAAAATCCCGTTAACGCCTGATCTCAGTGACGGCAGACGTTAAACTGCTGTCAGTCAAGATCACAGTATGGCAGTCATTATCCAGAACCATCCACTGGCTGTTTTTTTGAGGCAGTGGAAAGCAGCTTAGCGCCCCCTGTAGGCAGCTAGAAAACTTACGACCTCAGTGAGACAGTGAAGGACCAGGTACAATCATTAAGGAGTGCTGCATATCACAAGTGTATCTTACACTGTTTAAGCCCTTCTGCAGAGGCTGAAATCAATGGTCTTTCCATGTCACATATACAAATGACGTTTGCCACACAGTCACCCAAGGTGTCCTTGTGAACTGAAACCGCGGCAGCAGATTATCTGGAACTGTGCAGACATTTTGATCTCCATTCACCCTCAAATTAAAACGCTATCAGCGGCCGAACACAGTGGAGCGAGCTCACAGTGGCATTAATGTAATAAGAGAGAGAGATAACGCTTCAATGTGACAGGCCCTGTACAATAATATAGCTGTATTCACCGGACGTGCATTCAGTGATACAATGTTCATGTTCCATTATCTCTAACATTTTAAAATTATAAAATCATGAAACATATAAAATATAAAAATGGCATTGCTTCTCATGCTTTATTTACCATGGTGCCCAGCTAGGATCAGCAGTATCTGCTTTTGCAAATCAGCTTAATTCGCACAAATGGTGATAATTCACACAATCGCGGAACGTCGTGACAGTGCACACCGCCAGCTTCTAAGTGGATGTGCCTGGCAGGGTGAGGGAGAAACCCTTGAGAACAAGATAATTAATTCCAAAGACAATTCACATTTAATCAGCCAGCATTGACAGCCCTGAGATGCACCAGGATAGGCCACAGATCCCTCAGCATGCCTGCAAAAAGAGTCGCGCTTCTCTCCCCAAAAACATGCAACCCTCCCCATGGCAAACCGAAGCATCTCGTATGTCATGTGGATCCCCCCCCAAGCCAAGATGGCTGCTTTCTGCCTGGATGCCAGCCCACCACACGCGTCCGCCGTCCTGGTTCCATCCTTCCCACATTAACGCCTGGCAATCCGCCTGATGTGCCTGCGCCTATAGCATGCTGTCATTCATGTGAGTTCCTGCCGCCGCTGCCGCTGTATCTGACAGCCGGGGTCCTCCTTTGATCTCCCCATGCGCGCAAATCCTCCAGCTTCACCTCCACCACTGGGTCACATGACCCCCGGGCTCCTGCCGCCCGCCGGCTTTTCCCAGAAGCCAATGGGAGGATGTGCTTTTTGCTCACATCTAGCTGTCTAACTCGCTGCAATCTTTCAACCAAAACTGACACGGTTTACAAATAATTCGGCTGCTTATTACCTTTTTATTGCATGCCGTTTATGAAATATTTCAGGATAACTCAAGTTCCAATTACTAATTTATTTTCCAAATGGTATAAACTGACTGGCATGATCATCCCCTTTAAGAACCAGAGTGTAAATTTCTTATTTTTTCCCCGCAGTATCAGTAAGTTTAATGAAAACCGGTCAGGGATGCTGGGATTTACATCATGCATACGATGCATATTGCTTTAGACTGTTGATATATGCAGCATTACATCAAATCACGCCCTCATAATCATCCTTGAACGCGATCACAGCATGGCTGCATATTATTCTTTTTACAGTGACTTACAAATTGAAAACGTTTTATTCTATTGAGTATTCTGCCTCAGCTATTCCCTGCTCCACAGTAACTCAGAAACTGACGCTCAGTGGAGCTGTTGCATTTTAAACAGTGTCTGTAATTCTCGTCTGGAGAAGAAAACGGTTTTTTCATTGTCAGGTGCTGCTGGGCGCTAAAGATTTTTCCACAGACATGTTTCCAAAGTTTTTATTTTTTTTTCTCTCCCGAAACAATTTATTGGGGGTAGATTAGAACGTGTCAGTTCACGGTTTTACACACTTCTTGTCTGCATTTTTCTTAAACAAAGCAAGGTACCCTTGAGAAAGCATTTCCGTTCAAATCTGCAAAAAAAAAGACTCCTCTTCCACTTCTGGTTAAGAATATTTTTGTCACCTTATCCATGTTTTGTTTTATGAATATGAAGGAAAAGCTATATAGATATATAAATATTGTCCTCAGGCCGTATGAATAGAAATGACTTTTTCATGGCTTTTCTCCATGTTGGTTTTGCATTACCCCCATCAGAAAGGCAAATGCCTTCACATACCCAATGTGCGGGTGGGTCTGGGTTGTTCCTTGCTTTGTACCCATGACCTCCGGGATAGGCTCCAGGTCCCCTGTGGCCCTGAATAGGACAAGCAGTCACAGAAAATGGATGGATAAACTGATAACCAATCTCCGGCTTCCTCAAATGTCTGTAGCTCCTCCCTGAGTGCATCCTCCACTGGATTACCGAAAGCTCAGCTCAAACCGGGAAAGGCAATAATGCACGAAGAATGGGGGAGAAAATGAAACAGCCTGAATTTTTTAAACCTGGCAATAAAAAATGCAGCCCTCACTTGCTTCCGGACCAGCACTATTTATTCTCAGAGTACAATACCTAGCTAACGCTATCGGCTGAGTATGATGATGGACGGGCAGGATGTGCAACCGCACAAGTGCCAGCATGTTTTGGAAAAGCTTATGAACAATGTGGAAAAGCACATCAAAGGCGGCGCTCTGGACGTCCGCTTGCCCCAGCAAGCACGTGCCGGCTCAAAGCGGCTCCCTGGAGCATCTCAGCGCTCCCCTCCCTCTGCATGACCGCAAAGACGCTGTGTTGTTCTCCAGTGCAATCACGACGGCTTAAAGACCCATTAAGGCTGATGCTGCGTTACATAACACAGGGAATTTAATTACAGCCAAACGAGTCCTAAATAATTTACTCTGTGCTTCTAACGGCATCTCCTAATAGAAAAATACTGCCAATTACTGTAAAAAATGTGCAGCTTCTTATGAGAGAGAAAGACTTCAGGAAACGTGTAAATCTCCATGTACAATAAGACACGTCAAGCAGACACTTATTTAAGGACATACTGTAAATTTGTTTCCAGATTTGAATTATGCATAATGGACACCCAAACCAAATGTGTGTTGTGAATTGTGGAGGCAGCACCGGAACTGCAGATCTCACACTGCCACGATCATAGAAGTTCTTGCAGGTTTTAGGTGAAGCACCCATAGCCCTCTAACACTGCTACTGTCGGGGTATATTTGAATTCATTATGTCACTGGAGGAAAAACTCCATACATCTCAACATCCCGGAGTACTTAAAGAGGTATGCTGCCCTTTTAGAGCGTGAGATATTAGCATACTGGCATGTAAAGTAAACCTACATTGCTGCCCTTTCAGAACGGTAGATATTAGCATATTAGCATGTTAAACAGACCTGAAGACGTGTTCATCAGGATGGGCTGTCCATTTCTGACTGTGGGGGCTTTTATAAGATTTCAGAGGTTGGGTTCTGCTAACGGTTATCGACAGGCTCTGCTGGACGTTGACTTGAGATAATCACGTTAAGCACAGCCGCTAAATGGTACCGTTAACCTCTTCCGTAACCCCTAACAGTCACCACAAGCCCCCAACACCCTCCGATGAAATAAAGCAATTGAATGATACCTTTTTTTTTTGGGGGGGGGGGTGTTAGTGCAAGACAGGTCATTCGTGTGACAGAGTTGGTTTTATTGAGCGGAAACTGCTTAAAATCCAGAGAAATCCAATTGGAGGGAAATGGGTGTTTAATCATGGACTCCAGGCCTCCATTACGCCTTTTCCAGTAATAAATTTTAGGAATAATTCTACATGGATATTATTTCTAATCACCACCCACCTCTAAGCGTAAGAGGAATTACTGCATATCCAATTTAATGCAGACTGAATTACCTTGAGCAAAAAAAAAAATAAATCTTTCATCCCTTGTTCCTTTAATTTACTGTTACACTTTTGAAATGCGCGGAAATGAAATATGGAGACATTAAGAATTGCAAATAAGCCACTAAGGCCGACACATTTCTTTAAAGGTGGCTGTTTAATTCCAGTTACTTGAACTCAGACAAGGTTTTTTTTTGTTATTTAATCTGCTTAACGGCACGCCAGAATACAGGAAGGTTAGAGTAGTTGCGGACAGTCCTTACAGAATTTATATTTTATTTATGTCTATTGACTGCGCTGCTGGTTTTAAAGATCGCAGAGATTAGCTATTGTGACAGGACTCCGGCCACTGAATGTCTTCCTGCGGATCGGTCAGGTGGAGCTTCATAATGAAACTTCGCTCATGCAAAGCAGCATCTGTGAGGCAGGCCGTCTCTTCCACGGTGTAGGGGGCCGACTCTCCAGGCTGGCGATTACAGCGCTCAGCACCTCCAGGCCGACATGGACACTCGTGTTTCGGATCGTAGTGGGTCGAATAAACTTGGGGCCGTCCGCAAAATAACTTTTTCTTCTGCGGTGGGTCGGCGCTTTTCTCCGGGAGCCGCAAATTGATTTCTGAGTCAATTAGGTTTAAAAGAGATGAGAAAATTGAGCCCCCAGATGACAGCAATGTACTCCCCTTGTAATGAATGCTAACTTTATTAAAGCAGAATTCATCTCCCAGGTGTGAGAAATTGATTGGGCTAGAGCAGCGGCGGTGTGACGGGGGGGTTGGTTGGTGTGGGAGCCTGTGGGAAGCCGGCCGTGACGTGAAATCTGATGCAAAACTCACCGGGTTCTGACAAACAGGAAAGACCAATTAAAATGGCCGCCATAAACCGCCCCCCACCCCCCACCCCAATGTTACTGGCCTTCCTCTGATTCTGAGGACCTCGCTGGAGGAGGGGGAAGTCCAGCCCATGCCAGAGCAGGTGCACGTTGTTCTTCATTACGTTAAGAATCTCAACACTTGCTGCCCATTTGGTTCAGCAAATAATGAATTGAGAAAGAAGTAAATGCACCAAGAAACAGCTAAATGAAGCAGTCAGCCTATTGTATGACCGCGGTTGGAAAGGGGACGTCGTTCAGCTTGGGCTGCTTATTAACTGCTCTAATTTCTTTTGAGATGTAACTTCAGTGACGCCCTGATATTCTGGGCTGTCCCCAGAAAGTGTGGATAGGGCCGCTAAGTAATTGTATTGTTTTGAGGGGAATTGCATGGAACCTTTTTTAGAGTGAATATGCGCAGCTTTTAGCATATCTAATTGTTTTAACCGACCTCAGCATGGCAAAACACCACCATGCATACATAAAAGTGCATTATAATCAACTTCTGGCCCAGCGGTCCAGCCTCAAACGGTGGCAAAGGCTTGACTTACTCAGTTCACGGTTCACCATGCAGCCCGGGAGCAAGATACAGCTAGCAGATTCCTTTAACCTGAGATCTGGAAGCTTCCGTGCTGGTGTCAGGCACACCCACTATCTCTGATATGCATCAAGTATCTTCTTGGTCCCTTTGGTCTCCTTAAGACCCTCATTTTGTCAGGCCTTTTGAAAGCATGGCTGTGTAACAAGCTGCGCGGCACTAACAAAACACAAACAGTGTTTTGTTAGTGTTTTGTTAGATCTGGTGACTAATCCTACCTGGAAGCACTAAAAGAGAGGACAGGCAGGCACACGTGCTGAACAGATTCCTAATCTGACCTGCCGAGAAATGGGCCCCATTAGCGGAACGCACCAGCGCCGGGCCTATTGATTGGTCACAAGGCCGACCACCTTGAGTACTTGTTCGCCGTAAGACCCTCTGTGGCATGTGCAGCTGGGATGACACTGGTGTTCCCGTGATTCCCCATCACTCTGGACTTGTGTGACCATTTTAAATTAGACCGTGTGATAGAAAGACAATTACACCTCATAGAAAGCGTATGTTCACACCCAGGAATGCTAACTACCCCTAATGCACCCCCCGTTTACAATGGAGATCCGTAAAAGCTTACAGATATATGTATGTTAATGTAGCAAGGCTGTGGGGGTTGAGGTACAACTGGGAAATAGCCTTTAGAATTTAGACCACTCAACTTCCTAGATCACTGCCTTGAGTTACAGCTAATAAAATGGTTTCTGAATGTTTACAGCCATAAAATCATGCAAAATATAACATCCTTATTATGCTAAAATATTCTAATTAGTAAATTAATTAGTTGTCACCCTTCCTCAAAAGGACCTAGTCCTGGATCAGGACAAATAAGAAATGGTTGCTTGGCAACAGAATCTCAACCCCGCAGAAGATGTAACTGTAATACCACCAGCGTGCAAACAGCCTCGTCACTTAATTAGCACTATTCCAGTGTTGCCCGAGGATGTGATAGCTCTTCGTTTCGCTGTGGTCCTTCATCGGGGCTGGGACACAGACTCAATTTCCTGTGGGGCACTTTTAGTTGGAAGCAAGGATTATATTTAGAATAGATTAGCAGTAGCAACGTGTTGGGAAAACAGACCTGAAGTAGCAGGACAATGGAAGAGCAGGCTGGATATTTGTCTAAATGCGTCATTATAAAACAATAACAAATAGCCCACATTAGCTCTCATTGCTACAGCAACTGTTGGTTTGTCTGCACCTGTTTTCCTGTAACGGTTCATTCATCATATACAGAAACAAACTGACACGTACTAAACGGATCTGAAAAGCGGCACTGTAGCCTCTCTAGTTCAAACCAGTGTGCAAATAGGAAAAAAATGTGCATTTTTGAATAATGTATCAAAACCTTCCAGGAACTATTTGCAAAATGAAAGAATAACCATGAAAGATCTGAGTGCTCTGTTGCTGGATACTTCAGTTGTTTTCTCTCTTCTTGCATAAGTTTGAAGGCTGCATTGTCTAATGAATGTGTGAAACGTCCTCCCATAGTAAAAAGATAGACACAAACCTGCTACCCTCCTTAAAATGGCCCGGTGTCCCTGTCCTCATGCCCCATCCCCCTCCCCACCGTCACACCCCCAACTCAGCACAGCCTTATCTCTCACAGCGAAGGGGAGATAACACACCGAGGTCTGTGTTCTCCCTTGCAAACCAAAGCGTCTTCATCAGATACACCAGCCATCCTGATTGGCTGCTGCCCACACTAATCCCCAAACTGCCCCGCCTTGCCTCTGGTCCCCTTACTTCCCCTGCCACACAGGGGTGGGGGTGTCTACAAACCCTTCAGTTACGATCGGATGAACAGGGAGGGAAGTGGCGTGCGCTCTGGTGTAGTGTAAGGACTGAGTTGTAAATTCAAAACTGTACTTCAGCTCCTCATCTGCTTGGGCTGAGCCCCTGGGGATTCTGGGTAACGCCAACACCTCTAGATGAATAACAGAAGCAATAGGACATGGCTGATGGTTTTGCATCTTATCTAATAATGCAGATCTATCTCAGCCTCCCCAAAGGGACCTAGGTACTGCATCACACTCAGGGACAGTACAACCCCGACTCAAGTCTGCCTCATTAGCAACTACATTCTACATTTTTACACAAAATCCCCTCCCCCAAACAACCACACAGTAGTGCTAGTCATCCCTTACAGCTGTTTGATTACAGCCCCTGCAGGCCAGGATGTGGACAGTACTACTAGTATCCCTGAAGTTATATTTTCAGACACAAAAAGATAAACCCAGATTGACTGGCTCTCATTGCTATTGGCCCATTTACTTACAACTCTATAATGGATCACTGCTGTCTCCTTTGTGCCAATGGAGCAGATTATTTCTCTGAAACAGAGCTCGGCCTCTCCTGTCGGCCTGCTTTAAATGGTTTGCTTTAATACTTTTTAACATGTAAAATCGATATACCCATTACGACATGGACGAAAGCTATTGATTATGTTTTTAGGCAATGATGCGTAAGTCACAGCCTGTGCCCGAGATGCAGGATTATTTCAAAGAACTCCCAGAGGTTTTACAATCACAGGAGCTGCAATTCACGCTCCAAGAGACAAAATGAATGGCGTTGGCGAGTATCGGTGCAGGAAAAAGGATGCTCTTTGAAGAGCTGTGACTGCACTCAGGGGCCCACGCCAAGCCTCTGTCACTCTTCCTGTGCCTGCTGTCACCGCCAGCCACCAGTTAAACTTTGGGTCAGTTTAACTATAAATTTGGGTCACAAAAATAAGGCAGCTAAAAATGAGCAGAAGACTGCATCATAGTTGTGTGTGTTGCTGCCAAAACAAATCACTCCAGCAGCAGGGAGATGTGTCTGTCCTCTATAAATGTGCTAATTATTTATGAATTTATGAATTGTGACCCAGTTTACCAACAACACAAAATGGGACAATTTGCATCAAAGGATGTCAAATAAAGTAGAACGTGTTGTCGATGTTTCAGGGGGACTCTTTATCATGGTACACCGCAGTGTTAGTGCGTTGACATTGCCTTATTACCTTTGGAGGCTGTGTACTTCAAACGACGTCCAGGCTAAACAAAAATTGAATAATGTGTTGCATCCTTAAAATGACATTGCCTTCTTGTTCATTCTGTGTCACTCTACAACTCTAGAGAGTGCAGAATGTTTTAGATGCAGCAGACTCACATAGAAAGCGCAAATAAATGTACTGTGGTAAGTGTGTGTGTGTCATTTTAATAAAAGAGATAACTGATCTTTTAAAATGGACGTTTCTCTACTATTAAACCAACAGCCACTATTGGTTTAACACCAGAAGCGATACAGACAGAGAAGACAGCAATTTGCATGTTATTTACAGTCAGAGTTTGGTAATTCAGGCCAAGAGAGTACAAATCCAGACCAATATTTTGTTTCAACCAATGAGTTCAGCATAAAGAGTCAAAGTCACAGAGTATTCAACTGGTTGGTTGAAACAAAATCCCGGTAAGGGGATTAAGGGTATATGCAAGTACAAAGAACTAGGATGATTGGAGTACGCACACTATACTGCTGCACGGGAGTAGCAGCCAGAGGTCGTACTAGGCGGAATTGGCGCACAGAAAAAAAATACGTTGCAGACAGGAAACGGGAGCCCAAAGAACATAATTTGTTCTTATAGTCCTCTTCATTCGTATGTCTGAAAGTTCGTAAGTTGAAAGTTCGTAAGCAGAGGAGCGTCTATATAACAACAACAACAATAGTATCTACAGTACTGGTAGCAGCAGTTGTGTGTACTAAGCTCTGTGGGCCATCACATGATACACTTTGGATGTATGGATGTCCGATAAAACACTTGCGAAATGCACAAAAAATGTCATGGCATGAGAATCGCAGATAAATGGAGCAAAGGGATGACATTTTATATGGCGCCACTTTACGCCAAATGGAACAGCCCATGAGAGGCATCAGCACCTGGGACATTTGTCATTATCCGGCTGGCGCCTTTGGCATTTTCAAGGCCGGTCGGGGGGGGGGGGGCGCTTACCTTCTCATCTGAGGCGGATCTCCCATTTAAGGCGGCCGTGCCATTTCTCATCTGCCTCTGTCCCGTGGCTCTGGTTCAGATTTTTATGCACGCTGAGTTCTTTGGCCCATTTGAGAAGGTGAATTCACCTCATTTTCTAATTACTACAGCTGCCTGCTCAAAGTACATTAATTAGGCACCCAAACATCCCAGAGTTTCAGTCAGGCTGGCTATTTAAGCAGGTTGTCATGTGTCATTCCATTTACCAACACAATATTACATCATTTGTCATGAGTACCGCGTGTTTTCTTTTACAGTTAGCAAGACAGTTGCGGGATTTGAGCTACGATATGCCGAAGTGGAAATTTCCCAGAAAGTAAAAATCTGGACCAAGATTTTGTTTCAACCAATCAGTTGAGTATAAAGAGTCACAGGGAGTACTCTTATACTGGTTGGATTAAACAATATCTTGATCTGGATTTTTACTCTCTGGACCTGAAATTTCCACCTTTGATTATATGCTTGGGTTCCATACCCAAGTAAGGCTGCTTTCTGCTTCATACAGCTGGAGATTTCCTGTCAATACAGAGATTTCCTGTCATTGGGTTAAACACACCACAGTAGTGGAACGCTACCAATCTAAACCCAGGATCCGAACTCAGAGTCCTGATAACAGACTGATAACACCAGTCTGGCCCACCGATGGTGTTTATTGCAGGCAATATGCATCACCATGCAGCAGCCTCACACCGCAACAGCACAGAGTCTCTCCGTGGACCTCAGCGGGATGCGCCGGAGGTTTAAGGCCTGGGAGGAGCACCAGTACCGAGAAACAGGGTCAATATTTGATGAAGACAGTGCCTGGAATCACAAAAGGCCCACGTTTTCAGTCACGGCACAAATCAGACTCCTGCAAAAAAAAGAAAGAAGCGTGCTGTTTGCAGTGCTCAATTTGATATGCAATTTCCTCAGACATCTTAGAAAATGGCAGGGTAATTAGAGTCTGCATGCAAGGCCCATTTGTTAACTTTTTTGGGGCGCAATCTTAATTTTCCTCAGAAAAACGCAGCAAGGAGGCTGTTCGGATGAAAAGGCTTCCGCTTTTTAATGTGACGGCTTACTGGAGAAGGCTGAGCATGTACCTGTTCTAAGAGAATAAAGACTGTGCAGGTTTGTGAGGAAGAGAAGCACAGGACTCAGCTTAGACATGACTGATAGAGCAAACCAGTCTCGATGATTTGTTCCCTGACAGGAAGTGCCCGCTGCCGAATGAAAACACGGCCATATTATTATTTCAATAGGAAACGCAAAAATTCTCCTTTACTTCACTCAAAGCAGTTTAATTCAAGAATTAATTTATGGCTACAGAGCTATTCAAGACCTTTCTTCCAAGTCCTCTAGGTATCTGCAAAATAAATTTTGTGAAGTTTAGTGCAGATTTGACTTTTGGCTTTATTAGGAAAATCTGAGCTATGAAAGACATGAATAAAAAGGCAAGTGAATTAACTTTTTTCCAGGAAAAATGGAATGACTGAAATGACTAATAGTAAGATATAAAAAGTTGACCCCTCCCCAGGAATATAAGACTTCTCTGATTGGCTAAGCTCAATGGGAATGTGTCTATTCATTGCCACATTTGTATTTTAACAGCCCTTTGAATATTGAACCTGCTGATTACTTTCAAGTAATGATTCCCAGCTGGTTTGCTGCAAACTAATTGAACCGTATATCTGTACATGATCTAAATGGGCTGAAGACAGGTTAGAGCAGCAAATAATATCTTCACATATGTACAGGAAGTTATGTATTTGGATTTCCTATTCCCTACCAGTGTTTGTGTGTGTGTGTGTGTGTGTGCATGTGTGTGTGTGTGTGTGTGTGCGCGTGTGTGTGTGTGTGTGTGTGTGTGTGTGTGTATGGGAGAATTATAGTCAGGAGACCACGTCGGTAGTCATATCACTGATATACCGTGGCACAGGGTATCCTGAAAGTATGACTGACACGTGTTAAAAGTCACAATGGCAAAAAAGGCAATTGTCACATTTAATCTCCTACATGACAATGACTGGAACTGTCCCATAATCAGATCTGTTGAGCCCATTAATGGAACAATCCTCTAATGTCACTTTAAAATGGGGTCACTGTCCTCCTAATCTCACGAACATGGATCTCTCTTTTAACAAACTGAATTTTACATACTTGTTCATCCATGCTTGTCCACTGGAAAACTCTAAATCTTAAACTTAATAGCACGTTACTTGTAATACATTTCCTGTTTTGATCTTGTTGAAATTAAAATTGTATTTAATTCATGATTATTTTAATAAATACCTTTGTCCCAGTTTCACTAATGTGCATGCAAAACAACAACAAAGTATGACTTGCTATCAATTAATAACAAGTAATTCAAGGATTATCAATTGTTTCAAAACCAGCTGTCTAATCTTCCTAGTTTTGAAAGTTAATGTAATAGAACGATAAGTCCATGCCGGATCTATAAATCAGCCTTTTAATTCCCATACTGCATCTGTCAGGAGGGAAACCTTTAAAGATCTACTCCACCAGAACACATTACCGCTGTTACATGTTCCTCTGCGATAAGCCAATATCCTTAATGAGCAAATGGAATAAGACCGATAATTAATATTTTCTCTCCTTTTCTACCAGCAGTTTCTGATAAATGATGTATGAGAATAAAACCTCGAGGAAATGAAAATGTAAAGCAAGTCCATTCATCACCTGGTGGGGAGGTTTCATTGAAGACATAGAAGAGCGGCTTTAAAAATCATCAGCTGGGTCAGCAAGGCCTGCTGGATTCTATCCATCACCGGCCGGGCGCTATGGCGAGGAGGCAGAACCGCTGCGTAATTGCCCTCGTGACATAACGGACCGGGAAGACTTCCTCTCACCCCAGTGGTGCTCAGTCCTGCCGCCCCGTCGTGGAGTAGCGCGGATTTGTAGCAGAGGTCTTTGATCGAGCAGACCTATGGTGTCCATCAAATATCACCATGGCAACAGGTCATCATTTAAAAAGCAACAAAGCAACACAACAGGTGGACCCTGGGGTGTTAGAGGACTCATTATGACCTGATATGACGATGCGGAGTGATGCAAACTGACACTATCCAAGACCTCTTAAATTAATAATGAGACTGTCAGAATCCAACAGGGCAGTTGTGGACGGGCGTTAGCACGGATACAGGTGAACTGTTACCTGACAGCAATATGGCTTTTAAAAGAGGGACTAGCAGAGGGAGGTTTTGTGATCACTAGACAACTCCGTGATCAAACTTCAGGAATTATCGAGATTTAATGAGCCCTGTGGTATTCCTTGCCTGTTTTCATGCTCTAAGAAGACATCTTTGCAGGTATGAAGAAGACATTCCGCTGCATTCTTATAATGCCTACAACGCTTACCATTTGTATAACACTGTATAGTCATTACATCAAGCAGCTACACTGTATTGCTCTAGTTTACTTGGCGTGTAATTAGTTTTCAGTTGGTTTGGTCAAAGTATTTTCCCTGTGGTTACTATTTGTTTAAATACACACTTCTACAAATTGGTTTACACTCAGAAGATTGTTATTACTGCAACAATTATAGTGTCATGTTTACCTAGCCCATACTTTAATCAGAACATCACTTGTTGTGCTGGTTTATTTGAGGCTAGTCACAAAAAAGTTGTATTTCAAGTCCAAATAATGATATTTTTACAGTTATATTGTAGTTAAATACATATCTTAGATGCTGAATGCCGGAGACAGATGATGAGGGTCCTTTTGTGTGTAACGAATCCAGTTGGTGTGTAAACTGGATAGGGCTTTGATAGTTATACCATGTTAATGGCTCATCCTCACAGATTGAGATTTCAGTTCAGGTTACAACTGGCCTACAAACGCAACCTCCTGATCCTGTCCTGTTTATGGCAGGAGCTGAATCTGATTCGCTAATTTCCCGACGCCGTTACCATGTGAAGAACACTCCATTGCAGCTACGAGATACACAAGAAGTGCGTCTGCCTGCTGCAAATGACAGAGTGCTTGATCAAAACACTGGCGGAACCAAACATGTTCCGTGGGCCCTCGTTATCCTGTCAGTCATAATAAGGATTTGTAAACGGACAGAAGATCACACATCCAGCATGGACTGTGATGTTATTGGCTGCTTAAGAGCCTTAAATAAGAAAGAATTTGCGGCCTTAGTTGAGAGGCTCCATGTCAAGGGAAATCCCAGGGTGTCATTTAAGAAACTCACAGTGAATGAGAGGTTTGAAACCAGACCTCTTCTGACTGCATTAGAAGTTCATCTGGCCACGCTCACATCCGCGGTGTCAGCACCCGTCCACGAGGATTCCGGGCTGTTAGTGAAACACTCATATTCCTCGACTATTATCAGGCCACACACCAAGAAAGGAGACTTGAAGAATGCTCATTCTTTTACCTCTAAAGGTAAAACTTGTGTTTCTAAACCACCTTGCGTGAGCAAGCACAGAGAACAACATATAGGATTTTAGTGAATTTCAGCGCGAAAACGGGGTCTCCATTGACACACTGAAGGTAATTTTTTCCTCTGTGTTCGGGAGGGTGAAAGTGTCACTTGAAGCGTCAGGCTGAAGGGAGGGGAGTGACGGGTAATTAAAATGCCCATGACGAGTGTGGCAGTAGCACTCTCCCCCCAGCTCCAGACAGGAGCCATGAAGTTTGTGTCCTGCTGGTGGGAGTGGTGGGGGAGGGGGCTTTGCAAAAAGCCCAAAGGGGGTTACAAAAGAAAGACAGACCAAGAACATTTGTGGATCCATACCTGGTCTTTCAGAATCGGCATTTTATGTTAGCATCAAGTGCTAGCAGAATTAGCATTCGCTTGCAGAAATTGCCATTATGAATCCATTCCGTTCAGCTGTTCTATAGTACTTTTTTGAGTAGGAGGTTGGAAATTTTCACGTTCCGAGTTGTCGGAACTGCTTCAATACATATGCAGTACCACTAACAATGCATTATATATGGAATATATATAATATATTTTTCTTTCAGATGATCCATGCATATCGACGTAGAACACCAGTATCTCCAGCAAATGAGGACCCAGAGAAGCATAGCATAGCGTGCATGTGGACATGCATCAGGAGACGGAGGGCAAACGACGCAGCTCTTAGCATGTTTACGCAGACAGGAAACTCCCCAGCACATGTCCAGCTGTGGCTCTTCTCTCCTTGCTTTTCAATTAAAAGGTTTGCGTTGGCATAGAAACTTGCAGCACATACTGCACCAACCACCCAACCTGTGACAGAAATAATGATTAGAAGATGAGCCCTGACTGAATGAGGGCATGCCTGTCAACGGGGAGATGTAGTCATTGATATGGAGCGGATCGGCACCCAGCATCTACGGATAAAAGTGGAACATCAAGGCAAACATACGTCAAAGATGCCGATTCCTCTGTAAGTACAGGCACCATAAATCTATGTTCAGCATAGTCGGGGCATAGGGTGGCATGTTGAAGGTCTGCCATGCGTATCCCCCACGTCAGGTCCAGGAAGTACAAATAAAGACAAAGATTTTGTTTCAACCAACCAGTTAAATTTAAAGAGTCACAGTCACAGAGGACTCAACTGATTAGTCGAAACAAAATCCTGGTCTGGATTTGTACTTTCTGGACCTGAACTATCTACCTGTGAACCCCCAATGCCTTCACATTTATGGACCTCAGGGCCACCCTAAAGAGAGCTGTCTATCAAAACTCTCCCCTCCTCAAGAAGGCAGGACCTGGCACATTTGTCTAAAGCCTCACCTTCCTAAAACAGCCAAGCCTTGCAGGTGGGTGCCGACGTTAATCTTGCTGCACTGCACTTCCCACGATCTTATACATAAAAAAGACATGATTTGGATCCATTTGCAGAACATTTAGTTGCCTTTACTTTGGAGAGCTGTGGGGGTTTTCAGGCCAATACATTCCAGGTGCGCAGTCATGCAAAACCAAAGGGGAACTACAGACATCATCTGTGTGTGCGCAGGGGTACACAGAGTCTGTTAAAGCATCACAGTGTATTTCAGGATCTTGGGTTTGACTTTGTAAGCTGGCAGGAAGCAGAAAGACAGCGATGGGCCAGAATTTGCTTTCACCTGTCGTGGGAATTCCACTAGCTGGCAGCCATTTTCTCGCTGGCGCCCAGCTGGCTTGCAATTGAAAAGCTTAATGGCAATAAACAAAAGTCAGCTGGGCCACGGAAAAGAGAGACGTCCTTCCGGGATGCTCTGAGTCTCAAGGTCTGTGTCAAGCTTGGAGCCAGCTGCTACATATTCTCTAATGTATAAGCAGTAACCTTACCAGCAGCAATTATATTCATTGGCTGAATTCTAAAGGCATTATGTGACCTCCATTCATTGCTGAAAGTTGCTACTGTTACTATATTACCTATTCAGAGGTTTTGCAATTCCCCACAGACAGAAACCTGAAATGTCTGTGTGAAGTAGAGGTGGAGATTTCACGTCCAGAAAGTGCAAATCCAGACCAAGATTTTGTTTTGACCAACCATTTGAGTACTCTGTGACTCTTTGTACTCAACTGGTTGGATTTGTACTATCTGGACCTGAAATCACCACTTATGGTGTGGATGAACCCCATCGGCACAACTCTGATCATCTGGTGCCAGTCAGGATTACCATGGAAACAGGCATCACATGCAATCCTCACCGAATTTGGCCCATAACTGATGGACTATCAACTCTCACTGAGGGTCGTTCAACACCCCACCCGCTCTCTGTGACAAACTGGATGCGAGTGGGACTTGGGGGGGGGGGGTGCTGGATATTAAATTGAAATTCACGGTGTACTTGTTTCACACTGGTTTCTGTTTCCTGTGCCATCTTCGCAAAGGATCACTGTCCCTCAAGACTGTGACTGTAAGTGAGTGTGTGGCAGTGTTGGAATGCCAGGTTCTGTGTTCAGAGTGCCTTTAAAAGCTCTGCCCTCCCTCTCACATTGTTGTATTAACACTGAATGGCTGATGACTGCTGCCATTTGCAGCACTTTCAAGGGTTCGGTGGACCTTAAAAAGTGGGGCTGGTCTGAACCTTGACACAAACGCAGCAGGAGAATTATATTTAAAAGCACCATGTCCTTCTCATGCTGACCAAGTGAAAGCAGAGTGATGCATGCCCTCAATGGAGACTCTCTCTTGGTCCTTCACTGCTGCTCCATTCCTGAAACATATCTGTAGATACCCAGGGGCAGAGAAGATAGCTGGTGGACTTGGGCAGATCAGCATGGCACGGATTCCTCATCTGCAGTTTGAGAAGATTGCAGAAAGGAAAAAGCTATCACTTCTCCTTCCAAAAGCCCCCAGAGAACAAATGCTGCCCATTTTCTTTTATTTTGTTTTGAGACGCCATACATTTCTCTGGCTTCCTGTCCCACGATGCACCCCACCCCTCCATCTCCAAAATTAATCTCTGGAACAACAAGTTAACAAACCATAGAGGGAACTGCTAATGAGTCCATGAATCAATTCAAAGAGGTGCTGGATGCTCTCAGGGAAATGTGGACGTGAGCCTTTGTGCAGTTGATGCTTGTGGATATCGACAGAAGCATTTCTGTAACTCAAAGGGGTTTGTCGATCACCCTGTCCAAGGGCACTGTCTGTGCGTGGAAGACATCAAGCATTTAAACTGGGCTCAAATTTCACACACTTGTACAAGCACATCCATCTATCCAGTCATCCCTCATCACTGCTCCAATACAAGCATCAGCGAGTCTGGAGTCTATTCCAGAAAACGCCAGACCCTGGATGGGATCCCAGTCATTCAAAGGACACACACACACACACACACACACACACATGCAATTACAAAATCACACATTATCAGCAATTTAATGAAGCTTTTTGTCATGGAATTCAGATTTCCTAGAGGAGCCATCAACATGTGGAGAACGTGCAGAGTCCCCACACCCTACATGCCCTACACCAGTATTTCCCAACCTGGTCCTCAGGGACCCCCGGAGAGTCCGTATTTTTGCTACCAGAGTGCGGGAGCAAAAGTGTGGACTGTCTGGCAGGAAGCTGGGAGGGAGCAAAAACCTCGACTGTCTGAAGGTCCCTGAGAGCCGGGTTGGGAAACACTGCCCCATACAGTGCTGCCCCATGAGTCTCTAGACTTCCATACGTGCAGCTAGTCAAGGAAAGGGGCCACAGGTTCAGCTGTAACCTTTTCAGTTCACACCGACATGAGCAGAAGCCTGGGCCTTTATCGCACGTCACTCTTAAAATAAGTGTGCCACCATTCAATGGCCAATATCATGTGGATCTGGCATTGCGAATGCGGAGAGTTGGGAGGTCAAAGAGGTGCTAGCCCGTGGGAAGTGCAATATAATGGAGCTGGCAAATGGATCCTGGTGATGGGGGGGGGGGGGGTACGGAACAGGGGAGGATGGAATGGAGCCTTGCTTTGGGCTTTTGGGGTGCAAAACACTGAGGGGCAGGGAGTCAACACAAATAATAGGCTATAAAATTGGGACAGCTGCTTCCTCACAAAAAGAACAGGACATTTCAGGTCCCGAAAGAAAAAATCTGCAGGGTTTCGTTTCAACCAATCACTTGAATATAAAGAATCACTGTCACAGAGAACTCAATAGGCTGGTTGAAATAAAATCTTGGTCTGGATTTTTACTTTCTGGACCTGAACTATCCACCTCTTCTCCTGGGTGATGTTCCTGCATGACAAGGGCATAGCGCAGAGAGACAAAGTAAACATGGCAGCTGGGAACTGCCTCTCCCCCTCAATCATTCTTGAACGTCGGGGTGCTTCGACGTGCCGATCACTCGATATTTTACAGCATAGGGCAGTGTCTCTGTCGGACTTCTCACTTTTGTTTTACGTAAGAAGGACCTGCTGTTTCATGCTTAAGTCACAGACGAATCAGGACCTCAGCATCAATTAGACCTGCAGTCAAACACAGTGGAGTGTCTGTGAGGCCTCTTACAGAGAGCAGCGTCACACGCTCACAGCAGTAGGCAGGGCAGTTAGCAGGACCCTGTGCTGCTTGTGTGAGCCTGAGATGGAAGAAGGCAGAATGCAGAAAAAGTCCGGGTCAGTGATTCTAAACCCGCGATGGGTGACTCACCATCAAGTAGCCAAAAAAATATTCTAAATAATTAAACTCCAACAGAGGTAATGGCTCTTTTCCCTCCACACTCATAGAGACTTAAAGAACGAGACCTGCGTCCTTATGCCAAAGGATTCTGCTGTCTGGATCTAAGGGTCCAAGAGAAGAGTCAGGCAAAAGGACTTCTAACTGGGAAAAGTATGCATATCCCATGCTACCATTTCCCCGGTATAATGATGCCTTTTCTTACAGACTGTTACAGCCATCTGGCCTGTCAGTCCATCAGGCCAATCCCTAATAAGTGATCTATACCTCCATTTGTTTACTCAGACACGTCCTATAAATAAGTCTTATCCTTCGCCTTAATGACGGAGCACATGTCTGCAGAATTTATGCTTTGCAACTGCAATGTTTAATTCATGGACTGTCTCAGGCAGGCTTACGGGCGCGCCCGGCGCCCCCGCCGCCGAGGGCAGGCGGGGGAAGGCCCGGGGGGCCGGGCGAAGAATAAGACCCGAAGGGAGGAAGCGGGGGGGGGGC
>JABFEA020000029.1:1086051-1106788 GCA_019775915.2 Cyphomyrus plagiostoma
ACACACACACACACACACACACACACACACAAACTTTTGTTGGATTAAACAAATCTGGGGTGAAGTTACTGCCCTTCTTCTCCTAGAATCCCCTAATTTTAAAAAGGTTGATTCACCCCTGCTGACCACAGCAGCTGCTAAACCTTCTAGCAGCTCTGGACTGAGCAAGGAAGACCTCCGATGCTGCCAAGGTGAATTATGCATCCTGGAAGCTTTATGTTTTATATTCTTACCCTTCTCAATGAGGACGAGACTTATCAGGCAACTATGTGTCCTGCAGTGACAGGGAAATTCATTATTATTGTTGTTGATTCAATTCTCTGTTTCTTATGTAGCTAGTAGCCAGGCAGTAGTATTTTTGCTGGGCAAAAAGTGAGGAATGCAATGAGAAGAACCAGCCGCCATCGAGCAGGAACATAAAGACAGGCACGACACCAGCATACGATGCCGTGCAGCCCACCTTCTGCCGAAAGAAAAAGAAAAAACACAAGTGATCTCCCACCGTGGAGGGTGGCACCAGACACTGTAGGTCCATGGAGGTTTTGTCTGCCCATGGGTCCAAAGGCACGACAGGGCTCACCTCCAGGCTTGATGCCTCCTGATGAGGGAAGTGGAGAGGGCGAATCAGCCGCCCTGACGCACCACAGCGTCTCCAGGCCAAGATCCTGGAAAGATCCATCTGATTAACGCCAAACCATGCGGCAGCATTCAACCAGAGCGCAGCTTGGGCTCGCTCATTAGTGGGGGGGGTCATCCTGGCACCCAGTCCTGCATGTCTCCGTGACTCCTGCCTACCGAATCTCCCACTCGTCTTCTTACTCCCAGGGTAGGGGATGAAAGGGTTTGGGGGTCTTTTATCTGGGGGTTTTTTGGCACCGCGTCTGATAGAAGAGCAGGGGGCCCCTGGGGGTTTATCCCGCGGTGAGACCTGCTCTGATCCGTGATGCTGGGTGCGTGTCACTGGCGTTGGGAAAGGTGACGGGCTACACATCTATGCAGAACAGGCGTGCACACATCTGTCTGCTCAGGCATTTGTCTCCCGTCGTGTTATGGACGTCATCACCCAGGGACAAAGATGCCTCCTATTTATATAGCTGTATATTTTACTGGAGTGTCTTGCTCAGGGTTCATAGAGCACTGCACCCTCCACTACTGTGGGACGTGAACTGACAACCTTCTGGTATGGATTCTAACAAGCAACAAAGGCTACACACGTGAAGTGTGCGCCCTGTAGAAGTAATCTTCCAAAGAAATACTTGATTTTCATTTACAAGCCCTTTCCTTAGGGTGTCTGATGTAAGCATTTTCTCTGTGGATATGGGGTACGACCCCATGACAACTTTGGAACACCATAACGGCCTCCCAGCCCATGCACCATAATTACATATTGCTGCCAGGTTGAGTGTGTAATCACTGGGGTACATTTTCAGGTTATCTGCACCTGGGGGGGAGGGGGGGTTTGTGTGATTTTACAACACTCTGGCCCTCATGCCGGAGTGCGCAGGACAAGGAAATGCATGTTTTGCACTGCAGGCTTTGGGGAGATAATGGTGAATTACTAGAAACCTGCACTTCTTACACATCTTATTGGTAGGGGGAGGGGGCCTGTCTCTGATAACATGCCTTGACGTTGCTGTGTCATAATTAACGAGTTTGCCGAGAAAGCAATTATAGCGTAATTAACACTATTAAAGGTTAAGAAATCCCATCAATATTACTTAGCAGAATAAAAATATTTTTATATAACTTAGAGGTTACCAAAGATGGGCCTTAAAACCTGCGCCATGATTTAGCACAAAGCTAACAGTATGAGTAAGAAAGGAAGCAGCACACAAGAAGCTTTTCCCTCCTTGCTGTTATTCTCAGCGAATTCTCTCTCTCCCACTTGATCTGTCTCTCCCCCTCTCCTGTATCCTGTACGCTCTCCTAATTCCCTATTGGTCCAGTCATTCTCCATCCCCCATCATATGTGTTAAAGTAAACCTGCCCGTCAACGCCACACGCCGCCAAGCAGCAAATGATACGAATAAATAAGCACGACAATATTCCCATTTTGGCCGCAGACTGAATACCGGAGACAGAATGTCGGGTGCAGCAATCACCCCTACCCCACCCGCGCCTGATATCTCGCCGGTTTGTTTCAATTCGAATGCTAAGCTGCCCGGGAACACATCCTGACACTCTGATATCCTGCCGTGAGGAAGCCGAGGCCCTCATCGTCATGCCGAGCCCAGTGAAGGATGTTTTTAGGTGCCTGTTGTGATTGCTCATTTTTAGGTGACTGTTGTGCTTGCCCGTTTTTAAGTGACTTGTGTCTGGCGTTTTTAGGTGCCTGTTGTGCTTGCCCATTTTTAGGTACCTGCTGTGATTGCCCATTGGAGGATTAGGCCTCTCTACTACGTTACTCTGATGTGTTTTAGCCGACTACGCGGGTGGCTGACAACCCAGGTGGTGGGTAAAAATAACAGCTGCACCTCATTAAACAAGTACTGCATAGTGAATATGGGGAACAATGGCCTGTATTTGGAGCATTATTGAATAGGTTAGCTTTAGCAAACCTCCTCAAACAGCGTCATGGATGGCATCAGTGCTGGGTTGTCTGTTCTATGCAGGTTCCGATGGCACACTCGGTGGTACTGAAGAAAGCTGGTACGCCTAGTTATTTGGTAAGACAGACCCAGACGGCATCACATGACTTACGCAAGCCCTTTAGCCAGCAGGTCAGGGACAGCCTGCTTATCTTCTGATCCAAACAAAATCCAATCAGAAGGATTTCACCTGAACGCTTACCTGACATTGGATGGGAAGGAGGTATGGCGCTACTCATTGACTGGCAGATGGCTGGCTTGTATATATGGCACGTTCAGGAGTTTGTGTGCTTTGCTGTCATGGATTGATCATCCACATGTCTGTAAGAGCATGCATTTACCGGGTTAAAGAAACAATGGGGGAGGGGACGAGGACTCTCCCAGCCGGGGAGGGGTTGTGGCCACACTGTGCAAAGTGGCACCTGTAGGGTCACTATTGGCTGCCTCCTGTAAAATTTGAGGCTTCCACATCATCATGGGGGCTTAATGTAGGGGTAGATGTTAGTCAAGGCAAAGATGGCATGGTGAAAATTCAGGGCCATGCCACCCAAAGACCACTGAGGCCAAATGACAGAGAGGAGATCGAGTGGACATGCTAAGCATTCAGGATGTCAGGTGTGGCGGTGAAGGTCCATCCTTCATGGCATCAAAAACCTGGGTGCTCATTACTGTCGCACCATTAAAGCAGCCTGACCTGTAGCTGAGACATTCTGCCCACTGTTTACCCTGCTGATCGAGGGCAAAGTGATTTGGTAATCCCCTGGCTGAGGAGGAGATGTACCCTGTATCCCCAGAGCAGCACTCAACACTTCCACCAGGGGGCAACAGCATGGAATATGGCCAGTTAGTCTGAGAAGCCCTGTAGTCTTTAGACAAACGTTGGTGTTCATTGTCAACATTCTTAGTGGGAAGGTCATGACACATGAGTGGATGACAACTACATTTCATTTACCTAGCATGGTGACACCATAAATTGTAAAATAGTGCCATATATTATGTAATCTCACTGCCAATTAATGTTAATAAGGATCTTCCTCCATCCATAATTCCAAATAAATAAACTAGCTTGCATGAAATTGACTGTTTAAAATGCTCTTGATGTCTCCATGCAGGAAGATACCTTTTGAAGGCACTTATTAGTATGATGGTAATTAATGTAACGGAGTATCATGGCAAGTCCCTGGATCAAAGCTGTGTTTTCACCTGTCCTGAGCTGCTTGGGGAAGTTATTCGCACACTAACATCAACCTTGTGATGAAAATCGAAGCTCACAGACTCTTAGCAAGCGCACAGATCCAAGAGCCGCTTTACATCATACAGCCCCGTTACTGTGAACACAAAGCAGTGCAGAATCGCTAGCAGTCTGAAGGTGCTTTTCACACAGCAGTGGAATCCAGGCCTGTGTTTTCCCATCGTCACTCCCGGCCCATCCGCTCTGCCAAAGAGCCGCCCTGTGTAGGCGGCGAGCGAGCGCAGGCTGACCGTGCCAGAAGGTCTGCGCTAGAAGGTCTGTGCTGGGCGATATCCTTCTCACACACACACACACACACACACACACACACACACACACTTGGCACCAAGCACGACATTTCTTATCTGAAAGAAAAATATGAAAGCATGCAAATATGATTTATGGCTAATTCATTAGATAGCTGCTGTTAAACCTTGCCGACTGGCCTCCATGGAAAACAATCAGTGGGCCGGATTTAATCAAAAATGTCTCGGACTAAAGTAGTGGTTCACACACTTACGGTAACCCCAAGCCACATACCAGCATTATAACCAGCGTTTACATGTCCTGATGCCTTTGCGTACCATATTACAAATTAAAGGATAGTAGTGATAAAACTTTAAAAACTGCATTGGAAATATAGACTAGAAACCAGAACTGAAAGCCAAGTTATAAATCTTTCTGTATAAATCTTCCGTGGTCTGTAACCTAATTGTACCTCCCCAGCAAAGTCAATAATCACCAGTTAGTCACTGTCAGACACCAGGTTACTGTCTGATTTCATCAAATACCGATAAAATCATGATATCACACAGCCCTGGGCTGGAGTGGGCTATCCTGCAGCGCCAACGTGTGCTACAAACCTGAGCACCTTTCAGACACCTTCCTCTAACCACCAAGACAGAGAGCATTTACCCTAAACACGTATCAGCCAGAAGATGGCCACCAGCAGCATCACCACACAAAACAGCCTTAGCTGCCTCTCTGGCTGATTCAGCAATTTCCCACTGAAAGCCCCTAAGAGACAGCAAGCTACAGGCATTCTAGGCATTAAGGGCACCATGTTGCCAGCGTGCCCACAGATATTCAGCACAGGAGAGCATGCATCAGGATGCACGGCCGGATTTAAACACCCTGATGGTGTTAGCTGTCTCCACACAGCGTGAAACTGCAACACCTAAGAGACTGTTTTTTGGAGGGGGTGGAAATATCGACACTTGAGGGCAAGTGCACTAAAAGCTAGACACTCCCCAGTAGATAAAAACTGAAATATTTATGATGCCTAGTACACTTTAGCAAATGGCTCAGATTGTAGAGTGGCCTACAGAGGTAAAAGCTCCGCACTGTACGTGACTAGTTTCCATCAGTCGCTTGGGAGCCCTTTGGGGTCACCTCTGACCTGTCTATTGCCTTCAGAGAAATTTTCATTATTGACGTCCAGGTATTTGCATAAAATATTTATGCACTATTTTGTCTTTTTGGTTAAAAGGGAACGTTTGTGTCTCACATACAGCGATAACTTCTACCCTTATGTCATGCTTGCCTAAAAGAGAGTTGAGCAGCTCATAATTTAAGCAAGGATGGGCTCTTTGCCAAATATGGTTGATAAGGTTCTCACAAGTTCTCTGACCTCCCCTGTACTGCCCCCCCATCGCAGAGCGACTGCTCCAGCGAGAGTGAGAGCGAGGACAACTTCGTCATGGTCCCACCACGAGACCACCTGGGCCTGGCCATCTTCTCCATGCTCTGCTGCTTCTGGCCCCTGGGCATCGCCGCCTTCTACTTCTCTCAGGGGGTAAGAATCTTAACAGCTGACCCGGGATCAGCTCACCACTGCATCTGGTCCCTAAAAACTTGCACAGCTGTCCCGGGATCAGCTGACCACCGTATCTGGTCCCTAAGAACAGGCACAGCTGACCCGGGATCAGCTCACCACTACATCTGGTCCCTAAAAACCTGCACGGCTGACCCAGGATCAGCTCACCACTGCATTTGGTCCCTAAAAACCTGCACAACTGTCCCGGGATCAGCTCACCACTGTATCTGGCCAGGATGCCACGCTTGGCACTGCAGTGGCATGGCTCAAACTGGCAGTCACTGCTAGGGGTGAATATATATACTGTTAGGGCCATTCTGTTCTAGGAGGATTATCAGTAACCTGTCAGCCTGAGGTTCAGTGATGACTGCACTTTGATCCGGCATCAAATTACGTGCCCCCCTGCGGATGTGAATTAAGAAGCGTGGGGAGGGACTCGCCGATGCGGAGGCTCCGTTTAGCGCTGCGGCTCTGGGCCGCGCTGTCTGGGCGCTCGCCGTCTGTCGGCTCGCAGCGAGGGGCTGCTTTCCATTTTCTCAGCTCTTTGCAGAAAAGCCGCCACCCATCAGCCACCCCCCGTCCCTGCCTGTAATAGATTTATAGACACGCGGTGGAAGGACGACAGAGAGCCTGTGGATGGGGTAAGGAAGGCACCTATTTCAGGGCCAAGTATAATGATCTGCCGGAATAAGGAACAGGAATCTGGCATCATCC
This sequence comes from Cyphomyrus plagiostoma, assembly GCA_019775915.2. Classification (NCBI taxonomy): domain Eukaryota; kingdom Metazoa; phylum Chordata; class Actinopteri; order Osteoglossiformes; family Mormyridae; genus Cyphomyrus; species Cyphomyrus plagiostoma. The sequence continues at coordinate 1,092,401 of JABFEA020000029.1, forward strand.
ATTTTGTGCACTGAGACCCAGCATTGTGCTACGAGGACGCACTCGGCCCAGGTGAGGGAATATCTACCAATGCAAAGTAATAACCAGCCTTCCGAAAGCGATACTTCCTGATCCAGTGTTCGCATCTTAAACCCAGATGTGTTTAGTGAATAGCACAATCCACTGTTTATATTCAATCAAATTAAATAAAACATTGTAGCACTGTTTGGTCCCATTTCTATACTCAGTCATCTACTTCAGTCTTTACCCGTGCCTGTCTTTGTGTGTAAATGAGGCTTGTGGCAATTCCATATGCAAGCACCATCCTGGGTCTTTATAAAGATGAATGCTATAGAAATGCAAGAATCACTGGCAGGTGACAGATTTCCCCATCCACAAAGTGTCTTTTGACTAATGAACAATTTGCGGGAAGAAGGTTCGATTTCAATAGCAAGCAGGACCAAGCGGGTCGTCCACCCTCGACATTCCAGCGGAATCGATACATTTACTCTGGATTTAAAAGGTCAGGTGCCGCCAATGAGCAGCCAGCAATGCTCCCCCCACCCCACCCCACACTGCGTGCACAGTGTGGCACTGAGGCGTGCTGCTCCCCATTGGCCAGGCAGACAAGGCGACAAGCACCCGCGCTTAATGAGACGTCTGCTGCCGCACCTCATGTGGCAGCTGAATAGCTCCTCCTGCTCGGTAACTAAAACCCCATTTACACCCCCACCCCCTTTACCGGGGAAGCTGATGTGGACCCGTGATTAATTCGATTTACTTGATGTTGCCAAACACAACTGTCCACCGCTGAAGGGAACGGCTCGATATGACGTGACGGATCGTCGGCTTGGCTCTGAGAGCCAGTGGCTCCCCCTGGTGAAATCGGGGCTTGTTTGGATGTGGAGGGAGTTCCGGAGCTGCCTGGGTCCTTCCTCTGCATACACCACATTAACATACACTGGCAGCTGCTCACACAGGAGACTTTGACAATATTTGTCAAACTGTCTAATATTTAAACTATTAGCCATGTGTACGAATCATATATATGAGCCTAGCAATCACAGATACTGTATGAGTGATTCATATGTATTGGCCTACAAAGGCAGCTCTTCAATGGAGCCAAGCGCGATGAAGACCAATCCTCCCTGCTGGGTCAATTGGGGTGAAAATGACACTATGAGGTCGAGTTGCTGTCCTGTTACACGGAAAATTCCGGCGCAACGCATCCTGAAACCTCTGGTCTGTTCGATCTTACGGAGCCTGATCCGATATGAGTTAAAGCCTCTAGTGAAAGCGGCCGCAGAATGTGGTCAATCATTCATGGGGGATGGTGGAAGACTGGTGAGGGAAAATAACGGAGATGCTTGTCATCACAGCAACAGCGTGGGGCCGCTGCAGAGAGCCTCCAGGTGTAGCATGTAGCCAAAAAAAGCAGCTTGCTAACTGGGGGCTGTGTAACCGTGGAGTGGCCTCGACGCACCTATAGGGGCTCCTGTATTCCATCTGCAGCCGTGACTGCATGTCATTTCTAGTGCAAATGAGATAATGGGCCTGGTGTTAGGTTTAATTTTTTGTTGGTCGTCATAGCAACTAATGCTTACCTCTTTCTGAGATCCTTTTTGCCTTCCCGTCTTCGACCTTGTGCCATAGTCTGCCGCATGTAACCTGTTTGAAAAGATTAAAGGATTAGACCAGGAAGATTCTGTTTGGTTGCATCCTTTCAGCCTTGGCTAATTACCGCAGCTGCTTTGTAACTGGCTATTAATACCGTAGGGCAGGTCATTTTAATCTTTTCATGCGTGACATAAAATAAAGGCTAACCAGTCTGTTCTCAACATCCTAAATCTGACATCAAAGTTGAGGTTTATCTGTCTTTGAGTTGGGTGAGGGGGCGTGGCCGAACATCACATTATGTTCTCCGCAATGTATATAAACTGGTGTGTTGGTTGTTTTTGCCCCATGACTGTTATTGTTTTCTGAGACTTGATCTCCTGCAGATGATTTTCTGCCCCCCGCCTCACATGCCCACTGACCAATCCCTGGAATAGACCCCAAACCCCAAATGAAGGGCCCATTCCAAGCCCAGAGCCACTCACTCAGCCACCTGCCAGGTAGATGCCATTGCAGTGATGGATATAGTGGCATTGAATTAAGTGAATTTCCAGGACTTCCTGACCTTTAGGGAGAGTCTCCCCATCCTGAGCTGCTTACAAAACCTTGCACATCAGTTTCTCTTGCAAAAATGCATATCCCAACACTGCTATGCAGTCCTGTAATATCATAACCATTAATGGATTTATGACAGCAAAACAAGCTATTATTCCCCCCTGGCATTTCCCCCCCAGCGGCTAAGCCGGGCGAGAATCACTGACAGCCCTTCTCATCCCATTTTGGTCATTTCCCTCCAAACACGTCACCCCCGAAGAAGAGGGACCAAGAGGAATACACTCGCAAACACTTCCTGGCGTCGTTCATTACCGCGTCCAAGTTAAACGCTTTAACATCACCCCTGGAAACCAAGGCTTTGGCTTTCAGACCAGGAGGAAAGGCACCGTCGATCCCCATCACGCCCTGACAGATCACTCACTCCCTATTTCATTTGCTTTGTGCTTCTCCCTTTTTGTTCCATTCTTTTATTTCACATGTTCTCTCTCTCTCTCTCTCTCTCTCTCTTCCAGACCAGCAAGGCCATCGCTAAGGGAGACTTCCCCCTAGCCAGCACGGCCTCCCGGCGAGCTCTCCTCCTGGCCGCTCTATCCATCACCATCGGGACGGGGGTCTACGTCGGCGTGGTTGTGGCCCTCATCGCCTATCTGTCCAAATCTGGCCACGTATAGGGGAGGGCCCCGGCGGCCCCCCCCCCCCCCCCCCCCCCCCCCCCCCCCCCCGGCGGGGGGGGGGGGGGGGGGGGCCGCCCCCCACCGCCCCCCCCCCACCACCACCAACTGGAGCCTGGCTGATGCGGATGTGGGCCATCAGACTCCACAGCGCCTCCCTATTGGCCAACATCCACCCACCACATCAGATTAGCCCGGGAAAGGAAAGGGGGGGGGGTCACAATGGAGGGACTGAAGACTGTCTGCCGAAACGTTACCTTAACGAAACGAATATAAACATCACTCACATTGATCTGGACTAAACCTGCTATTCTGCGCCAAGCCCTGTTCCGGGTTGGTTGAATAACGGGGGGAGACGGGCCAATTAGCAGAACTCCAAGGGAGCCTGCACAGACGGCGCCTGGAAGAGCGGGGGCAACGCTGCTCTGCGATTCCCTCTGATTCACATAATTAGCACTGAGTTCTGCTTGGAGGAAATTGGAGGCTAACCGCTAATGGCTCCTCTTAATTCATAAACACAAACATATCCTGGAGGTCTAAGAGGGAAAAAAAAAACCTACTTATCCCTCTGTTTTCCGGGACTAAAAGAGCCGATCTGTTCTTTTTTTAAAAAAAAAGAATCTGCAATGTACAGATGGTGTGTTAGCATCGAAACTGTTCCATCTGGAAATTGCTTGTGTTTGCCCAAGTGTTTTTACAGGCATCAAGGCCCACTTTGATCTTTAAAAAGGTACCAGACGAGTGGCTGAGAACGGAGGCCCTGAACGCCAAGCGAGAGAATCGACAGGAGGACTGAGATAAAACCGTGACTCAGAAGAGAAAGAGGAAAAAGCCAAGGGCCGCCGTGGAAAGGAATTTAAAAAAATGCTACCCATTGTGTCTTTCCCTTCAGAATAAATTAATCTGGCATGAGTGAGAATTCTCCCCTCTCTGCTGCAGTCGCTGCACAGCTATGAGGCACAGCGGTGGAGACAGAATACTGCTGGATGTCAGGGACACGCAGTAAAGTACAGTACAGCGAGGTGTCTAAGGGAAGCCTAAAGGTCTCGTTCTTCTCGGATTCAGGGACTCCCTCAATCTGTTTCTCCTGCTGCCTCGTGCGTCCAGCTGAGTGTCGCCTGAAGCTCGGTGGGAGCTGGACCGTTGCCTTCAGACGAATGATTGATGGAGCACATCAGGTACGGGAGAAAGACAATGACGTCTGAATGAAAAGAGGCAACTCTTGTTCTGGAACCTGTGGGACTTCAAAGCACATGTCCCTGTCATTCTTTCCTTGGGGTCTACTCAACATAGGTGCTATAACAGCAGACAATCCTGATATATCACCATAGAGACTCCTACATTGATTTCTTTGAAAGATCTCAATCTCAGCCTGTATCTACCATGTCAAGACGACTCCTTTCAGCTGGCAGTTACTCTACCCGAAAATGCTACTTAATCAAAAGATGAGCTGCAGGTTGTACCTTGGACCTTGAGTTATGACCCTGGGAAGCAATTCCATAAAGATGGAACAGTGTCTATTAATTGATATTCAGGACAAAAGTTGATGTCTCCTGGACAGGAACGTTGCAGCAACTAGGCTAGACATTGCTTTGTGCTCTAAAGATTGCAGCCCAGACAAAACAAATGAATCACTGTGCTGCCACATTTGTTATCTAACACATGGAATACAGACCACTTAATTCCCATCCGTCAACAGGGAAGAATCCTAGAGTGCTCTGAAAGGCTTTTGGGTGACTCAGAATTCACCACCTTAGCTAAAATAAAAAGCATAATCCTCAACAGAAAACAGGCAGTGTGAAGCTAGGGCAGCAGTAGTGAAAATGAAAGGAGCATGCAATGATTCCCAAACAGTGCAAAAAAGATATTCTGGAAAATGAAACGTCTAATTTAATGGCACTGAATATGTGCCGAAAGAGGCTTCATGACTCTGGGGGAGTCAATATCATTCTGCTGGCCCTGAAGATGTTTATTCTCCACACCAACACCCAGAGCTGGAGGAAAAACACCAAAAAATTAGAACGGGAGCAGGAAATAACGAAGAAATTAAAGTAAGAAACCTTTAGCCCTTTAAAAATTTTTGAAAAGATAGCATATGTTTACTGGGACCGCGAATGCATTAGCCTTATGGAAATTAAGTTAATGCTTGTGAGAAACAAAAAAAAAATATGTAACAGGTGGCAAAATAATTGATGCTGGGGAAAGAGACACAGACAGCCGGGTTTGGTGGCATTAATGTAAGCCGGTATAGGATAAGAGGTCTACAGGGCTGAACTTGAACTAATCAGAACACCTGTCTGGATGAGCAGCTCCTCAAACAGGAGGACACTGATCAAGCAGCTCCTTTGCCCATATAAGGAGTCTGAGATTCCAGGGTGCATCAGAGCGCATAGGAGATCTGGGCTTTGCGTGGTTCACCTTTGGCATTCCGATACATGCCTAATGAGTCCCACAAACAGCAGAGGGGCTCAATCTTGAGGTCACACACTGCACTGGTGTTATACCCCAGCTGAAAATATTAGCTCACAGACTGTTGTGACCTCGGTTTGACAGCTGTCACCATAGCAACTTCCATATGTGAGCAGTAATGACAGCTTCGGGATTTTGCGCAACAGCATGATCACCAGGATGGATCCAGCACTGCAAGCAGTGACAGGAGAAGCCTTGAGATGGATTTTGAGACGCGTCTTTCTATATGACCTGATTGGACATTTGATGTCTTGACAGGCAGTGTAAATACACACATATCTGAAATGCAAACTTCACGTTGGCGAGAGCATCGCTTCGACATTCAGGCGTGCAATATCGAGAAGAAGGCTGATGCTTTGCAGGCCTTCAGTGAACCAGTGCTTCATCGAGACTTATCTTCCCCCACCATCCAGTCTTGGCCTTGTTCAGCTACTGGCCACATTTGACCGGTCATGTTCCTATGGAAACCTTCTCTATGCTGAGCACCAGTGTTTTAATGAACTTTGAACCTGGTGACTGAAAAATATCTGGGGAAAAAACACAGTGTACATCATTAATGAGCTGCTCTGTAAATATAGTACCACTGAGTGTATTCTTCTGTTTGAGCGCGTGAAGGTTGTTTGTCAGTGCTTTGTACCGTCTAACACATACACATTACCATGTGTCACTAAGGAAAGAGACACCTGTACATATCGGGGAGAGCACATATTGTAATTATACGAAGCATTTTTAAGTTCAGCTTCCCTGTGTATGTGTTCCTGATGATGTTAATACAAATGTATATCTCTCTGATGGACTGCCTAACGTTACCATAGGGATAAATGTAAATAGTTTGAATGAAAATATTTCCTTATTAAAATGTAATATCCTTCTCTGGATTTGCACACTCATCTGGCAGTGCAAATTCCATGCCCAAGAATCAAAAGTGCCACTAGGGGGAGTACATACAGCTTGATTTCAAAGAGCCAATTAGACGGCGCTTGAACTGGTGCTCCCCCAATCACATGGCGTGATTTCGGTGGGTCATTTCGGCTGGCCCTCAGTGGGTTGCCAGAGGGCCTTCTGCCGAGCTCTGTGGCAGATGGTGCGGCTGTGTTCATATCTGTTGTTTGGAAATAAAAGGTGCAAACAGAACATGACAGATTGCCTGTTTCATTATCCGGGAACGCCTCACGCACGCCAGAGCTGTGCTGCACGGTAAAATTTTAAAGCGACAGCTCATAATTCTGTTACCGTAGGCGATCAAAATCGTGACGGTGTCACGTGGAATTCCCTGACAGTATTAAATCTACCTCCTTGCCTTAAAGGGGCTACAGTCTGTTTACGGGACCACTGGGTGATTAAATGTCAAGGATCCTGTATCTTTCTGATAGACAAATGGTCCCATAGTGAGATCATTTATTGCACAGTAGCATGAGGGGAGGGGTGATGCTACATATGCCTGCCAATGAGAGAACACATCCAGTTCCAAACCATTGTGATTGGTTGGTAGGGTGATGAAAACATACAAGTCCAATGAGCAACAGGAGAGATATAGATACTTCTCTGCTTTCACCTGCAGTCATTATTTAGACCTCTTAACAAAATCATCTATAAACATGAACATACTAAAAAGCCAGGAATTCTTAAGACTCACCTACTACTGTTCTTACTGTGCTAATGACAGTGGCAGAGGGAATTCAGGGGTGATGCCACCTGAGGAAAGTCCCACTTAGAAAAGATGTGTGACCTGCATGTTTCATTTACAAGATTCACTGGCTATAACTAAGGTAACCTGAGCAAGAAATGCTACTCATGGGGAACCCGAGGGGTGGCCAACATTTATTGTACGAGAAGGATAAAGACTCTGGTAGTTCAGCAGCAAAGGACCCAAACCTTTGCTGTAACTTCAGCAGATAATAGTAGATAAAAGAGACGGATGATGCCAGAACCCAGTACAATAAAGGCATGCCTCCAGACCAATGGTCCACTACATTCCACACTACAAAATCTGATGTTGTACCATGCATTACAGGCAGCTCTCAACATGAGTAAACTAGTTAAAATCTGGACTTAAACATAAATATCAAAGATGCGTAGAGTTCATGGGAGTGCTAATGCTAAAAGGTGACATTCGCAATACGCAAAGCATCCGAGGCTGGGCCATACTCTGCAAAGGCAGCATCCCGTAAATCCGACTTACCCAAAACAGGAATATCATTAGGTTTTGTGGAACAGTTAACTTGAGTCAGTCAGCTACCTTTATTTCATTGGAGCTCAGAAAATATATGTACTTTATATTTCTGCTCTGCATGAACTACCTTACATTTGTCTACATTAAATTGCATCTGCCAGGTATCAGCCCAGGTCAGGTCAGGTCAGGTCAGTTCAAGTCGGGGAGCATGCGCTGATACAGTGCATTGCCACACCCACCACACGGCTAAACTCCTGTGTATCCCGGCCAGCGACCCCCCAGGCAGACACATGGTCCAGTCCCACCCTCCAGAAATGGCCATCCATCTGCTACAGCCAGATGTTACGTGAGCGTCCCCCTTGGCCTGGTCCAGCCGCTTGGATCCCCAACAGTGAGCATCCTGTGAGCTGGAACACCCTCAGGGAAACGCGCCAAATGGCCGTAACTAATGCTCCCTAATAATGCAGGTAATGTGCCTCATTCGGGACTCCTCTAGCAACTGCTCATTCAACACAAATTCAGACCAGCGGTTCCCAAGGATTCTCCGAAGAGACACAGTACCGAAGAAGTGCAGTCTATGTCTCAGCTCACTGGATAGAGTCCATGTCTCACAGCCATACAGTAAGGCAGGGAGCACCAGGACTCTAAAGACTTAGACCTTCATCCTCTTGCAAGGATATCGCCACATACCCCTTTCTGGCAACCTCATTACCCCTCATGCTCTTCTAATCCATCTGCTAACTTCATAGGAAGAGTCATCGGAGACATGAATGTTGCTGCTGAGGTAGGTAAATCTTTCTTCACCAATGGACGCCACACAGTTGCAGGACTCCACGACCCTGCCCAATACCCCATCTATACAAGCATTGAACAGAGTAGGACACATCCCTGGCAAACCCTAGAATGAACTGAGAAGAACGCAGAGGTTTTCCCTCCCCTCTGCACAGCACTTGCAATACCAGTGTATAGGCTGGCCATGACATCCAGCAACCTCAGGGGATCCCGCAAAGTCTCAGGATATCCCACAGGGCAACTCGATCAACGGAGTCAAATGCTTCACAGAAATCGACAAAGACTGCCAAGAACCTCTGCTGATATTCACACTTGCGCACAAGGAGAACCCTCAGTGCCAGGATAGGTTGATGGTAGACTTCTTCGGCGTAAAACCAGACTGCTCCAGTCAGTGACAGACAAGCAAGTGATCAGGGATCCTCTTCAGGATGACACTAGCAAGGACCTTACCTGGCACTGCAAGCAGTGTTATCCCCCTGTAGTTTCCACAATCCAGGTGATCACCCTTCCCTTCCCAGACTGGGACTACAAGTCCCATTTTCCAGTCAGTTGAGATGACACCAGACTCCCAAGTGGAAGCGAAGATAGCCTGCAATGCCAGGAAGACAGTCGGGAGAAGATCACCCCGGATACCACAGATCCCTAAGGCCTTCCCTACCCCCAGCTCATTCACCACCTGTGCAATCTCAGTGAGATTGAGTGCTTCCAAATTAATCAGAAGATCATCTTTGAGAATTGTGGACCCAGAGATGTCCAACATCCTACCTGGGCGGTCAGCTTTAAACAACTGCTCAAAGTAGCCGGCCTAGCAGGTAACAAATGCAGTGTCATCTGTAAGGATTGTTCCATCACCCGCCCTGACTGCAAGTCTCCGAGGAGCAGATTCAGATGTGCATAACATTTTGATTCATGATACATGTTTTGTAATGTATCAGTGCCAGTGGTTGCACTGAAGTCACCATAACCAGAGGAGTATCACCTTGTGGGCACCTTTCAACTACCAAGTAAAGTTGCAAGTAAATTGTCTCCCTCAACAAGACATCACTCACCGCGGTCAATGCATACGATGAGACAACACACAAAACACTCAAGGAGTGTCTTATCCTGAGTCTCAAAATTGAAAGGAATATTATTTTTTAAATCAACCTGTAGACTTAGATACTCCTGCTTTATCCTGACATCATTAATTATTTTACATTTTACATTTGTATAACAGATCCCTTTTCCTCCTTATGTTATTCTTAATTTCAGTAGTAAACCACCTTGATTGCAGTTTCCTGGATTTTGTTTTGCTGGAAACACGTATGATGTCCTCTTGTGCTTGCAGCAAAATGTGCTTTTAAACAATTCTCATGAGTCTTCAACAATTTTGTTATTGAACTCCATCCAGTTTACAGTTTCTAGTTTCAGTCTCATACCATCAAAGTCAGCCTTCCTAATTCTATATATTTCTGTTTTGGACTTTGCTCTTCAGTCACTAAAATTAACCACAAAATTAACCATGTTATGATCAGTACTGTAAAGTAGTTCTAGAACCTCAAATTGTTCAACCTTATCCTGTTTATTAGAGAAAACAAGATCGATAATGGCTTCTCCCCTGGTAGGGGTTTTAACAAACTGAGTAAAAAAAAAAACAATCCTGTACCAATTCCACCATCTCAAGTTCATTTTCAGTAGAGCCAGAAACTGAATGTCCCACTGTACCTCAGGTAAATTAAACTCACCCATGACTACCACACCAGTTTTACAGAGCCCAATTTCATTATTATTTGGTGCTTCTCACAACTTATATTCTTAACTACACTCCCTGCCCATAGTTTAAACTCTCCTTAACTGCTTTTCACATACACCTCCCCAGTACACTGGTTCCCCTCTGGTTCAGATGCAACCCATCCGGCTTCCTGTTCCAGAAGGTCCTCCAGTGGCCCATAAACCTGAACCCCTTTTTTCTACACCATCCTTTGAGCCACGCCTTTAATCTCATTATCTCAGCCAATTTAGCCTGGCTCATACCTGGCACGGGAATTATTCCCGAGAATTACACCGATTTTGCTTCTAAGCTTATCTGTGACTTCTGCACATTTTTCCTACAGGACAGCCCTCCTACGCTTGCCTATATTGTTGGTGCCAACATGCACCATGGCTGCTGGATACACCCAGACTGGGGTCAAAAACCTATGCAGAAGGTCCCCTACCTGTGCACCGGGCAGGCAAGACACAGTACATGACCAGGGTGCACGCATAACTGTCTGCACCTCTAATAACTGAATCCCCCACTACCACAACCCCCTCTTCCTGTGGGGAGGGGGCTCCTCGGTGCCCAAGGCCTCACCTGCCTCCCCAGTCTCTTCCAGCTCTAAATCTGGAAGTACCTGAAAGCATTTTCAGAGTCAGTCCAGGTGATGCTGCCTCAGTAAAGGTCGTACAGTGGCCCAAATCTCTCTCGTCTTCATTCTCCCCCCTTCCTGTTTGTGACGTACACAGTATCTTATTAACTATCTCATTTAACTGTGTTGTGCTGAATGAGAGCCAGTTACTCCTCAAGGTCACGCACCCTAACCATGATTGAGTCCACGATCTGATATCGCTCACAGATGAGACCATGTTAAATTAATGTATAAACCCCTACCCAGGACTACAGCAAGCAATGTGATATAGCAGTGGATCTGATGCAAATAATCCATCCATCCATTGATTCATAAACGTATTTTCATAAGAGGCTTGCAGTGGTGGATAATACCAAAGAACGTTATCCTAAAAGGCCAGTATCTAGTAATCAAATAATTCTGCATTATTCAAGCTTTGTGTACATGTGTACTGATGAATATACATGTAGTGTTTATGTTGACCCAGAGAATATAAACGTACATGTTTTTAATATTGTCCCGGAATGTTCCACAGTTAAATGATGATGTCATCCTCACCCGAGCCATCAAGGACTATTCGTGTTGGAAAACTTTCCAGTTACATCATACCACAGGGCTGATGAACACTACTGAAAGCCACATGCAATGATGAAAAACTGTCCATCACGTCACTGTCGTGTCAATTACCCAGAGTAAATTTTATTAAAAAGTGTTTTAATCAGCCTGAAGAACTGATTTTTTATGAAATACTGTGACACAGCACAAAACAACACCAGAGAATGACCATTTTTTTTGGATCTGCAGTGATTCATCACATTAATGTAATTGCTAATGCTTTTGTTGCTTGCAACAGCTAAGACAGAGGATAACGACCAGAAAATAACAAATCAAATCAGTTTCATAAATTTAATTTGCCAATGACTTGCTCATTACGGCACTCCATCTTCACGGTGACACCTGGCTGAAAGCAAGAGTCATGAATATAAACACATTTCTCATTGGACGAAGGACACATCCATCAAACAGACTGCCAATCAAACCAGAACAGCTAATGGTGGACGCCTTATGAGGTGTTCATAATACAGGGACACACAAGCACCACTGACATTATATTAAGCAACAAAAGGATGCAGGGAGAGCAGCGTCTGACTCATATTCACCCGTGCAAATGTGAGTAAGGGCTGCAGCCCACAGTGCAGCTGGCTCATCGCGACAGCAACACCCCCATCTTTCCGAAACACGCAGACCTCTCTCTGTTCGCCACCCGTGTTGTTTTAGCATTCCACGCTTCCTCGTGAAACGCAGGGATCTTTATTTCAGCCGTGGTAAAGTCTTAGGGGGCACGAGGTGGGGGCCACGCTGCCTGCGAGGCTGCTTATCACTGACCGGGGGGGGCTACAGAAATCCCCCCCCCCCCGACAGACAGCGGCTAACGGCACCGCGTCAAACATAACGGCCGTGACATTTCAATAGGGTGTCCGTGTCCAGGAGGAAGAGCAATTCGGCATGGATCTACGAAGAAGGCCTGGGCTGTCGGCTGATACATGGGGGGGGGGGCGGCACTGGCGAAAGGGATGCTGGTTAAATCGATGTGAGACTGTGACTTAAACCGCCCCCGCCATTTTCTGAAAGCACTCTTTTTAAAAAAAAATTCAGATCAACCCACGGCAAATTGCTTTGTGCAGGGTTTGGGGGGTGGGGGTTTGGTCGACTCAGTGAGCCTGGACCAAAGCGATAGGCAATGCAGGGGTGGGGGGACAGGGGAGGAAATTAAATGGGAGCTGGCAAGCCCTTACAGATGGGGGGAGGGCACTGACGATCCAGCAGACCGGCACAACAATCAGAACTCAGCTGGCATCCCTAACATTCTGTCAAACTCAGATTCAGCAATCAGTTCATATACCTCTCTCTGTTGACATTGCGTGAGGAGGGACGGGAGAGTAAAAAGGACTGGCTGACTGTTAGATTTCATCCATATTTTACAAACGCTCATTTCTCGGCTCCTGTATCTCTCCGTTACCCGGCGATGAACCCAAGACGAAGCAGCCCTTCAAAAGATACACCAACTCTGAGGCAGCTATGCTGCTTCGCAGTGAGGTGGAAGCACAGCGAGGCCAAGAAGCCAGCAGGCCAGCGCATCGGCTCCAAAGGCATCTACTAAGACCCAGACGCTGACCTGCTTTCCAGGAAAGGAAAACAGGGACCACGGACCCGGCATGCAGGGCAACAACAGGGTCTGTTAGGAAGATGCGGGGAAGTCCAAATGCAAAATGAAGAACCATTAATATTTTTAGAGGTGCATTAACTTTTATTACGTATAACTCAAAGCATAATACTCCCAAGGGCCCTCACTGAAATATTTTTAAAGAGTGTCCTGTACTGCATTTCCCACAATTCTTTGCGTCAACACACTTGTTTGAGTATTGGGGCCATGGGGGTCTGTCACGTATGTCAGTCAGATACCAGACAGCAAAACACTGTGTCTTCTGTCCTGCAACTCCTGTGTTAGCTGCTCCTCCGTTTCCCCCAATTCCTGCCCATGTATTGGCACCCTTTATCAGACACTCACAGGTTATATATTAGAACTACAGCACTTACGCTTGGGAAGACGGCGACAGGAGGAGGTGCTTGCAACTGCTTAAAGACTCTTTGATCTATGAAGTCCCTAAAGGAACCAAGACCAAAAAAAAAGAGAGTCCGCGGACTGCCAAAATAAAGATGCTGCCCATTGAGAGACACTGGAGCACTTAATGGCAGTGATGCAGTAACACAAGAGGCACCCCAGTGTGTACACAAATCTCAGTGCAGCATATGTAGTGTAGCACATCGCTATAAAGCACCTCAGGGGGTGCCATGACTTACTGCAAGAGTTCACCCCCCAAACAAAAGATGTGATTACACCTCACATGGCATTGGGGGGGGCACCAGGCTTCCAGGGCCGTAGACGTGACTGGTTTGCTACGCTGTGCAGTAATAGCGGCTCGCTGAATGCACTTTATCACTCCATCTGCTTCTCCGCGTGTAGTGAGACCTTAAAAAGGAAGCAGGGGTAAAGTCAGGTGGAACTGCAGTGGGGGGGGTCAACGTCTCAATGAGCTGCACCCCCCCCCAACACATGTTTCAGACGTGGCCTGGTGGAACAAAAAAATAAAAGCAGAACACTTTTTATGGCCATACTGGAGTTTGGAGATCCTGTATATCTATCCCAGCAAAGCCTTCAGTGAACAATCACTGATGTAGGAATCTCATATATTTATAATGTATGTAGCCATAACTCTTGTTTTAGCCTTTTGTTCTGTTATTTTTTTATTTATTCCATAATTACATACCTCTACAGTACCTATTCATATATCTACTTTGATATTTGTAAGTGCCTTTGTGGTATTTTGTATTGTCTGATTCAGCTGGCTACTACAGTGGGTACGGAAAGTATTCAGACCCCCTTCAATTTTTCACCCTGTTACATTGCAGCCATTTGCTAAAATCATTTAAAATTATTTTTTTCCCTCATTAATGTACACCCAGCACCCCATATTGACAGACAAAAAAAAAGAATTTGAAATTGTTGCAGATTTATTAAACAAGAAAAACTGAAATATCACATGGTCCTAAGTATTCAGACCCTTTGCTCAGTATTTAGTAGAAGCACCCTTTTGAGCTCATACAGCCATGAGTCTTCTTGGGAAAGATGCAACAAGTTTTTCACACCTGGATTTGGGGATCCTCTGCTATTCCTCCTTGCAGATCCTCTCCAGTTCTGTCAGGTTGG
>JABFEA020000029.1:1210097-1221119 GCA_019775915.2 Cyphomyrus plagiostoma
GTGATTGGTTGATTAGATAATTGCATTAATGAGAAATTGAACAGGTGTTTCTAATAATCCTTTAGGTGAGTGTATTTCTTAGTAATTAATATGTGTTTATTGTTTTTTATTGTGATGCTTAGTATCATATCAGATGGGTGGAAATAAACGCAACACATGTCTTTTCTCTAATTTTATTTCAATGACTGAAAAAGTTATAGAGGTAAAAGCGGGGATGAACACAACATTGAAGAAAACCACAGTGCTGGGTAGAGACAGCCCATTCTTATCACTGATGGTTTACAGAGTTCATTGCCCCTGACCAAAACCGTAACGAAAGACTCACTAATCAGCCAATGGGGTTGCTTTGTACAAACACCGTGTACGGAAACAAGAATGCAGGTCGAGGGCATCAGTCATTAAAAAAGGCATTGTCCATTATCAGTGCCTGCTCTTTTTAGGGGTCGGCAGGACATTCTGGGACACAGGCTCATTCCAAACATTCGTGACACAGTTGTCATGGCAACCCCTGGTTCCACAGAGGGAACTGGCTCCCATTCTTAAACGAGTCATTCTGAATCTCATTCTGAATCTCTGGACACAGTCGTGCAGGCCTGTGGTACAGTTACATTGAAGGCACATTAAAGGCGTGGAGTATTCTTTTTAAAATGTAAACTGACATAAAGTAATCCTATGGTCCTGGAGAAGCATCCTTTTGACCGTGTCGAGTCGCCAAGGGTTACAGGCCAGATTCTGAGCCGGAAAGGTGGCACGGCGATACACCTGTGTCCAAAAAACTCTGCCAGGCCCTAAAAATCACTTCCATTGTCTGCACCACAGGGCAGGATACATACACTTTCTATGGCACAGTGTAAACCACTTTTCTCCATACACAAACAATGTTAAAACAGACACAATTTTACAGAAATATAAAAATCTACATGGCTAAGTTATTATAGTAAAGGAATATGCATTTTTTTGTTCTTTGACCCATTTTTGCACAAATACTGGTTGCACTATATAATTAGAATGTGTAAATAATTGTACATTAAATACTTAGGACTAAAACTGTACAGATGATGTCAAACCCAGTCATCAGAGCCTCAGCTTGCTGTCTGGGTTCTCCCAACTGGAAGAATCATTTCTTGCATGGGTTTTGGGAGTGCAGAAAGCAGGTGGATGTGATGAAACACCTAAAGCACGAGCATAGTGGTAACTGTGGCACTGTCTGCCTCTCAAGCACGACATTACATGCTGAACTCATGACGGTACTGTCAGGATTTTGCCGGAGATGGTAGAGAGCAGACAGGCTCTGAAGTGATATGGCTCCACATAAAATGTTACAGCACCCCCCCTGTTTAGCGGACACACCTAGCTGGAGGGGGTGTGCCATTCCTGCCCGCTCTGACAGCTGTGCCATTCCTGCCCACCCTTCCCATGAGGGGCCCTTGACAGCAAGGGCCCCAGAGACCAAGCTTTTGATGTCTAAGGTTGATTAGGGGCTGCTCTTCTGGGCCAAGAGGCTGGCAGAAGGTGGTGTCATTAATATCAGTGGGTCATACTCTGAGGCAGGAGCTCTGGGAGGTCCGGAGAACAATTCCGGCCCTGTACTGGTGGTGGGGTGTTTTGGGTGGGGGCTCCGGTCTGTTTAGAGCTACTTCAGGGATGTTCCTTGAGTGGGGTTGTGTGCTTGAATGTGAAGGGGACCCAGAGAGGCTGAGCTGCCGTCTCCATGCGCTGGAGAGGAAGGTTGGTGATCGACAGAGGTGGAAATCTCACCATGCTTATCGCAAGGACACACATAAGGGGGGTGCGGTGCACACACATTGCCGCCAGACAGTGGTGTTGAGCTCACTCTCTACACTCTTACAGACCCTCCCACGGGTCACAAACCTGTTACCGTGGAGATACGGGAAATGTCAGATGTGGAAAGCCGCGCATGTCACATCTCTCTCCCTGCATCCCTGACGAAAGCCCGCTGTTCCAATTCAGACGTAATTCAAAACACACAGCCACCCAGTATTTATTCATATATATATATTTTTGTACAAAACATAACTTAGCATTGTTAGTTATTTTTTTGTTTAAAAAAAGCTTCATACCCTAAAAGAAATAAATAATTAACAGGACAAAGGAAATAAAATCAAAAAACGTGTATGTACATAAAATTCTGCCTGGCGACTACAGAGGCAGGCTGGGGTTGGATGGCTGGGGAGGTGGGGGTAGGTTTTTTGTATGCATTTCATGGGGGGTTAATACAAACAGAGGGACAGGAGAGATCCTGGACCGTACAGCGACCGACGTGCATGTCTGTGTGTGTGTCTGTGTGTGTGTTTGCATATGTTTAGGCCGAACATTCTTCCTTTGTTATTGTGGAAGGTTTTAGTGCCAGACTGTGGTAGTGGACTCAGCGGGAGAGAGACGCAGGAAGTGAGATGGGGCCGCCGGCCTGGCAAGCAGAGATCCCCGACTCCCGCCTCTGTCCCTTTTACTTTCCGGCTTCCCTCCCTGCCGGCTCTCCGGCCTCCGGGATGCACTCGTGGGGCCTGGGCGTAGCGACAAAGCCAGGCAGGCAGGTACACTTGTAGGAGCCCTCGGTGTTGGAGCACACGGCATTCTGGCACAGAGGCACGTTGTCGCTGATGTCCTCACATTCGTTTATGTCTGTGGGGAGGAAGAAAAGTGTGAGATGGAATCATATGGAATCATCTGGGCAGGAGAAGGGATAAAGCCCCCCCAGGGGATGAGGAACTGTCAGTCACAGCCTGGGGGGCCCCCAATAGCAGGTCGATAGCAAAAACCATATCAACTGACAGCACACGGCTCTAACAATGCTGATGCTGGTTTTTGGAGCCTCACTTGCACCACTGTTCCTGAACACTCCTGAACACTCCCCAAAGATGGGTGTAGGTGTCATGGCTACAGTGTACGGCTGCATGTAGAGCAGCCTGTTTTTGACCTGCGGGAAAGGGGGGGGGGGGGCAGTACACACAGCCCCATCTGAATGGAACAGCTAAATTGGATGCAGCCGTGAGCAGGGGCTGTTTTGCGGGAGGGGGTGGGTAAGGATGGCACTTTCCTGGCAGAGAGTATACAATCCTTGGGGGGGGGGGGACCTTGGGAACTCCCACCCTCTGTCCCTCTTTAAGTGACAGAAATGGACATCTTCCTCCAATTCTGCGCGTCACGGTGCGTGTCAGCAGCCATCTCCCACTGGGGGGGGGTCTCTCCATGCCTCTCTTCCTCCGGCTTTCCGAGCGACATCTCCCACACATAAAAACCAAAACAGGATGGAATCCGCTTGCCGGAGTGTGTGGGCCGTGCCGGCAGGAAGGAGGGGCCGCACTTTTCAAGCGGAATGCTGCACATTCCGAACATGCAACGTTGGCGTGCCAGCCATTCAGGGGCTCTGGCTGCGGCTGCCTCTGGCGGGTCAGGAGCCGTTCTGCCAGCCCAGTCACGCACGCCTCTACAAGAAGGGATGGGTGGCAGGGGGCTTTGCATGGATCTGATGGGGATGTGGCATGGAGGGCGTGGCATAGAGTGTGGTGGGGGCGTGGCATAGAGCAGGACTGCCCAATCCTGCTCCTGGTGATCTACCACCCTGCAGAGCTTAGGTACAGCCCTAATTTAACACACCTGATACAGATAATCAGGCCCTCAGTATGAGAACCAGCTTAACTTCAACACAGCTGACTCTAATACTGAGGTGATACTGAGGGCCTGATTATCTGTATCAGGTGTGTTAAATTACGGCTGTACCTAAACTCTGCAGGGTGGTAGCTCTCCCGGAGCAGGACTAGGCAGCCCTGGCATAGAGCATGGTAGGGAATGTGGTATAGATTGTGCTGGATGCATGGCATAGAGCAGGGCTATTCAACTCAGGCCTTCGATTCCAAATCCAGGCCTTGTTTTCAGTTCTCCCAGGTATTTAGTTTAATAATGACTGATTCTGATTGGTCAGAGGCTTCACACCTGGCTCACAGGTAAAGGATGGCTGGAAAATCAGCAGTGCTCGGACCTCGAGGACCGTGATTTGAATAACCCTGATGTAGAGAATGGTAGGGAGTGTGGCAAGGTTAACCTGGGTTGTGGTATGGAATGAGGTGAGATTACGGCATGGGGGTGTGGTGTGGAGTGTGGCAGGGGACATGGCATAGTTCTGACAGGGGTGTGGTATAGACTGTGGTGGGGGCACGGCAGAGTTATAACCAGGGATGTGGTATGGGGGTGGGACAGGCTTACCGACACAGGCCATCTTAGAGAGGTCCAGATGGTAGCCATCGAAGCAGTCACAGGTGTAGCCCTCGCGGACGCGCACACAGCGGCCGTTCTCACAGCCGTTCAGGATGCCGCACTCCTCGGCTCGCAGACCCTCGAACCCCTCGTACCGCTCTGAAGAGAGAGGGGCAGGGTCACCAGCTTTCACCCGCCGCATCCGAGCGTCGCAAAACATCATCTGGCAATCCTCTACGGCTGAACGCTTGGACTTCATTTAATTTTAATTTTCACATTTAGTTATAAATCAATAATTCAGCATTTAATGAAATGACTCTGCTAGCCAGGCTGACCTGGAAATACTCCGTTGGAGTAACATTTAAAGCTCGTAAGCCTGTGTCGGGGTTTGTGTGAGTGTGCGCTGGCGAGCCGCACCGTTGTAGCGCTCGAGTGGGCGGGGCCGATGGACGGGAACTCGCAGCAGCTCCCGGGGGCCGTAGTCCTCGGGGGGGACCTGCCGGCCAAAGGGAGGGCCTCCCGGTGGCTCCTGAGGGCCGTACTCGGGGCCCAGGCTGTTGAAGTAGCTGCTTCCTCCGACTGGCCCGTAGCCCCCCCAGTAAATGGGGCTCTCTGGACGCTCGAGGCCCTCGGGGCCGTACTCGTAGCCCGGCCTCTCGCGCAGGCTGTCAGAGCCACCCGGGCCCCTCCTGGGCAAGTTACACAGTACGGCATAGTCATCTGCAAAAAGAGAACAGACATGTGCGCAGACACACAGACACACAGACACACAGACACACAGACACACAAACACACAGACACACAAACACACAGACACACAAACACACAGACAGATGCAGGCAGACAGACAGAGACGTCAGCATCAAAACTCCATGGGCCGACGGTTTGGTGAGGAATGTGAATGAGACAAGTGTAGAGGGCTGGGCCTGTGACCCAGGGGCCTACCGGACGTGCGCGTGGGGCAGAGGGCACACTGGTTGCCCCAGGCCACACCGAACAGGCAGCAGCACTCTGCATACGTGGTGTGCCGGTCCAGGATGGGCAGGGCACAGACGTTCCCATCCGTCAGCGACTCCCAGCAGATTTCCACCATGTTCTCGTAATCGTCTGGGTCATAGCCCTCTGCCGGGGGAGGGGGTGTAAATGAGCTCATGTGACCCTCCTAATCGTTACCCCCCCCCGGTACATTCCTTCCTAGCCCACTCACCCTCGGTGGTGTTGATGGCCACGCAGCGGCGCCGGCTGCCATCCAGGACCAGCGGTGGGCTGCAAAAGCAGGCGAAGGAGCCCTCCATGTTGATGCACATGCCGTCCACACAGACGTTCTCCGTCTCGCACTCATTGTGGTCTGACGCACAGATGAAACACACGCTCACTGACGGGGACGGGGGCAGCGCAGCGTGTCTACACTGGAGGCACGTGGACCCCCAAGACACCCCGGGAAGAGCTGCCTCATTCAATGCGTTTTAAGTACTTCATTAATTGGATGACATATTTGTTTAGTATTAATTTAACGGGATGCCCAGGGGCACTGAGGGAGCTGGTGGGGGGGGCACTCACCCACGCACTCCAGCCTCACGACGTCGTAGTAATAGCCCGTCTGGCAGAAGCAGGAGTAAGAGCCGTGCGTGTTGCTGCAGTGCCCTTTCTTGCATATCTCCTGTCCAAACATCTCGCACTCGTCCGCATCTGGGGTGGATGCAGAGGTGATGGAGGGAGGAGTGGAGGGTGGGGAAAAAGTACCAGGCTCAGGTATGACGGGGTGGGGCAGCAGCCTTCTGCAGGAATAACTGTCACGACTCATTATTATAATGCATTGATCCAAACCAGCTTATAATTGCAAATTTCCCAAATTCACTGTCTCTTTTCTTTTCAGCTCATATCAGCCTTTCTCATCATATGTCACAGTATCGGGAACCAAAACTCACTCGGACCTCGTGTAATCCGACAAGGAACGTTCAGTACTTTTCCAAAACTCACTTCATGGAAATGGTACCTTCTTATGGATTTATCCCATTCATGCTGACTGAGTGAATTTTGTAAACGTGCCCTTCAGTCGTACCCATTGGTGCGTACGTGCATTGGTGGTTCAGTGGGAGAATTCTTGCCTGCCATGTGGGAGACCTGGGTGGGGGCAGCGTGTGGCTAAGTGGGCTAAGCCTGTGTGCCTGTAATCATGAGGTCACAGGTTCAAACCCAGCCTCAGCATGTCTGCGGGTCCTTGAGCAAGGCCCTTAACCCCCAGCTCCCTGGGCGCCGCTACAGGTGGCTGCCCTTCGCGGACAACTTGATCTACAAAGACCAAGTTGAGGGAGGCGTAAAAAGAATTTCCCCACGGGGACAATAAAGGATTGATTATTATTATTACCCATTTCAACAGTGTATATGCTGGTGTGATTCTGTGTCCAGAACTGGAATCTGATTGGCAAAAGTGTGAGCTGTCTTTTAACAGTGGAACCAACAGAACAGACTCCAGAACCCATAAGCTGCTCACTCTGGTGCTGGCCGAGGGTCACAGGTGAGGTGGAGCTGATAGTTTGAGGCACAGCCCTGGTCTATCTTAGAGCACAGCCCTGTTCTATCTTAGAGCACAGCCCTGTTCTATCTTAGAGCACAGCCCTGGTCTATCTTAGAGCACAGCCCTGGTCTGTCTTAGAGCACAGCCCTGGTCTGTCTTAGAGCACAGCCCTGGACTCCTTGGAGAGAGGCGCTGCCCAGAAAGGAATTGAGAGTCTTGCTCACCTTCAAATGGCTGTTGACTGAGGCTCTGTGCCGAGGAACGTGGGGGGATGAGGCCAAAGCCATGAAGGCACAGCTCACTGTACTCAGCTGAGAGACACAATGAGGGGTCAGTGAGCCAGAGAAAAACACAAAGCATGTTTCCCTGTGACACTTGGCTGGATCATCCAGGCTCTCCTGTGCGCAATCCCCGCCCTCCCCCTAACATTGATCCACCCTCTGGCAGTAACCTGCCCAATGGCCCCGCCCTCTCTGACTGTCACCCGCCCAATGGCCCCACCCAGAGGCACAGCCCCTCGCACCTCTCTCTCTGATTGGACAGGGGTGGATCTCGCAGTTGTCACCCCAGCCCTCGCCCACGGTGCAGCAGCACTCCTGCTTGGTTGTGTTGCGGGACAGGACATTGCTGCAGGTCATATCGTCATTTAAGTTGTAGTAGCACTCCTTCTGATCCCCTTCGTCAACTGCTTCTGGGGTGCTCGGAGGTAAAACCTTGACGGGATTCCTAGGGGGTCCTATATTGTCAACCTCACCCATCCCCGGGGCAAAACCTCCTGTGGCGGGAGAAAAAGCAATTTCAGAATTAAACCACAAGAGGGCAGAATTGAGACCACTTCCACTAACTGACAACATCTTGCTTGTTGAATTTTACATGATCATTTGTTAGCGAATGTTACGTGTGTGTCAGCAGGTCATGGGATTATAAATCCCCAAACAGAATAGTGAGTCAACAGAGCTCCCCCCCCCATGGTGGAATGCACTAAATGTACACAAACCATTTTGGAGATGTAATGCATACAACCATACAGCAGACATTCTGGTTATGTAAATAACTTCTACTTATGTTAAGAGGGCAGACAGCACAGTGTTGACTTAAAATCATCCATTCCTCTCCCAGGCCTTTTTAAAACTGCCTTTGCACTTCTAACAACTTCTACATTTACGGGCGTGTTCCGTTTCGTCGGATTAATAGACTGGAGGTCACGCTTGCCAGAAGCTTAGCTTTCCCCTTTATGGCACTGGGGATTCTGCTGGTGAGTGTTTACTGATTTTTTTTTTCCGGGAGATCCCCTAGGTACCTTCCAGTGGAACGACCTCATGGAGGCTCCCCAGCTGAAGGGCTAACTTGTTCGATCGAGGGCCGTGAGGCCGACGTGCTCTGGGCACAAGCTCGCGGAGTTACCCGTCATGAGGGAGCGGTCGCGGCACTTGGTGGTGACGGGGTCGAATTCCTCGTTGTCGCTGCTGCAGATGCACAGGAAGCTGCCCTCCACGTTCTCGCAGAGGGCCTCGCCACATGGTGCGACGCCCATCTCACACTCGTTGCTGTCTGCGGGCAGGAGAAGCAATGGCTCGCCTTAACTCATTCAGGAAGCCCTTGGCCAATCAGAAGCGCTAAATCCTGTAAAGGCTTTATCTGTGAGAGGAGCCCTAAGAGGCAGCCTCAAGAGGGCGCCGTACGTACCGATGCACCCAGGTATGCCGGGGGATTCGATGTAGCCGCGGTCACAGTAGCAGCGGTACGAGCCCTGGCTGTTCTCGCAGAAGCCATGAGCCCCGCAGACTGTGTAGTTTGCACATTCGTCGAGGTCTACAGGGAAGATGGGACAAAGGACAGAGGTGAAGAGGAGCAGACAGAGATGAAGAGAGGTGGACAGCGATGAAGATAGGGGGACAGAGGTGAGGAAAGATGGATAGAGGTGAAGAGAGGTAGAGAGAGGAGAACCGAGGCGGACAGGGGTGAGGAGCAGTGGACAGAGTTGAAGATAGGTGGAGAGAGATGTGGACCGAAGGACAGAGGTGGAGAGAGGTGAAGAGAGGTAGAGAGAAGAACAGAGGTGAAGAGAGGTGGACAGAGGGTGGAGTTTCCTTCACTCCCCCACCCCCACTGCCTACCCACGATGTTGTGCATGTTTTGGGGGCCCAACAGCACAAGGATCTACACACATATTGTCAGCTGTCACAGGTTCCAGTGTGACACCTTGCAGAGTTTGCCTCCACACTCAGCACATGTTCTGAGCCTCAGAAGCATCTGGAAACCACTGCAGCCCACAGTGGACAGAAAGTCTGTTCTGTGCTCGATTACTGGGCCGCCAACACCAAATTATGTAACGGCGGGGGTCATCTTGAAGCCATAGGGAAGCCTACCGCTCCCATCCAGGAGCGTCACTTTGGCCAACAGACACCCCCCCCCCCCCCAAAAAACAAAGTAAATAAGCATTCCTAAGCCGGAAAGCCTCTTTCAGTGGAACAACCCCATCTGTGATTGTTCCCGATATTCATCAGTGTAAGCCTATTACACCGGTGTGTGCCAGAGGCCGTTTGATACCATTCAAATAGGCTCAGGTTTCTAGAATGTTCTCTCCCCCCAAAGCTTTTTAGTAAAGGAGCCGATTTGGAACAGCTCAGGGCAACTATTATTCCATCAGCCCAGTCAGGAGAGTGTCTGTGATAGGACCACAGAAGGTTCATTCACCAGCTGTGATGGAGTTATCACCTTCCCTTGGGGAGGGTCATGAAAGCAGGCGGCGAGGAATTTTTGAGGCCCGCTAAGCCGGTTACGATGGCTCCAATACATCGGGTTGGATTAAGATACGACTCGAGTCGGCAAAATCCCCTCCCCCCAGCACTCCTAGCAGAGCTGGGAGTCCAGATCGCTAAGCACACTGCCACCCAAGGAGGACGCAGCACTCTGTGGGCACCCGGGGCACCTCGTGCTGCAGACTGTCTGAGCAATCGGGCACCATTTACTTTCTGCTGGGCATTTGGTACCGATTTCACCGCTGTGTTACGGAATCCGGAATATTCCCTGGAAAGCGGCCCGCCTTGCTGGGGCTGGACAGAGACCTCAGCAGTGAGCACGGTCTTGAATGTAATTGCTGAGAAAACAAACTGGCCACTCGATCTCATTTCATGCCAGGTTGGGCCTGAAAGCCTCCACAGGCCAGCCTCTGTGCTGCTTCTTTTGGCGCCCCCTACCTCACAAAATGTCTAAGCTACATGAAACGTACGCTGTTTGACAAGGTGGGTCTGGCCCAGTCCAGAGCCCAAAGAGCCTCATTCAAACAGCTTTGCCAAGACCCCCCCCCCCCTGCAGACCACATGCTGCGCTTTTATGTGCGTTCCCCTTAAATAAGACACAAAAGCAGGCCAATCAGCCCAGGCACAGTTAATCCATCACAGAGAGCACGGACAGCTCACTGAAAAGGCTGCCTTTTTTAGAGAAGCACTGGACACCTGAGAGGCATTTGTGCCAGTTGGACAAGCACACGCTAATCTTTCAGAGGGAAGAGTGGGTCCTGCACAGAACTGGGGGAAGCTGGTGCTGACGGTGGCTGGAGTGCCATCCTGCACTCCCAATGCCTGAATCATAGAGTCATGTGGAGAAGCCCAGGCCTGCACTCCCAATGCCTGAATCATAGAGTCATGTGGAGAAGCCCAGGCCTGCACTCCCAATGCCTGAGTCATAGAGTCATGTGGAGAAGCCCAGATCTCTAGAAAAAGCAGGTCTCTTCCCCCAGTGCACTCCAGGCATGTTTACTCATCGACAGAGTGAGGAACTTTCCAAAGCAAATCTGCATATACACTGACCTTCTTACACATGACAGACCAGAAGTATAGCCAGAAATGTCACCATGGGCCCTTCATCTTGTTTTACATATAAGTTTTCATATTCAGGGGCCCACGTAAAGTGCTGGGCCCCTGAATATGCCAGGACATGCAGATGCTCTCCCTAAGCACTGACCATATTCAGTACAGACACTCTCCCTAAGCACTGACCTTACTCAATACAGACACTCTCCCTAAGCACTGACCTTACTCAGTACAGACTCTCTCCCTAAGCATTGGCCTTACTCAGTACACTCTCCCTAAGCACAGACCTTACTCAGTACAGACACTCTCCCTAAGCACAGACCTTTCTCAGTACAGACACTCTCCCTAAGCACTGGCCTTACTCAGTACAGACTCTCTCCATAAGCACTGGGCTTACTCAGTACAGACACTCTCCCTAAGCACTGACCTTACTCAGTACAGACACTCTCCCTAAGCACTGACCTTACTCAGTAC
>JABFEA020000029.1:1229946-1285825 GCA_019775915.2 Cyphomyrus plagiostoma
TTCACTTTAGTTGATCACCCCCCACCCGCTCTACTCAGTTTTATCTATAAGGAACACTTTCTTTATATATTTCCTGAAAATATTTTGGAAAATATGAAATATGCCAAAAGGCTGCTCATAGACTCCAGGTCCCTTGTGAACCTGCAGAGTAATAAGATAGATGGATGGATGGAACACTGTACTGTCACTTGGGAGGTCTTTACGGAAAACCGTGCCAATAGAAAACAACTTAATCAATCAATTTAGAGGAACACTTCACCCTGGCTTGCCCTGAATGATTCAGTCCAGTGCAGAGCTGGTGATGGATCATGTTTGTGAATATCTGAGCTGTTCTTGCAGCCTAGGCGGACCATGTGCATGTAACATACAGCTACCATATACAGGAACAACTTGGAAAGGATCAGTAAAGCAATCGCATGAACGTCAAAAATGAGGCATCGAGTGGCAAAGTACTGATACTTCAAGTGATCTTTGTTCCTGACATTTGGACAAATCCGACTCCACGACTCACCACGCTTCCCTCCTCTCGATGCCTCTTGATTTCTTTGTTCACTTCCCCATATATCAGCACTGAATCCACACCCCCTGGCTAGGCTCGACCACGGTGCCCGCACAGATCCAAAGATAACACGTTTGTCTAAGGCCGCGGCCCGAAGGGAAAATATTTTGACTCTCCCAAATTGAAATATTACAAACAAACTTTTTATGGTGGCAAAAGATATGAAAAGATCAGCAATAACAAGCCAGGGTGTTGAGACAATGTGGGTTTGGGCCCCAGAGCCTGAGACGAGGTGCAGATGCACTTGACCCAAGGATTAATTATTTGTAATAGGACCGTCTCCGAAAAAACATCACTGACAGCTTATATTACGGTCTGAAGAGTGTGTTTCCCTCCATCACTCAGCCTTTGAGCAGCGGTTTTCACATGGAACACGCGAATGGGACAGGAAGCTGAGCAGCGAGGCGAGGCTTGCTAGGTGTACGCCGACGGCGGAGTTCAGACACGCACACTGGCTGCCGAGGGGGTCAGCGAGGCTTGAGATCCACGACACCAAAAGACACAAGAAAAATGAGAAACAGAGAAGAGACTCGGCTCCAGGGGAGACTTCCTTACCCAGGCATCTGCCTCCGGCGGCTCTGAATCCCGCTCCGCAATCCTGGCACTGGAAGGAGCCTGGTGTGTTGGTGCACTTCCCGCTAGGACAGGCGCTAGGGTTTCTGCACTCGTCCACGTCTGGCCAGCGGGGGCAGCGGTGGGGGCAGCCGAGAGAGGGGAAATTCCATTACAGCAAGCACTAGCTGAAATAATATTATATTAACTAGGCTGACATTAGCCTTGCATGCTCAGAGCTGCCTCTTTTCCAGTTGGTTCCTTGTTTGTTCTCCCCCTCTGGTTAGAGCCCCAGGGGAAATTAAAACAAAGGCTTTTCTGTGGCTGGGCAGCCAGTCAAACTCTGGGTATTTGTGGCTTACAAATACCAGAGTTTAATGGCTTTGCATGCTAAGCGCGCGACACGGAGGCCCGACGCACCCTCACACTGCCCCCTCCTGGACAGGGTATAGCCGGTGTCACACTCGCAGGCGTAGGAGCCCTCAGTGTTGACGCAGCGGCCGCCGGGACATCTCTCCGGCATGTCGCACTCGTTTACATCTACGGAGGGAGTCAAAGACAAATAAGGAAGAGAGTCAGGGGCCGCCGGCCTTGCTATACGGCGGCATCGGGGGATTTCCGAAGGCCTCATACACATTGTGCAGGGAGAGACTCGCTCTTGGCAGAGACTAGTAAGATTTTTGAGGGTCTTTTATAACAAAACAAACCAGCACACCTGGAATCTTGGGAT
Organism: Cyphomyrus plagiostoma; assembly: GCA_019775915.2. Lineage (NCBI taxonomy): Eukaryota > Metazoa > Chordata > Actinopteri > Osteoglossiformes > Mormyridae > Cyphomyrus > Cyphomyrus plagiostoma. The sequence continues at coordinate 1,231,788 of JABFEA020000029.1, forward strand.
AATCAACCATATGGCGTCATGGACAGGGTGTGACTGAAAAGCTGTCAGTTCTAAGAACCCCCAAAGTATGCAGCTGTATAATTATTCAACATTATTGTGCGATGCTGTTACATCAAGGCTCTCAGGAAAGGAACGCACCTATGGCATGCAGCACAGCAGCCTGACAGAGGACATGGCAAATTAAAGGGAACTACATTACCCAGCACCCCCTGTACCTCTTACCTTGACAGAACTTCCTGTTTTGGGTGATGACCTGGCTGTAGCCCGTGTAACAGTGGCAGATGTATGAGCCGTAGCTGTTCACGCAGCGTCCTTTGCCTCCACAGGGGTCATTCTTGCACTCGTCCACATCTGCAGACAGAACGGGGTGTGCATTATGTATCAGTTGGGAGAACTCCCTGCTCTCCAACCGGCTAACCTGTTCTGGAAAGCCAGAATCATGTTTCGAATAACAGAGCTTGGATACAGGACTGAAGGAGTGAGGTCATGTGATCTAAGCCTCACATCAGAACTTTGGAACACTGTGGAGGTCAGTCTCATGTAGGGATCAGTCTCGCAGCACTTTCTCAATACCCTACATCCGCGCATTGCAAGAAACACAAGGCATTAAAAACTCTGCAAGCCAAGTCTCCCCCCCTTGCTCACCGACACAACGAGTCTGCAGCGGGTTCAGCTGGTAGCCAGGGTGGCAGTAGCATGTATAGCCTGTCTGTACGGGGACACACTGCCCAGGTCCGCAGATGGTTGGCGTGATGGAGCACCTGTCCACATCTGGGAGGGGATGAAGGTGGCACAGGTGAGGACAGAAGTTGTGTGTATATTGCCATAATCTTATGGTCCTTTAACTGAAGCACTGCTGGTTCTAAATTTCCACTTGTACCCTCATAGCCCACAGAGGCCCCTCCCCCTGATCACAAAACCCTTATAAATCCAAGAAAAGTTTGACCAAAGAGATCTGTCCAACCAAAACAAGTGGACACAGGTTTTCGTATCAAATAAGTGCAAGCAAGAGTTGTTATACAACACTGAGGCCTGGAAGCAAGTTTAATATGAGTTTTGATTAGTTCTGGCTTAATCCTAGGCACCCTTGTGTGTCTTAGCAGAGAGTGAAGCTCAGGGGATGCGGAAATTCATGTTGTTAGTGTGTAAAACGCGATCGGTGTCAGCGTTCCCTTACCGGTGACCTGAGTGGCCACGTTGATGGGTGCGGTGTCCTGGCCCTCTGTTTCAGGTCTGACGTTGACCGGTGAGCGAAGGGTGGTCTTCTCCACTACATCTACTGGAGAAGCAGCAAGCCTCACTGACACACCAAGTCAGCATCGTACCAGCCCACTGGGACACTCCAACCCCATGGGAATTCATTATTCGGTCCTCTAACAGCAGCGAGGACAAGACTTAACAAAACTATGTTTCTTTGAAGTGTTTCATAAACACAAAAAAGCAACAATAAATCAGTGAGGTAAACAAGTCCTGAGAATGACGGTTTATAAGCCTTGTTTTACAAGGCACTGAGGCTGCCATACTACAATAAACGTTGACAGGCCTAGCTAGCATAACATAATATGTGCACCTTCTCGGTGGTTGCAGTGTAAAGTATTAGGATGTTACCTGGATAGCTGGGCGACTCGGTGACAGTGGCGGGCTAACAAAACAAAACGGCAAAACGGTTACTGTGGTACATGTGCTTCTGACAGACGTTCCACTTTTAACTGTGCCGCTGAGAAAAATGCTGTCATTTTAATGACCCCAGCAACCATGCTGGTAATGCCAGGATAACAGGCAGGCCCCCTTCACCCATCAGGCCTTCCAGCAAATCACATGAAAACCTTAACAAGCCCTCGGTGCAACGATGTCAACATGGGAAAAAAGTGCACTTACTGGATTCAGAATCGCAACATCTGCAAGGACACAATAAAAAAAGAGAGAGAATGTTATTTGGTCACCAGAAGACATGGACGTTCCTGTTTCTATGATGATGCTCCTGAGGCCTGATGTCACCAGGCGTCACTCGGATGTGACCAAGGACTGAGCCGTCTCCCCGGAAGAATGGAAGCCCGACGCGAATGGATATATCTGAAGGTCGTTGTTTCCAATAAAACTCAGCTAATTGCATGTTTATCCTTTAAGCCTTGAAAGCGGAATTAAGATCTGAACTTTCCCCACACCACATGAAAATATGCACGTAGTTGTGGGGTGGCAGGGGCGGCGGGCAAGGGGGGGGTCAGTTTCAGATAAAGAAGATGTAAGCATAAATATTTACAAAGCCACTATATAAATCATTTTTCTTCACCGATGCCAATGTATTATGTCATGCATATAAATCATAAGAACGCTTCGCTGAAAATCCGGGATTGCAGATGTTTTTGAACTTTCTGGATCAGACTCTGCCGTGGAGTCGGCCGCACTTTCAGGACGCGCACAATGATTTATATCGGCGGACATTTATGTGACGTTTTGGTATTAATAAATAATTACATTTCTGAAGCACGAGTCAAAATGTTTTACTTTTTACATTTTTTTTGCATTTCAGTCTCTCCATCAATATCCATCTCCTTACAATCCCTGCATAGAACATCTCTCCGAAGAGTAAATCAGGGCCCTGACTCACCAGATAATCACACAATGGGTATAAACTGCGGCCTCAGTCTGCTGTCAGGTTGACACACTGCAGCTAAACTGCGCCCCGACTTTGACTGGGATCCACATTCCAGGTCTGGAGCGGGACTGGGGGACTCCATCCTCACTTACCTCCATCTTCCCGGCCGGGCAGCTTGGCCTGGGTGTGGACGTCAGTGGTTGGGTGAAGGGGCTGATGAGGAGGATGAGGATGATGGTAGCGAGGATGATGGGGGCGGGGCTGGTGGGATGGGCCCGTCCGATGCAGCTCATCCTCCTCCATCTGCCGCAGGGAGATCTGTATGTCTGACCGGGAGTAGGTGTAGCCGTGGCCAGCGGGGCAGATCTCTTTGAAATGGTCTGTAGGCAAGGAAAGCAAAGAGTCCGAGGGGGAAGAAATCATTTCAAAGACCTGCCAGAGCTCAGCTGTCTGGTTTCTCGCAACAATGCCGTTTGGCCACCCGTGTGAGACATTATACGCCACATGCTGCAATTCATCCTTGATTACCGGGCTGCATGCGTCAGCCATCTCTATGGCTTTTTTGACACAGGAAGGGGCAAGGGAGGAAGCATGTGGTGAACTGGCTCTTCCCTTTCACACCCGAAGCTGAGCCACGGGAAGGGTTGACTCAGGCAGGTCTGGCACTCCTCCATCACACAAAAGCCACAGACTAAACCCTGCATTACGCACTAGAGGCACCCAGAGACCTCCAGGGCCGAGAGGAGGGGACTACCCAGTGCGTGACCCTGGAGCGAGGGGGTTTCTCAAATATTTACATTGGATGAGCGCATCGTAATAAATCAACTGTGACATCACTGCGTTTCAATCCGATAGGACGCAGTCGAGGGAAAATGCAGCGCTGCCTCCTTCTGGCGTAAAGCTATAATGTTTCCGATAAACATCAAGCTGAAAGATGATGGGCGATGGCCAGAGAGGGGTGAGAAACTGTGAGAGCACAGTCCCTGTCCTGAGGGCCGCCAGTCGCCTCAGAATGGGTGGAGTCATGAGACATCCCTTAATCGGCAGCTGTTCGGTTGCCCCCAAGGTGGAACAATCATTGGCCACAAGATGAGGTTCAAAGTGCTTTGTGATTTATAGAACTTCAGCTTTCCAAAAACGACCTGAGAGACAAAATGGGCTCTTTCCACAGGCTTTGAGGATAAGATCAGCAAGATTCCAGAGATCCAGGCTTTCTGTGTTTCTTTTGGCTCTTTTTAATGTATTTTTGTTTTTCTTTTAGCTGGGCCTTTGCTGGTAACTGTCTCTATGGCCTAGTCTGAGGACAAGAGTGGTCCATCTCTCGTAATGGGACATCTGATGAGGAGGGTTATTTTATTTTGGTCTCATTCCACCTCAAATATATTTGATCATCTGTGAAGGGTTTTACAAGACTTAAGTAGGCTTCGCAGCCAAAATAATGATGAATATTAGAACATAACGTGATTCAATCAGAATGCGAGCATTAATGCGATTGATTTCAGGATGCAAAGAGACAGAGAAGGAGGTCAAAGTTATGCCCAAAGTGACCTTGTGAGCGGAGTGACCGCTCTGTTGGCTCTCCAAAGTGTAACATTGAGAATATGCCTGACATCACGGTACAGATGGAAGAACTTCAGTCTGTCAAAACATCAGCACCTGCTGTCAGCATAATGAGCTGTCCCACTCCCCCCGGGGAGGGCGCTACCCTGCCCCCTTCCACCTCAGGCGGGGGCACTTCCAGGGAAAACAGGCGCTGAACTGTCCACCATCCCGTCTTTTATACATGGGGTGTATAAAACAGGGTGGGGGGGGTGGTTTCGCATAAGCAGCGCATGCTTTGTGTCTGAGTGCCAAAAACGCATGCGCCTCTGCTTCAAATCCCCGGAGACATCTTGAAAAATGCCCGAGTCAGAACGGCAGCACTGTGTGACACCGGGTAACCATGGCAACCCGCGTGCGTGCACCCGGCGACGGCGGCGCGGCGTACCTGTGCCAGGCAGGGGGCAGCGCTCACAGGCCACACCCCAGGCCTTGCCCACACGGCTGCAGCAGCAGATCTGCTTGGTGATGTGCTGCGACAGAGGCAGCGAGCAGGAGTCCGACGTTGTGGAGCGGTAGCATAGATCCCGCATCTCTGAGACGGCCTTGTCCGCTGGGGGAGAAGGCGACGCGTGGGGGGTGGGGGAAAAAGTAAGGGGGGGGGGGTTATGACTCGCTTTGATCAGCTAGTTCCACTGATGAGAACCTCACGCCCTTTGCTTGGATGACCGGGTGCATGTGCAATTGCACAAATGGTATACAGTACATGTAACACCATACACAGCGCGTTTAATATATAATAATCTACACAATTACATTTATGTGTGCATCTGTTATAGAACAATGAGGGAAATAGGACAAACAATGGGAAAAAGCAGGTCCCCCTTAAAAAATTTCCACTATGGGACATCATCACAAGAGGAAAAGCAAGTTGGAGTGCTGATGAATTTTCACCTATTCGGGAGGATGTTAATTTCAGTGAAATCAGCAGTAAGACCTGTATAAAGACTGTATGGGACTGTGGTTGTGAGTGGGTGTGTGTCTGTATGCACCAACAGTATCAAATCAAAATTTGTTAGAGCACAATTACAACAACAAAGGTCGATCAAAGTGCTGTACAAAATCAAATGAAACAAACTAAAACATATAGGAATAAGAACAAAAAGGCAATAAGAGCCGTAAATAGACTGGCAGGAAAACTCACAGACACAATGGCTGCGTGCTGCGTCCAGCATGTAGCCCGCCTTGCACGTGCACCTGTAGCTGCCCTTGGTGTTCAGGCACTCGGCATTCTTGCAGATCCCCGCCATCGTACACTCGTTAATATCTGCGGAGTGAGCACAGGGCACTCGTTAACATCCCCTTCGTCAGAGCAGGAGGGCCTGGCATCCTTCGAGAGCCTCCGCTGCTTCCCGTGTGGCTGGGACACTCAGGACATGTCCCCGAGGTCTGAATTCCATAACGGACACGATAAAATTGTCCCCTTGGCAGATTTCGCTGATCGAGGGGGGGGGGGGGGTTTAAAATGTATAAATTCAGAGTCCATCAATTGGGTGTCCCTGCTATATATCGCAAAGCACTGCGCGCCTCAGTTGTTTAAATGGATTTCTCATGTACACCAGCAGACAGGAGGCAAGACTATGCAGTACCTGAGGATATGGTAGACAGCAGTGCCAGGTTGGTACACAGAATTCATTTTCATTACACGTCTTTTTGTTCACTGTGCACACTGAAAGCCCAGTTGGTACAGCTGGCCTTGGAGACAGACAAGTGCAATAATGACTGAAAAGATATCACTCTGAGGCAATTCAACACTTCAAGTCACCAGGTTCAGCTGTTTTAAAGGTGAGTCAAGTTTTATTACAGTATATTGGCACTAACCTGTACTGTTAGTACGGCCATAAACCGGGAGATCTAGAGAGAAATTTCTACACTAAACTCACCTGTTCCAAGCCGCTGTCCTACGCTTCATAGGCACTGTTGCTATCTGTGTGTTGCCTAACGAGTAAGACATATTGTGGGAATACAGGTGACGTGTCTTTTGCTTTCTGTGTTGTCCTGCCGCCGAGTAATGATGTGAAGTGTGTTAAGTAGTTTTAAAAATGGGACCTGTATCACACAGCGTGGTTTTTGGGTTAGTAAGACAACTTGTCAGATTTAAGGTAGTCTGTGTTAAATGTAAGTGAAAAGGTATAAAGTCCAATTAAACTGGGACACCTTAATTCTGACAAGTTATTTGGCTAACCAACAAATCTCGCTTTGTGATATAGGTCCCTGGTTTGGTCTCAGTATTTCTAATCACTTATCCTCAACAGCAGTATTGATACGCCTCTCCCCACCCCATAAAAATATCGAGGCAGGCTGTTAGATTTGTTCTGGTAGTGATACTGCATAAACCAAGCTGACGAAACACAGGTAGGGATTTGTGTAGCCAGGCGGGGGGGGGGCGAAGAGAAGCCCAGCATGTACTGACATGGTACTCATGGGCCGAACCTGACCCCAGACCCAGAGAGGCCCAAAACCGCAGCTTCATTCACACATATCCAACTGAGAAACACCAGGCCCATCGATTTTAAGCTCGATTTTAGGTTGTTTTCGAAAGGTTAATCAGCATCGGGGGGGATGGGGGGGGGGGGCAGCTCAGGCCCATCGCTGCGTGCCACAAACCCACGAAGAGGAGCCAGAACAGCGTGAGGCTGCCACCAGCAGCGACTTATCGTCCCCGTAAATCAGGATGCTGACAGGCTAACAAAGGCATCCTTCTTTCGTGATAAACAATAGCATTCCTGCAGACATGTAATGAGATAATTAAAAAAAGCACGGGGAAAATGCCATCTATTCTTAGCATGCATTCCACCAAATGATGAAAGGGACATCGGCTGTGTGGTTTGAGATGGGGGATGCATGCAACTATATGCTTTAGATTAAAGTTTATGCTTTCTAGAATATAATCCTGCACAGATGATGAAGGCCTCTTCAGGCAGACCTACTTACATAAGGGTCTCTGCAAAGCTTGTTTCCTGCGTGATCTTTCCATTTGCCACACTTTGCGGTCTGAGACATTATTTTATTTATCTGTTTGGAGTCAACAAAGAGGGGTGGGGGGTGTGGGGAAGGTGCTAATGGGCCTGGATGGTGGAGCCTGGCGAATGGAGCAGGACTTGTTTTTTCACCCTCCCATGGACCAAAACAAACTGAATCATTACCCCCCCCACACACACCCCCCCTAAAGCTACAACACCCAGCAGGCTGCCATCATACACTTTCCCGTTGGCCATTAATCAGCAAAGCGGACCAGATCGGGCTGGTCGGCCTCCCTTCATGGAAAAAGTGAAGCGCATAGGTGAGTAACAGTGTTAGATTACATGGCAGCTAGTCCTGGTCAACACGTGTGTTTGTGTACATGCATTCAGGTTTCTGGTGGCCTTGCGGGGGAGATGGAAACGTCCCCTTTGAAAGAACAGCTGGCGATAACCAGATGCCGTGGGAATTTTTTTGAAGCTTAATTCTCTGCTTTTTAATAGGGCAACGGCCCGCAAACTTGCAGCCTGTTATTACTCAGCGTCTGTAATCGGTTTTGCTGTGGCAAGGGGGCCGGGGGTTGGGAGTCATTAATCGCATTAATCTGAGAGTCAATGGGAATTCCCTGCAAAGGCAGAAATGCAAGGAGCACGCCTGTGAATGTACACTGGGGAGATTGGGAGGCACGGGTGGTGGCTAGGGACCCCCCCACCCCCCCTTAACATATAAAAATATTAGTGCTGGGAGTAAAAATGGGATGACGGCGGGGGCAGCGGAACCACAGACATTTCCGCGGCCGAGGCCCTGTTCCCTCCACGTGCGCCGGCACGCTTATCAGCAGCAAGGGAGGCCTCCTTGTGAAATAACATACCCCCCCAGATCCCCCCCAGGAACTGAGCATGAGGTCCATTTCCCTAGATCTCTGAAAATACCCTCATTATTGCCCGGCTTACGGTCTTGGCTGGCACAGAAAAGAAACACGTAGAACAACAGGAGACAGGGATTGCAGGTCCAGTATCATGCTCGATGTTTTAAATAATATCTTATTGGGAATATAGACTCAGTGGTCCATCACCTGGCTTATTCATGTACTCCCCCCCCCCAACAGTAATGCCCTTGTCCCTCTCCATGGAGAAAGTTTCAGGGGAAACACTTGTATGAATTAAGAGGTGAACAAGAGGGAGTTTCAAGTTGGCCAGAACACTAATCATTACTTTCGAATGCATTGTTACCATAATCTGAGGAGACACGCCAATATCTCCAGCCCAGTTCCTGAACATGTGCTGGAATTGACATTCTGAGTGCTTCACATGACTCCCAGGCAACAAACGGCTGTTTTTTCTCTTTTGCCAAATTAGCAGTTAGACTTTAAATAATCACACACACAAACACCTCTAAAAGATTAAGGCCTTTGTATACACAAAGTCTGGCAATCCATTAAAACAACTAATCTGGATTTCACTTGTATAACATTATAATGGCACTTTGATTAATTCGATTTTAAGCTCACTTAAAAAACAGGCAGCTATTATTTTGTGTCCTGAATTCAGTATAAAGGAACAAACCTACAGTCCAGATCGTGGTGTTCTGGGCAATGAGGGTTTGCTCCTATTTAAAAAGCGACAGAAATGGTCCTTAATCTGAAGCATGTTGCCTACTCCCAAAAGGTCCCAACTCAGCCCTTCGCAACAGTCTTATGACAGAACATCTCCGTGTGGGAAAATCCACACACTTCAGTGTGGATAAGGAACACGTGGGGGCAGCATGCAAGGAGGTGAAATCTGTCCATTGTTGAGGCTACAGCTCAACTTCATGACTAGTCTAGATTCACGGTCATTCTGTTGATCCCAAACCAGAAGGTTGGAGACTGAGTACCGTGGGGAGCAGTTTCACTTTGGAGAACAGTCAGTGGGTGGGGGGGGGGGTGGTGTCTGGCCCGGCAGGGGTGGGCCGGCACTGTGCCATCTTATCTGCTTCCACAGCAAGCATCCAGGCAAGGAAGGTGAGGGTGTGAATCATGTCTCTTCTTTGAGCCACAGGAAATGACCAAACACCCCCCTTTTCCCACTGTGCAGCGGCCTTGGTGGGGGGAAAGTCCAAGTCATTCTTTGGCAGGGACGCGACTGTTCTGATAATGAGGACAGAATCGTGTAATAATCAGTTACTGCAGACTTGGCCTCTCTTCTGAAGACCCAAATTAAAAATAATTCTAGACACGCAGCTCTGGGAGAATGGGCTATAGAAGCCAGTTAGTGAATATTGTACAAAGCTGTTGGGTCAGTTCTCGGGGTCATAAATACAAGGTACAGGGAAAGGGAACATCTTGAAAGGATAAGGCGGATCGCACTGAATTAATACACCCTGAGTTGGCAAGCCAGGACACTCCTTTGAATTAGGGAAACATTAAAAATATCCCTGTCAACAAGAAAGCATCTCACAAACTCATTCTGATGGGAGAGTGAAAAAAGCAGCATGCATTGGAGCAGAAAAGAAACAAGCATAATCTGATGGAAAGGAAAGCCTGGTGCTCAGTGTTCAACCTGGAATGCCAGCTTTAACCAGTAAATCTGACTCCAGCTGTGGTTCTGTGGCGTCTCACCAGCTGTTCATGGGACAGAGCTATAATCGTCTGTTGAGCTGGCGCATTTGGTAATTACAGCTTGGCTGCTTGTAAGCCTGTCAGGTTGCAAATACATGGATGAGCAGCCCATGTCTCTTCCCTGTTGTACTAAGGCCAGTAAATGTCTTTGTCTCTGCAAACTGCGAGAACAATTAACTGGCGGCTGCTTCGGTGAGTAGGGTCAAAGGTCAGACTCACCTACAGTATATACTTTGGGGTGGGGGCCGATGGATATATGTCACAAAGCATGCTAAGCCACATGCATGGGTGGTTGCATGGAGCATGCCAAACTATGAGCAAGGTTATTTGGAAAGACCTTGGTAGGCCAGAGTCAGGATAAATTACAGAGTACTTTGCCCCTTTCGTTCCCCATCTGCCACTCGCCTTGTACCACAACTGCCTGCACTGGAGCTTGCAGAGCTACTGTTGAACAGGTATCAGCAGGGTCCTGCAGAATCATAATTCATAAGTCTTCTTCACAGTGGGAATTTTGGTAACTCCTGCTGGGACGATAGAGCATTGAATGCCACTCATTGGGGAGTGAGGCAAAATACTCCATTTCTGTTAAAAATAACATAACATGAAAGCCAAATAAGTTTGGGTGTGTATACTGTCTGCACAGAGCCAGTTTATGACAGAGCCCAGCTGGGAAACACTCAGACAAAAGCACTTTGCTCTTTATTCAATGCATAAAAGGGCCGTCTGGGAGGAAAAAAGCATTAAGTACTGACTGCCGTTTCCCACATCTGTCTGGTAGCTGTAGAGTCTTGAGTTGTACCCTTAAAAGATGATGCAATGTCATGCAGCAGAGTTCTGTATGTGTTACTACAGATTGCACAGAGTGAGAAAAATAACTACTGACTTGTATTCCTGGATATCGTTCAATTGCATTCAAATCGAGTAAAGCAATTTAGTTATTACACTGGTGACGGGGATTACAGTAAAATACTTCTGACCTTCTGAAACATAACTATGGTACGAGACTGCTGAAACATAACAAAGAAAACCACTTGCACACATCGACAATGCCAGACGTTGACCATGTGGAAATGTGCTGGCATGTGAGCAAAGTGAAAGCTATGTTACTTTAGCAGCTATTATGGCTAAATTTGCTAAACCTGACGAGCATGAACCCTGTCTCTATATTATGCTGGTAAGCAAGTTCAAGACATTTCTGAGACATCTCTGGATACTGGTGAAGCTGATGATTATGCTAAAGCAGTGAAATTACTCGCAGACTCCTCCAATTTGTAATATTGAATGTGAGATATTCATGTTTTGTCAAGCTAGGCAAAATCCTGGAAAGCTTGTTGATACCACCATAACCTCTAAATGGCTCACCTGAAACTGTTAGTTTACTGACATAGGCAAAAAAATATAGTTTCAAATAATATTAAGCCGTTCATGCATGTGCCTCAGGAGGAGAACATAACATGAGTTAACCATGACTCTTAAAAACTTCCCTAAGTCCAAGAAGAAACATGTCTCAGGCATCTGACATAAAATATAGGGAGTGAAATAAACAGATTGAGGCCAAATCATAAAGAAAAGATCAGCCGACTAAACACCGAAGGTAAGAACTACCTACTAAAGAGACAAACAATACAACAAGTCAAAAAATTTGGGGTTTGTTTCCCCATTAGGATGGTCCATCAACATGACCAGCCAGAAACTGCACACATAACAAAATTTTAATAATGACATCCTAGTATTAGGCTTCACACTACAAGGTAGCAGAGCAGAGTGGATCTTCCAAGGTATCAATGGTCATAACCTAATGATCAATAAGGAGAAGTGTGAACTCCATCATCCCTAGAGTTCTACATGTATGTCTCTTCCAGAGATGGCATTTCCCCACAGAAGCAAAGTCTACAGCCTGCTTCCTATAGCCAGAGGATGCTTTATTCCTGTTTGTGCCATAATAATTATATGAACTTACAAAGAAAGGCACTGAGTGGGTATAGCAACCCAAACAGAATAAGGCATCAAACAAAATGAAAGAGAACTGGTTGAACAATGCAGCTCCAGTAGGCCTCAAAACCATTAAAGTGCAAACAGATAAGGAGTCAAACAACACACACATAGTAGGCTATCTATGCATAGCGCAATAAAGCAAAGATACTCCGAAAATGTGAGGAAAGCTCTGGCTATAGTATGAAGTTTTGACCACTTTTACCTCTATGTCTGCTCAACGTGATCACCAACTAAAAGCCCCTGGATCTCAAATTCAGTGTAGCCAAGGGCAAGCCTACTGCAAGGATTGGACAATGAATGCTTAGGTTGAAACCCTATCAGTATAAAGCAATCCAAAGACTAGGAAAATCTAACCCATGTCACATTCCCAAGAAACTTTGTTCTTCTGTGATCCTAAATGATGCTGACTCTGAGAGACACATCCAGTCCAATGCAGCTGATGCAATTCCTGAGGCACTGAAGCTGCAAGAGGTCAAAACAGAGACGCTGAATGACTCATTTTTATAAAATTAGTTAAGATGATTCGTTCTGGGGACTGGAACACCCTGCACAACCTTTCCTCAGACATAACACAGGCCAATCCAAGAACATGGTGAAAATAGATTCCCCTCCACATCCGGTCAGCTCCAGAGCTCCATTTCCAGGAACACCCAAACTAACTCATCAGGCCACTTCACTGCTCAGTCTTCTTCACCTATCCTTTGGTTATGATCATTTAGCAACACGGGATGCTTGTATTTTGCATGTATTTAATAGGAGTCTTGTCGTCGTGGCATTTCGATTTGAATGTCAATTTAATTTTGAGCATCTACAGTGTGAGGCCTGAACTCACATCTGTTGAAAATGGCAGTCATATTCTCATAGGAATCAGACTAGTTAGGTCTAAAGCGCTCTAGGCCTGAGCACTTATGAAGATCACGAGGACATTGTTAAAACCAGCTGCTTAGAGAAAAAATCTTGGTTTCTGGGTATAAACAAACTGGCTAAGAAAATTATCTCCCATTGCATTCCCTGTCAGTCATCCACACACAAGACAGAACACCAACCTCTTCAGATCCTTGAGTTACCTCAGGAACCATAGATTTTTGTAAACTCTTGCTATCAGGTCACTGTCTCCTAGTAATTCCTAACAAACACTTCAGATTCCCATTTGTGGAAATGCCGTCTACCTCTGCAAGTACATTCATTCTTATTCTAGACAAAATGTGATCTACAGCCGGCATGCTAGACAAACTCAAACCAGACTATGGTACTTCATTCCAAGTTGAATGTTTCAACAGGACCCTCACCAAAGCAATCATCACAGCAATAAAGGAATGGAAGGTCCTTGAAACAGAAGTCTTACAAATTCTTGAGAATTTTTAGAGCTACCCATCACCACACCACTAACCAATCCCCTGCTGAACACTTAGGGCAAACCCCTAAAGAACAAACTTCTTTTATGCTACTTTCATGGATGATGATCTATGCTGCACCGAATACTCAGAAAAAAGGAAAACCTGAACGCCTTTGCTGAAAAACGGAGTAACCCAGAATCAAAACTTCAAGAAGGTGATGTTGTCATCATCAGGAAAACTTTTGAGGCCAAGTCAAAAAATTTGAGGCCAAGTCACGTCAATGAAAGGAATAATAATCACTGAACAGAGACATGAACGTAGAGTTAAGATAAGTTAAAGATGCTTCAACCTGCTGGAATGTCAACTAGAAGTTCCACTTGGAATGACCTCATACCCTCTGCTCAGTTCAAAGGGTTCAAATTGTAAGAAGCCATGAAATTAGTCAACAGAGAGTTCCCCTAGAGATTCATAGGTGAAATGTCAGATGAATTCGAAAGCCTGAGTTAATGCTTGTTGGGTAAATGGAAGTGTCAGTTAACCGAAGTTATGAAAAATATATGTTGTCTCATGCCTGTTGATAAGGATGTCTACAGACTACTGGTGTTAAGAATGTTTCCAGTTTTCATTCTTAGAAGGAGGGGTGTAGTGTATTGTAAATCTTTTAAGGGATGACATACCATAATGTGGCAACACTAGGTAGGTATTAGTAGAAATTGCATGGCTTAGATAAAAGAACTGACCATTCAGTTTTTGGATGCCATTCAACATAGAATGTCATTTAGCTTTTTTCAATTGAGTGGGCAATTGAGGCATTAAAAGAGTGGTACGTGACATCATCGATATAAGATATAAAAGCTCAAGCTGTGGTTTCAGGTGTTAGGACATTGACTGGGTTCTGAACCAGCAGTTTTCAACTCAAGGACTGAACGTGAAATGGGAGCATCCACTCTCCACTTTTTTCCACCCTCTCATTCGACCGCAATAGCTTTGATTCCTGGCAACAATAATAAACAAACATACTGCATTCCTTCCTAAGCCAAAGTTAGTAAGATCAATTCCATGACAGTTCTCAGAATCCAAGCCAAAGCATCCTCGTGATCAACTCTACACTACAAAGTCCTGAACACAAGCGTTGAATGGCAACTGAAGTTCATGGCCACTGGGATTTGCTGTTTTTCCAAATGCCATTCAACTCCAGGAAGCCCAGTATCTGTGGCTGTGCCATTCCCCTGCAAACAGGGAACGATGAGAGCCATGTTCAGAGCAGATTTTGGCAAGTGTTATTTTATTATATTTCATAAGGGTGTTCTTGATTCTGTGTGAAGCATTAGAGAAACAAGTCAACAGCGTGTACTTCCATTCACGATGGATGTGCTGTTTTCTCGGTGCTGCCAGGAACATATTTTTTTAATTATTTTTTTTGGGAACAACATTTTTTCCCACAGAGAGCAATATTATCCTATGGTAGGATTAAGATTTGAATAAGATTTAAAATAACATTAAGTTAAAAATGCATTTAACAGTCTAGTGAGCCATGCAAACTGTTAACCACTAACATTTTTCTGAAAAGGTCCCCCTATCTGGCAGTTTTCAAACCGACTAACCTATTGCAAAAATGGGCCAAGCAAGGCTCTCCACTTTTGCTGGGCTTGATAATAATTGAATTTCACAAGAAAATTGCTGACTAATTTGAAATTACTGCATCCCCTCTTAAAGTATTCCAAACCTTCTAAGGCTTCAAAAGCTTGTAGTCACAACTACAGTCCAAGGCCTTCAAATGGCACATAAACTCCATATACTGTATGACCTATCATTTCCTAGTCATTTCCACAAAGCCTAGTTAAAATTCTAACCCAAGGGACCGCAGGTAGCTAAACTCTGACCCTGGCCAGACCTAACAGCTGTTCCAAGAGGAGTTAGCTCAAAATAAACTTATGGGTGCTACAAAGGTGAATTCTTGAGGTAGGCTACAAAATATGGATACTGAGAACAGCTTCTATTGCTTTACAAACAGACTAAAGGCCAAAGTTACAGATGTGGTATCACACGGTTACAATTTGGGCTACTGCAACTGGGGGGAGGGAAACGATTCATGCATCTGCCTCCCAAAAAAACCAAACTGGCACAAGTCCCCCTTGGTTCTCTTGTTTACCAAAGCGCATCAAGTGAAGCGACTGAATAAACAACAGAAATAGCTGAAGTTGGACATTTAAATGATATGAACTGAGATTGAACTGGCGCACGCACTCATAACAACATTAACCTTTGTACCAAAATGCATTCATTTTAGGGGCAGCTGGCTTGAGAGGAAATAAATATTATTTGTGCTGCATTAAGAGATAGAGAACAGTTGGAACATTAGTTAACATCAGATTACCTCCCCTGTTTACCAATCAGCACATGACAGGTCTAACTTGTTACAGCAGGCCTTGTCATGTTATGGGAAAAAAGGACAATAGCATACTCTCTTTGACCTATGCTAGAGGAGTGGTTTTAAATGAACGGCACTTTGAAGAGACACCTTTGTTCTAATTTTAGGAACCCTAACAGCCAACGAGAATGAAACAAACAGGAAGCCTTTATTTCATTCAACGTACAAGCACAATTGTAGAACTTTTGTTTTGGCCTTTCTCACCTTGACAGTGGGTTAGGTTCATCCTCTTGTAGCCCTTGGGACACTCAACCTGGCCATGTGCGATCACTGCGTAAGCTGCAAGAACAAGACAGACACAAGTGGGAATGTTAAAAAATAAAGACACTGGGACTTTGAGCTGAGAACTCTAGAATGCACCGATGGTGTGCGTGGGTGCCCAGATTTTGGTGGGGCTGAACAATATGACTTGCAGATGTGTGCTTCCTGGCCAGAGAGAAACTGAAGGGACCCATATGCGGACCCTGAGGGACATCATTGAGCACAGAGGCATATCAGTCAAAGGTGTTTATGCAAGAGCACAGCATTACCATCAACACAGGGGCATGACTACAAAAGGAAAACAAAGAAAACATACATTACTTAGCATCACATTACCATTTCAAACTACCCACAGAGAAAGAGAAGATTGTAAATATTTGTGGGCATCTGACAATAATAAAAAGAGAAGATTTTATGAACTTTGGCAAGTTTGAAGCAAGCTGTGACTGTGGTCCTGCCCGGGGTCCTGTGAATAATGCCATTATCACCACATTAAGCCTAACCAGGGCACTTATATAAGGACTATTAATCTTTTCCCTGGATTCCTATATTTTTTTGTAGTTTTCAGCACAGGCTTCTCCCAGAATGAGATGAAGCAATAAGGGCCCCATTTCCATAATTCACACATCTTTGAGCAGGCCCTCTGGTTCCCTGAACTGGCTGAAAAAGAGCTTCACATGACTGCCCAACAGGAACCTTGACATGGAGAAGTTGCTGTCGCCCCCTTTCAGGAGGCATTCTGCTCATGGACAGGTCCTCTGGGGTGATGGAGGGTATCAGGTGCTCCAGGATGTGGTTTATGATCCAAGAAAGGGATTAAGGACAGGAACTGCAGACAACTGATGGCATGTTTCACTACTTATACAAAGGGAAACTGGACCCATGGAAGGGGAATATACTCCTAGGGTAACATGTGAAGGAAATGTATATAAGGTAACTGGCCCCTTTGTAAACTAGGCTATTCGAGTGAAGGACTGGATATCAGTGTGTGATACACATTGATTATTCCTGAAACAAAATTCATAACCTCTAATAGGTAGGTGACTACAGAGGATCTGGAAGAAGAAGCCCAGAACAAAGTACGTCTCCAGAGTTTTTTAACATTGCTAAGTGAAATAAAAAGCAGATAAAAGGAACGCTAAAGAAATTTCACTTGCATATTGATGTGACTTGCATATATATTCAGTGCAATTTGTATGCAACGTCATTTGATTGTCAGTCAATATGCCAATAAACATAGCCGGCTTAGCTATAACTTGGTTGGAATTTCCTCACTGGTAGCGACAAGACATTCCCCACTGTTGCTTCAAATCACAGTCTATGTTAGGAGAGGAAATTTGCCTTCAGCCTCAACCCAGCAGATCCAGAGCAGGCCAGGATGGATGGATGCCTGGCTGGTAGACGGTGAGTAAACATGAGTTGGGGTGAGGGTCCCCTACTAGGGTTTGCAAACAACATAAGTTCTATCATGTGTGTCACACCTGTGCATACGTCCATAGTCCAGGAAAACATAAAGGACGGCTTTCCACACTGCCCCATTGATATGGGAAGGCGTAAATCTGTGACATTGTTTTTCTATTCCATCATGCAGAGTGTGGGCTGGGAACGTCAAAAGTAAACGAGCAATGAAGATCAGCTGGTAGACAATGTGCTCTACACTGTCTGAAGTGTTTTTTCATTAAACACGGACTCCTAAACACATTGTCAACATTGAAAAGTCTTTATCAAGATCGTGGCCAAGTGTCCATCCAAAAAAATGTCACAGTGAAGGAATGAATTTCACAATTGATTATTTACGACAAAGTCTCATGACTTCTCCTCATGTCTCGTTATCACAGTATTATTTTTGGGAGTAGTTTGGGGGTCATATTTTTCTGGAGGTCTTGGAAGGTCCAAAACTTAGCTCTTTACTCTATGAAGCTTTTGTTACATAACTCAGAAGACAAGGGAAAACTGCAACAGTCTGTTTCAGCCGGGCCTGTTCTGCCTCTCTTCTGGGTGGTGAGTTCTAAAGCAAAAACAAATGCAGCAAAACCCCAACAAGAGAGCAGCAATGACTATACATCCGTATAGCAGACATATGGCTTTTAAAACAAATATATGTACTATACTCAAGGCAAGAGTGTATATTTCATGACATTTGCAGGAATAAATCTAGAAGGCCCCAAGTCTTCTTCTAAGTAGTTTCAATAAACCTTATACTATGTTTCAGTGACCCATGCAACACACACACACACACACACACACACACACACACACACACACAGTGTTCTCCATCAACTATGGTGCCGTAAGCCCTTTGCCGGGACCTTTCAATGATACTAATAGCTGAGCTTCTATTCTTCGTCCAGCCATGTGGCTGTCCTTCGGCGATACGCCGACGCGTGCGATTACGGCCACTCCCTGTGCGCATCACTAAGGAGCTTGCCATCAATTTACACAGGGCCTCTTCCATCTTTCCTTTCCTTGGGCTAGTAACAGTGCAGTTCTGCTGCTATGGCTTGCTGCTTGCTTCCTCGGGAAACTGTCACCATTTCACACCATTTCGGAAGAATCCGAACGGGAAGGCAAACAGCACACAGCGTTGACCTGGTTCTTCAATGATCCATTTCGATTCACTGGCTCATTCCTCTGGTCTGCAACCAGCCTCTGGAGATTCATCCGCCAGATCAGTAGAGGGTGAAAAACAAAGGTTCTGGAGCAGGACTCCTTCATAAGAGTGAGAAGGAAGCACCATCTAGAGAATGGCCACCGAGAGGAGAGCAGCAGGGCATATTGGGCATCATGTGGCATCAGGTATGGTACAGGTCAAATGTCTAGTGAATGGATGGGTGAGGACTGCCAGACTGGTCAAATGGGTGCTGTCCGGTGGGAATCAAAGCTTTAAATTGATCATTTACCCTGTGGCTAAGTGGTCCACCCTGATGTCAGAGGGCAGAGGAGGCTATTTAACCGCAAAGCATATTCAGGGACCACCCCTGTCATCAGTCATCATCCTGGGCTCACCATAAAGGGGCCCCTGGGACCTGTTTGGGGAGATTGATCATAGGACATGACTTCATGTCTGCTTGGAAGGGTAGAGGAGTGAGGGTGTGGCTCGAACCACAGGGGAGAATGGGAAGCCAAGGGCCAAGACACTGTGACCTGATGGAGTCACAGTGGAAAAAGCCAATCCCAGTACAAGCAATCCACAGATCTTTAATTGCAGGTAGAGCTGCTGTTGATTAACAATGAAAATCAACAGCTAATTATGAAAAAGGACTTACAGTTCTGTTCCAGAGCAGGGCTGTTGCATGGGTATGGCAAGTCCATCAAGCAAGGCTGGAGTCTAACTTTATAGGCTGGCACAGTGGTTCCCAAAAACAGTTCTTACTTTCAACAAGTAATGAGTCATATGGAGAGACAATGAACCAATTAATGTCAAATTTTGGAGCAACATGATATGCCAGCACATCAAATTTAGGCATTAGCATAGCGACGTCAAACCGGCACAGTTATTATTTGCAATCACAAGTGAATAGGAGGCACATTACACTGCTTTTCAGTTGGCAAGGCAACAACATGGACTTTGCCAGGCAGTCCTACGACGATTAGGTCATCGATCTAACTAGTTTTCTGCTTCATTGAACTCATAACGAAAGGACCTCATTATTGTCCAATTTCCTACATAATGTGATGTAATTAATTTGTCTTTTTTTATATAGGGCTGGCTAAGTTCTAAATCTTGTCGCTTTGCTTGTAACTGTCATGGGGAAGCTCATACGTCTCCATCACTGGTCACTAGAAACCGCTAGATACCATCAGAAACCCAAGTAATGTTTATTATTTTGGAGAAGGCCAGGCAAGAAATGTGTGCCAACCTCATGAGATGTTAGTATGCTAACTAAGTATGGATATAGATCTGACATTTTGGAGATATCTCCTGGAAGACGTGAAAAGCAGCTGGCCTTGCACCATGTGGTCTGTCAGTTTTGCCCCATCAGGGTGGAAATCAGCCATTGTGAAATAAGAAACAAACCTGTCAGCAGCTTCTCAAAGACAGTAAAGGGGTCGTCAGATCACTAGGAATTTTGGGACCGATGGGAATTTTAGACAAAGATGGGCGAATTTTTACAGAGCGAATGCACTTGTGATTTCATGTCAGTCATCAATTGCCCAAAGTGAAATTATTATGGAGTTCAAAAAGTTAAGCACATGTCAAGCTGACGGTATAGTAGATGAAGGAAAGACAGCAGTGGAGTCTGTGGATCTGTGGTCATGGAGAAGATCGCTCTCATGAGGGATGAGATGGAACTCCGCTCCCCACCCCAGGCTTTTGATCCAGAAGCTCATTAGAAACATCCTGACAGTCAAACAACCCTGGTGCTGCTGAACTCGAGAAGAGAGGTGTGAGGCGATGGAGGGCAGCTTTTCTGGCATGACATCATTCTGACCTTGCCTTCTCCACCAAGAAGTACTTTACAGGCCATAGGTCCTGCAGGGCGGGAGTGATATATTTTGCTCCCATGGGACCCTTAATCCAGCTCCCTGGGAAGGGTCCCAGAGCAAATGAAAGAGTCACAGGGGGCGAGCCTCTCTAGCAGGACCAGAAGGCAAATGTATGGAGTCATACATGGGACGCATTGCACCAAGCCTCCTGTTCAGGCTAAATGATTTTGCCTCAGGAAGCAAAGCAGGCCATCCAGCATGGCACTGTGAAGGACAACCTCAGAAACTTTCTCGAGGCACACTGTACTTCTAAGGTCATATCAAGCACCCACACACCAAAACCATGTAACGTTGACTGAAAGCCACAAAATCAGGTAAAACATCTGCCCCCAAAAACCACAAAACCAAGAGTGCCAGCTCTCCCAGCATTGTCCGTTTGCTGTTTATCTGCCAGCCTAAAGGGGTGCTCAGGTGTCCTTTGTTATTTTAAAATACCCTTGCTGTAATTCCTCAGATCTGCAGGCGAGTTCCAACGGGGATCTAAAATAACCACCCACAACGTGATGTGATGATGTCTAGATGGTACTACTGACCTACATCATGTGACCGGGAGAAATTAAGGTCCACATGAGAAAAACACTCATGACAGGAGGCTCTTCAACCAATCGGGGACCACCGACACTCCAGCCAAAAAGCTGCTGACCAGTGTGGCGTGGTGGTCAATGAATAGTTTTTAGGTTGAGCAGCTCATTTCCAAGCCAACAGAATATTCATGTTTTGAATTGCTTCACTGGTTGAAGAAGGCACTCTCTATCGTGCACAAGGCGTTAGTACTTTTGGTCCAATAATAGCAATAGCAGTAAGTCCATGAGGATTTGTGTAGAAGAAAACACATAATCCAATTTTCTTGCTATTGACACTGAACCACACTCTGATCTCTCATTATGAGTACATTGTGTTGTATCCAAGAAATTGATATAAATAGAAATACAATAGAAAAGTCTGTCTGGATAGTTTACAGTACTCAAGGGTGGATCTAAGCTGTGCAATGAAGTTTTTAGTGAAACCAGTCCACTCATATTGGTGCTCTTTTGTCCCTTCCATGTTCAAGTTGGCAATACAGATTTTCAATATGTAATGACAATCGGTAGTTATTACTGAGATGAAAGAAAAATATTTTTAAAATGTATGAAATTTATTCATACCTGTAAAAGTTGCACTACAGCATTTAACCAGCAACTCCGATCCTGATTGTACAACCCGTCCTCGAAAAACTCTCAGCCAATCAGTGCCCCATCATATCACTACCAAGACAACCCACTACATCCATTCGAACCTCTGGTGCTTTCATCACCGAGAAAATGGCACTGCTGGGTTGATACACAGGAACAGGGAGCCTTGGTGTGTTCCCTGTGAGCCATGACCAACTGCCCTCCTGATTTTGCCTGGTTGTCATCACTGGGCGTTTACATAATGGAAACACAGACCGAACGCGCTCGCAGTCCTCTCCACTCTTCCGCCACTATTTTCTACGCTAATGACGACTGGAAACAGTCGCACGAAGGGCAGCTGAGTACTTAAGTTTGGTGTTGTTTGTCTAAAACAAATAGAAGCATTAAAAAAATTCTCTGCAAACGCATTTATTTATTTTTTTTTTGGGGGGGGGATTTTAGTGTTCTTGGATGAGTCAAGATGAAAATAAAATGAGTCTCTTTCTCTTGGTCTTTTCCTCCAAGATCATGAACAGATGAGGCTGGAAGTACAGCGGGCCCACTGGACTTCTTGGGTCCTGGTTCTCATTACCGCGCGATTCTGTCAGCGCAGCTTCGCGGTCCGGTTCTCCAGATTCGTTCTGTCAGCCTCGCTGCACGTGGCAGTTGCTCTCCGTGTCAGACGCACTGCCAAATACAGCTGATCTGCACGCAGGTTCAGCCTGGTGTTGGTGGGAGGAGGGGTAACTGCAGTTTAATCAGGGTCGTTTTGCTGAGATGCCTGTTGGCATTACGGTGGCTTGGCACCACATATAGCCATGCTGAAAGGCCCTGGGGATGGGGAATGGAGCCCCAAGATAGTCCGGGATGAGGTAACAGAATCAGAGGTACAGCAGTGGATCTCTGTACAGTTTGGTGTTGCCGCATTCACACTGCTGATTTTAGCCCTGTTCCCAGCCAGCCAGATGGCTCCACTCAAACATTAGGAGCGCAGTTCTCCCCATGCTGCCGATGATCTTGCGCTGGCTCTGCGCTTCTCTGTCTCTGCTACTTGTAGAAATGCCAAAGACACCAAGCTTCAGAAAATGAAAATACCAAATCTGACACCTTTTCCCCCAAGTCCTACGAGTGACATAAATGCCAATACATGCCAAGAGATGACAAAGCTGTTAAAGTTTATTAAGGCTTTAACATTAATTCACTTTAGAGTGTGTGAACTATTACAGTAAACATCCGGATCCATAAATGGGAAGGGTTGTAAACTGTAGAGAAAATAAATGGGTTAGACTGGAAAAGAATTTAACCCATATGAATATGGCAAATAAAACTAAAGGTAATTTAATAGTGTTTACACTATAAAAGCACATTAGCATTTTTAATTAAAGCCCTCTTATGGCCAAAAGAGGAAAGCCAACGTGTTACATTTATATAAAACACATGTAATGACCTTGGAGCATGGCAGGTTGGTTTAAAAACGTCTGCTTGTGCTTTGCTCTCAAGACGGCAGAATAAATAACATCCGCACTGTTGCACAACCTGAGGATGGTGAGGACAGTGGCTACGCAGGTGCCAGTCAAAGCGAGGGCTGGTTTTCGCAATGAGAGTGTTCCTGAGTGAGAGCTGCGTGGACGGGCTTGCTCTATAAAGCACGAAGGGGGGAAGTTAGCCACTCGCTCTGGCAGAACACAGCGGCCAGCAATGTGCGGAATGACAAAACAATTACCGTACCCAGGTGCGCCTGAGGGACAGGTGCCAGCACATTAAAACTGGTGTTAGACGTTGGGGCTGCGGATTTGGGCTCTGCTTCTGCGAAAACTCGCTGGGCACAACAGCGACCTGCTATAACCATGAAACTTTAGATGTAAAAAGCGGGACCCCCACCTAGAGCCCAAACACTGAGAAGGATGCCAAAATGTGCACTGCTTTAGGAATCTCGCTATATTATAACCTAAACACTAAAACCAAAGCAACTGCTTTACCGTGCCCTTGTTGCGAGGGTTAAAATTTGCTTCTCCACTTTCTTTCTGGAAGGTTCCACGTGCGGCATGCAACAAAGGCACATTTGTTCCCATGCTGGACCCAGCGGGAGATGACAGACCGGGCTGAGGAAGAAGGAGTGAGATACAGGGTGGGGGGGGGTTCCGTGTCCCCGAAATTTGCAGAAACTTTTTTTTTTGGAGGAACGAGCAATTCCGAGAGGCTCTGGAATCAGAACGTGGACCACAGGCAAAAAAGAACAGTGAGAGGCCACATGTTTGAGACTGGAGAGGGGATGTCTGCTTCGGGTTTGAACGCTATTAAACGATGGGGCAAAAACAAAGTGGCACACGCCTTTCTGACAAGCAATTGACATCTACCACCAGCAGACAGTGAGGACAAACTGGTTTTGTAACTGGATTACCAATGCTGCCCCTCCTCCCTAAAATAGCAATACATCGCTATTTAAGAGCCCAAAACACAGGCAAATATTACTTGAAAGCCGCCCTCCCACCCTCTTGATTATGTTTATATTTGATGCATCGCTGTTCAAAGGCCCAAAAAAGTAGGCTTTCCACCTCGGGTGGGGGGATACTTTTCAAAACGCTTGGGAGGCGGGTGTAAACAGTGTCGCAGTAGGGAAATAGCAGGATGCCAGGGAATCTGATTTGGGGGGGGCTCACAAACATTCCTGACACATTGCGTTATATATAAGGCTGCTGCTCTTTATTTCAGGGGCTTGTTTTCGTACTGCAAGCACAAAATGCTTTTTACGAGGTGGGGGGCAGCTTGCTGCGGTTGAATTTGCGCCACGCACAAGAAGCTGTGATAATTACAAACGACTGTAACTAGGCATGGCTATAAATTAGCTTTGTAGGACCTCATTAGACTAAATACAGGATTGTTGTCTACAGTGATTATATAAATGTCCCTTGTAAATAATATGGGGAGGAGGCTCAGTTTGCCCAATGTTAAGGCATCGAGACATTGACCTGACAGCTTTGTTTTACAACATCAGAAAGAGGCTTGTCACCATGGAAATGGGAGAAACTCAAAATCTGTCCATTTGATTGGATGAAAATGTTTGTCATGTATTTACTCAAAGAAAAGAAATAAAGCAGGATGTGGCGGGCAGGAATATGTGGCACCCTGAAATGCACAGCAGTGAGCTATTAACGTGCATCGTCGTATTTGGCAGGTTAGCATAAGGAGAACCGTGCATGGACTAAGCATGGACTAATATCCTTGTAACTAATATCTCATTACCACTAATCTTGGTCATGGCTGCGGGTGAGGGGCTGGAACCAATCCCTGGCAGCATAAGGCACACGGCTATGGCACATGGCAGATAAGAGGCCAGTATAGACCTGCTTTTGTATATGCATGCATTTATGCAAATTTATGGCCAGATGTTGGGCTCATGTGGGGAAGAGGGAAGCACAGCTACAACTGGAGGCAGGCAGGACCAGGAAAGAGGGTGCGTGTATGTGAACCAGAGGTAATGTGGGTGCAGCGGAGAGGCCACATGGCGTTGGGGGGGAGCTCACCTGGTTTGGGTGGACATTCCGTGCACTTGTTGAGGCCCCAGGAGGCCCCCACACTGCCACAGCAGTCCTCCTGCTTGGTCAGGCCCGGAAGCGGCTTGCCGCACTGTAAGGCACGAGGACACGTGCGTTCATTATACAGGGACGCTCCAGGCATTCGAGGCTGCGGCGAG
Source organism: Cyphomyrus plagiostoma (assembly GCA_019775915.2). Taxonomy (NCBI): domain Eukaryota; kingdom Metazoa; phylum Chordata; class Actinopteri; order Osteoglossiformes; family Mormyridae; genus Cyphomyrus; species Cyphomyrus plagiostoma. The sequence continues at coordinate 1,256,900 of JABFEA020000029.1, forward strand.
GAATCTGCAGGCGTCTGACTGATAAACCCGTTAGATTTCTAAGCGAATCGGAATATCTTCATGGGTAGGAAAATGCGGCTGTCGTGCCTCCAGCAGGATCGCCGACGTTCGGCGTCAGCTCTGAGAGGCCGAAGCAGCTGCGCATTTTTGGGCTGTTCTTTATCTCAGAGATACGATTTGCAGCTTCTGGACACGTCAGCTTCATTTTTGTATCTGAAGTACTACAAAAAAAAGCGGAGCAACAACCACCATGCAGTATCTCTTCATCGCACAGATAATGTTGGAGGTATTATATTTGGAATTGGGGAGTAGTGGTGGTCGGAGGCTTCAAAGATAGAATCGACTGATACATTTAGTGAGAGAGACGTGGGCACGGGCTCCTGAGAGGCCGAATGTGGGGTGGGGGGGGGGGGACTAGGAAGTGAGGAGGATTCTGAAGCTGACAGGCCCAGAGGCTTACAACTGAAAAAGCCAAGCTGTCCCAGCTTTAACCCCAACTCCAACATCGCGGTGATGCGACTGGAACATGAGACGCACACGCTCATAAATCCTGATGGGGAGGGACATAAATAACAATGGGGGCCGACTTCCACCAACAGGCAGCTGTACGCAGGCAGAGGGCAAAAGGGAGCCGTACAGGACTTCCACCAGGGACCTGGGTGGATATCCTGATGCTGTCAATCATCCCTAAAGCCAACCCACTCCCCTTTTCACCCACCTACCTTCCCGTCAACAGTCTCTTGGAAGCACCGACCCACATATCCGTTCAAGCGGTTATGCAGCCGGCTGTGGCTGCTGACGTCTCCGTCGCCGTGGCTCAGCATGACTCCGTTACTGTTGCTGATCCTGTTGCCCTGACCGTCCCTGGGCTGGGACCTCTGCTGCACGGAGTGTGTTCCCCCTGCGCCGGCTCCCACTTCCACCTGGCCCGGCCTGACACGTGCCACCTGGTGGACCTGCACCTCTGCCTCTGGGGGATGCTGGATGTGCACGTTGACCAGCGACGGGTGTATGGAGGCTGCCCAAAAAACACTTACTATCAGACTCCAGGTTCATGATCTGTGGCCACCAGACAAAAACAGGGGCAGGACATGCCGTGGTCAGGTGTGGGTCTAAGGTTTCCCTCTCGTGACTGGAGTTGAGTCAAAACAGGATATTCTTAGTGGAGAACTGTCTTTCATACCAGAATAGCTAAAATTCAGCTTTTTTAACTACTGCAATAATAATGGTAAATGTAGATGCTCTTGTCTGTTGCTAAATGACAAGGGAATCCCATCAATGATGTCGGGCTGGTTGGTGGGCCAGAATAATATCAGCATAGCGGCGAGAATATACTGATCCATTGTCAGATAAAGAAGTGATCGACGTAATCGAAACCCTCAACGTGAGAAGCAGGTTGGGGGGGGAGGTCTGTGGGTGGAGGTCTGCTGGCCCAGCAGATAGAGGTCTGTAGCGTCATGAGTGTTTCAGGAAAGAAGAAAGGGCCGTTCGTTCTGCATTAATAAAAGGCCGATGGTGATGTTTAGCCGGCCTGGCAGGGGGACGGCATGCCTGCACGGTGAGGTAGCCGTTCGCAGATGTTGTCTGGCCCGAGAAACACCCAGGATGTTATCGCTTCTGCAAGCACTGGGGTAACAGCGGGAGGAGAAAGACAGGAAGGAGAAGAGTTTACGGCTGCTGGTGGCTTATTAGGGTCAACATCGATCAGGGAGCCCCACTGCGCTTCTAAAGTTTATCTGCTGATAAACAGCAGTCTGCAGAGAGTACGAGTGCTTAAGGAGCACACCCGTTACAGGCAGAGTAAAAGCTGACTTTAATTGTGGCGTGTTGCTGCAGGACAGCACGTGCGTGAGAGACGGGGAGGGGGCAAAGGCAGAGTGGAATCTGTGTCAGATCTGATCTGATCAGAAGTTAATTTGTGCTCCATAAATTTTCACAGCGATGAAAAGAGGCGGCTCTGGCTGTTACACGGCTGAATCAGAACAGAGAATTAAAGACAGCAGAGAAACTGCATAAAACCCGAACTGATAAGGGAGGTCAGTATTGGAGGGTGACATGGACAGCATAATACATTACATAATAAACGTTACAGAAACAAAAACAGTTCCACAAAAGTGTTACAAACACGTCACAATGTGTATGGCCAGGATTCCCAGAATGTAGGGACTCTTATTCAGTGTCATTCTGTTCCTTGCGATTCTCTGTGCTCATTGTGACTGTGTTCAGACCGTCTGCGTTCAGGGTTCGCACCAGCTCTCCCCTCGGTAACTGGTGCTTACCTTGCTGGTTGGAGAGGGGGAGGGTGTACGTGGAGTGTGCAGAGGAGCTGTGTCCCGCCTGGCCGGCCTGCTTCCTCGGGGAGGAGGGCTTCGCGGGGGGCGGAGCCGGGAGGTGGCAGAACTTCCCTGTGGAGTTTGACGGGCACCAGCACTGGTCCCGCCCGATGCAGCGCCCCCCGTTCATGCAGGGGATCTGACAGAAGTCTGTAAAAGGGGAATGGAAGGGGGGGGGGTGATTAGCAACTGGGAGCATATGAGTGCCCAGGGCTCAAAGTCAATTGATTTACGCATCTTCACAATCAAAACAGCTGGCAGCAACCAGGCCGGTAATGAAAAGCAGTGGAGAAGTTGGAGGTAATGAAGTTTAAGTTTAATGGGAGGGGTGTTTCCTTACCAAGCTCCGCCCCTAACGCCGCACCTCCCACTAAAGGTCGCCTCTTTGAAATAGGCTTATGAAGTCAGCCCAGGCAGGGTCTTCATTATAGACCCCCCATGATCCCACAGGACCTTGCCCCTCCCAGCAGCCTTAATTAGCACCAAAATGCCCGATTGTCGCGACACCCCCAGCCCCCCGCCACCCGAGTGGTCCGCCAGTCGCGTGCACTGCCAAAAAAGTCATCTGTATCAACTTGATGTGGACTTGCCCAAATTCTAAGATTGCCCGGGGGTGCTTTGGTCCAGGGAGTGGGGGGGAGCAGACCAAGGAACTGGATACTCAATTGTAAACATAGTTTTGGGCTGATGGAGTCCATTTGGCCCCTTGCAGGACCATTTCTATTCCCACGTCCAAGGATGGATTTTACAGAAGTTAAAAAGGGGCCTTTGTGTCTCCATGTAGATTAGATTTACTGCTTGTAATCTTACAAGAGAAAGACATGTTGAGAGGTATGCAGGTCGTGCTGACATTCAGCAGGTGGGCCTGACAGAGATAAATAAAATCCTCCTTCGGGATTACAAACATCCTACACACCTGAGGTCATGATCTATAGGATGCCTCCATTCCAGCCTGCTTTCAGTTCCAGACTCTAAGGCCAGAGACTGAAAAATGTACGTGACCTGGTTGCTAAAAGAAGGCCTTTCACGAGCACTGACTGCAGCTTGGGTTCCGACGCGAGGCCGCTTGGCATGCGGGCGGCACCGACGCAGCGCTCAGGGGGCGGCATTCCTGCCCTTGGGATGCAAAGTGAGAGGCAAAGCACGGCTGTAGAGATGCAGTGCAGAAACCCCCGCAAAGCCACCCCAGCTTTTCCTCAGGACGCCCCCATCCACATCCTCTACTTCTGGGGTTGACCAGAGTCGGGCAACCTTATCCGCAAAGGGCCCGGTGTGTATGCAGGTTTTTGGGATAACCTGTAGGTCAGCTGTTCAAACCCAGGTGTGAGGACCTTTCAGCCAATCAGTCCTCTAATTAGTAATCTAATTAGGGAGTTGCAGCGAAAACCCGCACACACACTGGCTCTTTGCGGATAAGATTGTCCACCCCTGCGGTAGCCCAAAGGAACGGCCCCTGTGATCTCACATCCGGGCTAAATTACTGACTACAAGGAGGCCCTAATTTCCTCAAACCTGCTGGACAGCTTCACCTTCCGCGTTCATCTCGGCTCAGGGTAACTTTTTACCGTGAAAGGATGGAACGAAGCGCTCAGCACTTACATGAGCCTGTCTGCTCTCGCCGTCCGACAGCAGCATAACAGCAGCATGACATAAGCACTCGCTGCACCCTACGCGTCCACCAGAGAATAACAACGACAATAAAAATGTACTCGGCTGCACACCAGTGGAACTCCATTTACCGACATTAAAAAAATTAACAAAAAGAAAACGATGAGGCAGGGGAACAGCACTCTGTCCGTTAATGTTATTTTAATGCTTTAGATGAGCAACAAGATCCTAGGGGTTACTTTTCAGTACGTGGGGGGGGGGGAGCAGGGACAGCTGCCAAGTAACTGAAGCGTTTCACGTTTCTTAACGCTTTCCAAAAGCCTATTAATGGGACTGTAAATTCGGAAAAATGAGAAATATTTTTAAATATAAATGGGGAGTTGCTGTGTGTGTGGTATTGGGGGGGGGGACTTACTCCTGAGGTAAATTTCAGTGCAAACCCAGGCTTTTAGCAGCAGGGTGGGGGGTGTGAGCTTCCCCGGCTCTCGTTAAAGCCGGTATGTGGTTGCTGGCGTCGTTCTCCGTGCCCGAAGACCACGTCCCCTGTGTGATTTGCGGCGAAGCCCGCGGTTAAATCCCCGACTTAATGTAATCCTTATTAATCCCTTTTTGCGGTGAGGCGGCATCTCCTGGCCACCCGGCACATTAAACGGTTAATTTGGAGCCCTTGAGGGGTGGGGGCCAATCCAGACGGGAGTAGGGGAGGGGGATTGGGGCTGCCTGTCTGGAACGTGAGAGAAGCCAAATCCACATGCGTGGTCCTATATCCCCTTTTTAGCAGCTCGCAGGAAACGTGCTACTTTAATCCCCGTCTACTTAATAGAGTATTTGACACCACTCTCGGCCGCGCTAATCTCCAGGACTTTATGGCTACCTTGCACTTTTTTAAGATGAAATCTGTCCCATTTTACTTTTTCCCCCATTAAAATATTAGGATGCAGGGGTATTAGAGGGCACTGCAGCGCTAGCAACTGTGCTTGGCAGGCCGCTAAAGCGTCAACTTTTACAAGCAGCGCGGCGTGTTTTTGAGAAGGAGAAAGAGTGCGAGACAGCGATGGGAGGAGGAGGAGCAGGGCGAGGAAGGGCAGCACTCACAGAGGCGGAAGCCCTGGTTTTTCGGAGCCTGGCTCTGGTTCTCGCTGTAGACGGTGGTGGTGTCCCCCTTCTCACAGGTGTTGTGGCAGCGTCCGTCAGCACTGCAGATCCGCCGGCACACCATCGGGGTGAAGACGATCTTGATGCGGTCCAGGCTGGAGGTGAGGTTGGCGCCTGGCAGGGAGGACAGAGGTTGGGTGAGGAGGTGCAGGAGGAGTAAGACGGAGAGGCCAGTGAGGAGACACATTGTCCAAGGCAGCAAGATTGCTTTCTGGGAGCCAGAGGAGGAGAGAGGGAGAGGCTTCAGTGTGTGAGAGTGTGTGTGTGTGTGTGTGTGTGTGTGTGTGTGTGTGTGCTCTCGCGTGCAGGAGCAGCATCTGGGCAGGGGCAGAGACGATCCTGTCGACAGTCGGGCGCGCCTCCAAGGTCGTTATCGTTAGGAAGAGGTGCACGACAGTGGGAAAGTTGTGTAATGTTGGGAACCTATTCAACTCCTGTTATACTAGGGACGGGGGGGGGGGGGCGGAGAAAAAAAAAACGAACAGATTGTGTTTATAGCTCTAAGGATTTGGGAGAGGAAACAGTTATGGAAAGCAGGGCAGCAATGCCAGCGGAGTGGATGTCAGACACCTTTGGCACGTCTGCAATTTGCCCCCTATATTTGCACATGCAGGAATCCCCCACCAGAGGGAGTTAAGGGGAGGCTTAGATGTGTTTGGGGAGGGTGGGGGCTGGGAGTAGTATTAGCTAAAACTGCCCTTGCAACGGGGATAAAAGCCCTTGCAGGCACACTTGGGATCTGGAGCTAAGCTTGTACGTCTGTATCCTGTGTGCAGGAGTTCCTGACTCTGGTCCCCAGAGAAGGGTACTAAGGCAGCAGTAAGGGTGAGATCAATAGGATGGGGGAAAAGCTAGGAGTCATGTTATCTATTTCCATCCAGGAACAACACTGCAGCCCTACAGAGCTTAGGTTCAGCTCTGAGTTAACACACCTGATTCAAATAATCACACTACTTTCAGTAGCATCTCAGTATTACAGCCAGCCATATGGAAGCTAAGCTGGCTCTGATATTGAGATGCAACTGAAGGGCCTGATTATCTGTATCAGGTGTGCTAAATTATGGCACCTAAGCTCTGCAGGGTGGTATACCTCCAGGAGCCTTCTATAAAGGAAGCACGCATGGCCAAGTGCGGGCTCACCACCTGCTGGGACGACGGCGTTGTTTAGAGTTTCAGTGGGCCGATCTGCAGTGGGGGCTCTGTGGTGGCTCGGGGGCTGCCCATTCCCGTTAGTCCCGGGGAGTGCGTTGGAGGTGATGGGCCCAGTGGATGATGGGTAGCGCTTCACGGTCCGAGACGTCCCGGTCTGCTGAGAGGTGTCAGCCGGGCCACGTCTCGCCAGGGTCCTGCCAATCAGAGAAGACAGAGCTCTCACTCGCTTCTGCAAACACGTGCCCATACTGCTGAGCACCCTAGTCCAAAATAACCCCAGATGACTCCGCCTGTCTTTGTGAATGAGCATGAACAAAAACCATTTTACATGATGTCATGGCATTTGCTAACAAACTTTAATAGATAAAACAGGATTTTTATGATTGCTTTTTTTTAAGCACGTTTTGCTATAATTGGATCAAGAATACTAAATTCCGGTCGGATCTGCCGTGATTCATTCACATCTGTTAGAGCTCAGAAAGTCATGTGCCTTGTTAATTAACTGAAAACATTAAAGGCATGTTAACGTAATACCAGTCATCGCTAATCAGCATTAAACAAGGAACTTGATGGCTTCACTGTCTGGCACCTGCTGCTCTGACATAGTCTCCCAAAAGTTTGTAACAGAAAGAATGCAGGAGGTGGAAAGTTCATGTTCAGAAAGTACAAATCCAAACCAGGATTTTATTTTAACCTATCGGCTGAGTCACATTCGCGGGGTCAACTGGTTGGTTGAAACAAAATCTTTTTCTGAATTTGTACTTTCTTCACCTCGACTTCCGACCTCTGAACTATGGTGAGCAAGAAGGTGAGCAGTACGTTTGGGCAAGTGACTACAAACTCATCTCCGACCTGGTGCCCCCCATTCTCTCTCGCATCTTGGATACTTGCAATGAGTTCATAAAGCAAACTTCTCTTTGAAGATGCCCCCAGGGACAATGGTCTGTGCAGAAGGTAGGCCTCCAGGAAGAATTTACAAACACGCCCAGAATTCAGAGCAGAATGTCAGGATCTGGGTCAGAGGGTAATTAAGGAATGGTCTGGAGGAATGGAGACCCTTTGATTTCACTCGCCATTAATTACAGGCACCTCTGGGACACAGTGATACCCACCAGACCATGTGACTGGACCATGGTATGAAAACAAGGAGAAATTTTCAACAACGGGCCTAACATGCAGGTTCAAGATGTGAATCACTAAGCAGCTGTGTCGCATTGTCTTCCGATGTCCCTGATCCGAGCGTGGCACCTGTCCACAAGTCAGGGCTGAAGAGAGAAAGATCCAGAGAGGGCAAGAAACCATCGTCTTAATGAAGGCCATATGGTAGCCCCATACCATATAAGTGTAAAGTGAACAGGCATAGTCAACAAAAATGACCTTCCTCACACAGCACATGGAAGTCGTTGGTCCTACACTGATCTATCCAACCCTTGAGCTTTCTGACATTTTAGGAGTTGTAACTATGATTTTAAAAACAACAATCAAGTGAAATGAAGAATGGAAACAAACGGAAGATGCCCTGATACATAATGACACCAGCATTTATCTGCTAACATCACCTGTCAAAGAGCTCCTGCTCTGGATGACAGCTGTTCACATCAGAACTGGCTGCACCTACTCGTGTTCTGTCATCAATGACAGTGAAAAACAAGCCCAGACGTCACTTATCTACACGCAAATCGCCAGAGCCTTCCCTGTCATGACGGACTTTTTCCATTACTGTCTCCATGACACCCAACGTTCATAAGTTTCTCATCTTCCTGGGCTAAGCAAGATGACATATTTACTATCAAAATATCCCTGTAGCATGAGCTAACCTGTGTCATCTCTATATTTGGAAAGGGGAGTGATATTCTAGTGGCTTGATGTCATTAGTGCTTCAAGGCTAGAGGAATTATTAGTAGGAATCCTCAGCTGTCAAAATGTAGCTGAGTGAAAAATACAATCCAAACATCTCCTTTTATATATTTTTAGCTGAGCTTATTTTTAGTACACTTAAGAAAAGAAAGTACATTTTCGGAATAAAAACTGCAACATATTATTCTAATTAAAGTCAATTTATGATTACAGCAGTGAGACACATTAAGACAAAACAGAAAACATAAAGCAATGTGAAATGACTGAATTAGCAGAAACACATTCAGCCATTCCTGAACTGCTCTCTCTCTCTCTCTCTTTCTCTTGGGCTAATCTGCTAGTCTTTGCCTTTTTCTTTAAAGTGAAATCTTGTGATATGGGATTCTCTCGCTCCTTAATAACCGCCCCCCCCCCCCACCACCTTCCCAGCAATGTATTTCTAAGGTGTCCAAGTCAGGGTGGGCTGTGTTTGTTGAATGCTGCATGCAATAGCCTTTAAAGACCATTGAGGCAGCATACACTAGACACATTAACGAATTCTCTAGCCCCTCAGCACAGGAGGACAATATGAGAGCAACATGACACCCTGCTCACGCCCCCTCACAGTGGCAGCTGTAAGATGCAAGGGCGACAAGTCTCTCTCTCAGGTAGAGTGCAGCGTTCCGCCATTCAGGCATGGGGGGGGGGGGGGTGTGTGCAAAAAAATGCACATTGTTTTCCTTACCCTATATCAGAGCTATTCAAATCACGATGCTCAAAGTCTGAGCCCTGCTGATTTTCCAGCTTTCTTTTACCTGTGAGCTGGGTGTGAAGCCTCACAGGTAAAAGTGATTTTTAAATTAACTTCCTGGGAGAAGTAAAAACAAGGCCTGGATTTGGAATCAAGGTCCAGATTTGAAGAGCCCTGCCCTGTATGTTAATGCACATGTCTGATGCACACTTATCCTGCTACTTTGTCTAGCTTATGCAAAGGTTCAGTGTGCCAGGTTCTTGCCAATTAATTGTAAGAGTGACTCAGACAATTATGCCCCCCAAAATTCTGCCTATGCATTCGGGGACACTGTGGTATCATGATGATCATACATATGACTGAGGTGTGTGCATGACAGCTAATCTGTGCGACAGCTGTACTCAGCTACTGACTGGGTGCTGTAATGAGACTGATGGGTGACTGGTGGAAGGTGTGCCTGTTGGGGATGGGGGGGCGGGTCCACATGGCAGCTGTTCGGCTGAATGGCTTTTACAAGCCGGCCCCTTCGGTTCTTCTCTACAAGCCAGACACCGGCTGTCAAGAGGCCTGTAATAGAGATCTAACGTTTCTCCTAATGACAAGGCCAGAAAAAGCCTCACAGGGAGATATTATAGCACAGTGGGCACCTATGTGCCAAATTTCTTCTGTGTAATACTGGAAATATAAGATCACGAATATACCAGCAGAATCAGTCAGTATGGAAACATAAGTGGCAGTTCCTAAACTTAAACCCAGGATAAGAGAACATGTCCCAGGTTCACATACTATGTTTACTCTACACTGTGCGTCTTATCTAGAAGAATTTTATTGAAAAGTATATTTAAAAAAAAAACCACGGAACCACAGCCTCAGAAGCCACGGGTAAGAAAAATATATCTTGCACTGGCTTATTTCACTGGATGAAATTCCACTTCTGCTGCTGGTAGTTTATAGAGTGTTTTTGAACCACTGCTTATATAAGCCTACTTGCATTGCAGGAACTGAGACGGGAAATCCAACAAAAGCTCACAAGTTAAAGTCCGGGCTCCAGTTCTTGTCTGGACTGGAGAAAGGTGTGTGAGACTTGGACACAGGGTAGTCAAGAAGCCAGGAGCGTTCCTCGCATAGCCTTCACCAGTCTCCCTCGTTCACACATGAGCTCACTGCAGCAGGACCTACACGCCGACCACTCCCCAGTCTGGGTGCAGAACATACAGATGCCTCGCTGAAGAGGTGAACTTGCAAGGTCCTACTCCTACCCTGATATCTGGCAAATACTAAAATATCTTTTTTTAATGCCATCTTAGGAAAAATGGGTTACTGGCAAACAAAACAAAAAGCCAGGGTAGAAGAATAAGAAAACCTTGCCTTGTACCCAGTCCAATCATTACACAGTGCAGTTATTTTGGATACGTGTCAAGATACTTCCTCCAAACAAGGTACATCTCGCCATTACATCATGCTTGTAGCCCAGCTTGTAAAACAGGACTGGGCCGCCTCAGTCCCAGAGCTTCTTGTCCCTGCTGACCCAGGTTAACACAGTGACGGGTGAGTGTGTCATCATCGTGGCTGATTGATCACTATCGCCATAAAACATATGGATATATATAAACCACATCCACAGTGTGATAATCAGGGGGTGATTCTAAGGAAAATGATCGCTAAGTGGTGAAACTAGGGGTTAACATGGACAGTGTGGCCAGTCCCACGGCTTGAAGGAATAATATTTATCCTTAACTGTTATTTATCAGCGATTAAAAGCAGAGTCAGCTATAAACTGTTTTTGTGTGTTGCGGAAAAATGAGGCTGCTGTTTGCCAGAGAACATAGCTTCTGGCTCATGGAACCACTGGAACTGATGTCCACCAATGATGCCATTAGCATCGCAAGAGAAAGAGGCACTGCAAGCAAATTCAAAGAGAACAACACGGGTGGAAAGACTGATCACATGGCCGTGAGAAAACACTGAATCTTGGAAATTGTATAGATGGCACCTGGTTACATAATCTAGCTGAATGACACAGTAAGTATTGCTTTTCTGTGTAACGACGGGAGGCTAAAGATTCATTCACCATATTCCAGCTCACTGGGCTGCATGGAGCTGCCAGATTGCTGGGGGGGGGGGGGAGCAACGCTCAGAACAGATCATTTCCTATCAGTACATTTTTTTAGATTGCTATTGTTTTTTTGGCTGGTGCTAGTCAGCCACACTGCCGAAATTAATTTGATGGCTGTGGGGAATTAATCTGTCGCCAGTCCTTCTTTTGAGATGGCCCTGCTTTGGGGAGAAGAGCCAGGGTTTTTAGGTGTCAAAGGGTTCACAACTGCTTCACATTTATTACAGGCTAGCATAAGCTGGGAATGAAAGCTTTTCTTCTTCGCAACCAATAGCAACCCCTGGAGAGCATTAACCAATAGGAGTCCCTCAAGACGTTTTCAACAAATAGGAGCCTTTGTGGAGAATTTAGACCAGGCCCAATGCAGCGCCTGGTGGTGCAAAGGGGCTGTGTTCTTTTAAACAATATGGGCAAACCATGCTTTTCTGCAAACCGCTGCATTCTGGCAAATTCTCCAGTAATTCAAGAATATCTGGGTTCCCCCCCTTTTTTTAAGCAAAAGAACCGGAGTTGATGTCTTGTTGAAGAAACAAACACACGGTTACACAAACACACTCCAAACAGGATCCACATGAAAAGTGCAAACAAGGAATGTTATACATTTCGGCACGGCTACGTAACACATGCCAGGCCCTCAGGGAGACGTGTTACAAATGGACAAACAAACAAGTCCACTTTCTAAACACATTCAGCATTTCCAGTGTCAAGCAAGTATGCCCTGAAATCATCACGGATGCCAAGAGGCACGGGAGGTCTCCCAGCGGCGGGCAAACGGCTCTGGCTCTACGGAAAGAGTCGATCTTCCATCTAACGTTTCCTTTATGCATCCTCATAACAGCTTGGACTAGCCTCCCACTGCTCAACCGCACGTTCCGGACTCGCTCCCTGTAACTCTGGAATCCTCAGACCGATACATTGCACTCAGTACGCCGTGGTTGGCGCCACTTACAGCAACTATGGGCCAGGCCCCCGTACACAGAGAATCAGTGAATCACGGTAGGCCATGCGAGGCCATTTGTACCACAGATTGGATTGTTTTAATTAAGTTTTTTCATTATGCCGCTTTTTTTTTGAGGCTCCCGAATAGTTGTCGGGACAGCTGAGGATCTGAAGAGGATGGCAGGGGCCCTGCATGCTGAACCCGAAGCCGGCGTCTGGATGGGCAGGAGCAGAGACTTGGCTCTGCATCGCCTGTCTAAACAATCGAGCCTGACAGCAGGCAGCAGCCCCACAGTGGTTCCAGAGGAACAGGCACTTTGAGTCTGGGCTCCTCCACTCTGTGCCTGGAGGTCTGGAAGGACAGACGTGTAGTAAACCAGCTCTTTGCTGCCTGCCTTATATTTAGAAAATTTCCTAGCATGACCCTGAAAACAGCTGAGGGGATTGTTGGGGGGTGGGATGGGACCTGAGGGAACCATAAAGGTGTTATAACAAATCACACCTGACTGAGAGATGCATTTTGGTCCGGACAAGCACAAAAATGAGCATGGAAACCTCATTGCTCACTGGGACTATTGTGGCCCACTCTGTACACCCCATTAAGGGAGTGCAGAAGGGGAACAGCGGCATGTTAGTCTGCTGGAGCGAACAGCGGCCTCGAAAAAAAGCATCCCCGGATCAGCCAAGGTGCTGGCCAAATACAGATCATAAGATTGATTTTGAACAAGAGCAAGGTTCTGCCAGAACTCAATCGTAATTATTCGGTTCCACATGTTCAGGCTTGAGCAGAATCTTTATTGTAATGTCTCAGAAATTCCTGGGGGGACTTAAAAAGTATCCCTGATTGTTGAAACGGGCAAACATAGCGTTCCCTCACTGATCCAAACACTAAACTGAATTAGAGCTGCATTAAGGAATGTCTTAGAGTCAACTAGAATATTCTGTTTTTAGAAAAAAACAGACCATATTGCTCAGCAAACAGACCTACACAGTTAATCCGAGGTCAAACTGGAAGAATGAAAACAAAAGTAAACAGGAACAAGAAGTGATGCCATTGATGCGGAGTTTAGTTGGGTACCCAAACCCCAGGAAGTGCTGCCATTGATGCGGAGTTTAGTTGGGTACCCAAACCCCAGGAAGTGCTGCCATTGATGTGGAGTTTAGTTGGGTACCCAAAACCCAGGAAGTGCTGCCATTGATGCGGAGTTTAGTTGGGTACCCAAAACCCAGGAAGTGCTGTCATTGATGCGGAGTTTAGTTTGGTATCCAAACCCCAGGAAGTGCTGCCATTGATGTGGAGTTTAGTTGGGTACCCAAAACCCAGGAAGTGCTGCCAATCTCTGAGACAAAAGTGCTACAATGTTTTGGATACAACCACATCATGCATGCTTATTTAATGCCTCTTACAAGTATCTGCATGAATTCCAAGTTGGCAGGGATTGGGGAGGAATTGTGTTCAGGGGAAGGCCCTGGATGTTATTTTAAAGTGTCTGGCCAAAGATGCTAGTGATCATGGCAAACTGTGAAGAGGAAGAGGCACTTTGGTTCTTCACGGGAGAGGCGCTAAGGGGCCAGCTTAGAGGACTCTAACCATAAACCAATCGCCCAGTTCTCAGAGGATATATCCAGCCCAAGACTTGATGTAAGATTTGAAATTTGATTAATTTAGGCAGTGCCATCATGGCCATCATGGTCGAGGAAAACGGTGAGAACATGCAAACAAAGTTGAAGGCAACTATGGATCAGATGAGGTCAGCACAGCAGAAAGTACCACGATGGCTTACAGAACCACCCATTGTAAGAACAGTGCCTTGAGACTCATTCTGGAATACTCCTCTTCTGGTTAGGAGTCTAAAATCAAGCTCGGACTGTCACAGTCACGCACATTAGCAGATGGACAAAAGCCTTCCTGTGTGAACGTGTCTCTCAATTTAGGCCCCAGCTGTGCCATGAATTGGAACCATGCTCTAAAGCCCGGTGTGGAATCCCTTCCCAAAACCGGTTCCGATACGTGGCGGGAAGCTGGCATGAATGCTTAAGACAAATGCTCCTATTTGTCTGACTTGCTCTCCAGCTCGAACTTGGCATTCCTGTGCAGCAGACACGACGTCGTTGTGAAAACTGCCTTTCCGTCAAAGAAGTATTGAAATCAACTTTACTACCCAGGGGGCTTGATGCCAGACGGTTTAGCGAACCGCCCCTTGATTTGGCAGACGTAACGTTCTGCTCACTTTCAAACGATCTAGCTGTATATTATGTGAAAAAGGCCTGGAGTATATTTTGGACACCCCATCAGCCTCCGCAGGACCAGAAAAAGCAATGTGGAAGCATACTTATGACTATATCTGGTCCAGGGGAGATGACCATTGTGACAGGGGAGGGGGTGGAAGCTCGGAATGTGGATAGGGTGGGAGCGGAGCTAAGGGAGAGAACGAAGGAAACAAAGCTTGAGACCACATCCAAAGTGTTACATGACCTGCAGCTTTTCACCTGAGATGCCCTGCAGGACAGTGACAAACTGCATGGAGGCCTCACTTTAGAATAATGAGGGAATCAGTTTCTTGGCTTCAGCTGCCTCCATGTAAGCTTTCTTGGTTGATTATATAATCAGCTGTCCCTCGCTGAAAAAACACTACGCACCAGTTCACTCTTGACAGATTCTGAACGCTTTACCTTTGGATTTAGTATTTATTATTCAAACCTAGTTACTGAAGGAGTGCAAAACTCCAGATTGTCCTGAGTCTGGTCAGGCCTTGATACAAAGTCAACAAATGCGAGGGCAGGCCTCTCTGACAAACAACTTATTTTCATGAATATAAACCACGAGACACAGTTATTTCTGGGCGTGAGGGAACCCAGTGTTGTTGCCTGTAGCACGTGGCAACAAGAGCAACGTACAGCCCCCGGGGCGTTATATGCTCATCTAGTAACCAAAAATAACCCAGAAGTCTCAGTGACATCAAAGCAATGGCCGCAAAAATTACAGGCCATGAGGTCGTTCGATCTCTGGCGGCAGGACTAATGACCGCGGTGTTTCTGTAGCTGCCGTTTTGTGGCATGAGGACATACCAAAAATAAATAAATAGGAAAACCACCCGGGCTGACAATTACCAAGCTGTGGCTTCCTCCACATCAGCTTGCTGAAAATGAAACTGAAAAAGAATTTTAAAACCCTATGTGAAAAAAAAAACGACGTCAGGGATCTTGTCCCATCTTTCCAACGGTTATGAAGCATGACGAGATCCTCCCTCCATATCACTGTGCTAAATGGCAACATTTTACTAGACACACATGGATTAAATGGAGCATCTTGATCCTGACGACATCGACCAATCCTCCTAACATTCCCAGGAATTAGGGGAAGCAGGGGAAAAATAGCCAGGAAAAATGAGTGACGGTTTCATTCACCTTTTAAACTCCTGGCTGACTATGTTACAAATCATTGACAAATGGTTTACACTTTATTCTGCACATAGTTGTAATACTGATCCCTTGTTTGAAAGCCATTATCGCCTCTGAAAAATGAAGTAAAAATAACCAGCTCCCAGTACCGCATGGCCATCCTGTCAGATACTCCATAAGCAAACCGTTTGGCCAAGATTATAAAAATATATGAGACACTTGTGGGTAGGAAAAGCAGAGAACGGCTGCGTTCTGGGGTTAAATAACTGCTAGATGATAACCTTGATGATAACTATGTTTGGATAAGATGAGCTCTTGGGGAGGGACTGCGGCCCATCGAGATTTTGCGGGTGTGATCACCATCTGGGGGCCATGCCTGCGGTATGGTCAGTGAGTGGCCCCTACACCACTGGAGGGGATTCGTGGAAGGAGAGCATCTGGTTTATATGAAGCATGAGGTCCTGACCATAAACCTTGAGGAAGGGGGTTAGGAGACAGTCTGAGGCCTATGACAATGTACCTTTGTGCAGGACCAAACAGCAGAGAGCGATTAGGCTTCCCATTATGCTATTGTGCTAAGATACTATCCCTCGCCCTTATGGGTAAATTTGGCTTCTGGCATGCCCCCCCCACCAGAGATGGTACGTTTAAACAACACCCCCTCCAAACGCATCTCAGCCTGGGCACTGGAAATTAGACCGATAACTCTGTTTATTTAGACTAGGCAGAATCCCTGCCAACTTCTGCGTTAGGTTTGTGGGAGGGGGGTAAATAGCCATCCTGGGGGAGCAGGCCCTTCCCCTCCACTCGCCTCGGTCCGAGCGCTAACTACCATCATAAACCCAGCGAGACAACAATCTACCATCACGTACAGAACAACTTTAATTTCTACAATTCTGCCATTATGCAAACGAGGTGCAAATGGATCCCCCTTGCTCTACGTCCGGTAAATAAAACAAAAGCAGACAAACGTCAGTTTGAACTTAATGACCCTTGGACTGGGATTTTTACAGATGCATTGTGCTAGACGATGTGGAGAGAAATTTGTTGCAGCAGAGCAGTTCACCGAGATAATCACACTCCGCTGGGCTCGCTGTAGAGCTCTGTTTTGGCTGGGGAGAGTGATAATTAACTATCCCACGGCGGATCTTAAATGCAAGAAAAATGGCTGGAGCCACAAAAGCTAAAATGGGCTAGTTTATGTGTGTAGGTATAGGAATGTTTATAGCTGCTGGGCTCGTGGTTACATACAAAAAAAAAGGTGACAGTGGGCAATTTCCCAGCATTCTTTGCATCTGTTTAGCATGTTTTAAATAAGATCTTTATGTCAGGCACCCCCATCTACACATAGCAATATCAAGACATTTTGGACAATTCTATGCTCCCAGCTTTGTGGGAAAAGTTTGAGGAAGACTGTTTTTTTCTGTTCTAGCATGACTGTGTCCCAGTGTACAAAGCAAGTAGAGGTACAATGATTAATCAACTTAGTCGACTAAAATCGACGACCAGATTGATCACCAACTAATTTAATAGTCGATCATTTGGAAATATCATCACGTGTGTTGTTATGTTTTGATATTACCGCTCATTGCAGAGGAATTATCCAAAGCGCTAGGCCAGCGTCAAAAACAAAGACCTCCAGTATGGGAGCATTTCACGATAAACCCTGAAAAAAACATGTTGTCAGTTGTTTGTAAACCCGTGCATCTGAAGAGGAAGCACGTTGGCTCACTGAAAGAAGGGGACTTGGTAAGATCTTGGCAAGTCAGTTGCTAGCTAGCTAATGTTAATATTAAAAGCCACTCTACTTAAAAGCCACTCTACTTCATGTTATGAGCTGTAACATTTTCTGTTTTGAAATGCATATTCTATTAAATTTTTAATTCAGTTTGATAATTCTGGCCTTACACCTAATCACTGTCACAGAAAAATTTCCACTCTTGGAAGATCATGAGAGTTTCACTGGAGTTGTAGTGCGTGAGTAACAAACATAGCAACAGAGTAAGAGAGACATGCTCTCTGATGTCATGTATGCAGTATAGACCAATAAAAAGTGCAAGTTGTGATTTAGGGAGTGATTTATGAAAAACTTATCTAAACTGATGTTTTGGTAAACTTAATTGCTGCTACACTAATTAATTAACACAACCAAATTGACATTGGATATTTTATGTATCTTTTGTATTAACAGGAACACTCATTAATAGAGTGCATTTTTGAATAAAGTATTTAATCTTTACTGTCTTGATTGTTGGCAAACGCATGAAACAACCACAAGCTAAATTTATTTGGTAATTTGACGATTCATCTAACTAATCGATTATTTGTTTCAATAATCAATAGATTATCAATAGATCAAAAGTGATGTTTGTTGCAGCCCATAAAGATATGGTTGGGTGAGTTTAGTGTAGAAGAACTCGACTGGCCGCCCACACAGAGCCCTGACATCAATCCCTTCAAACACCTCTGGAATGAAGAGTGGCAGCTGTTATAGGTACAAAGGGGAGACCAACTCCATATTGGTGCCTATGGATTTAGAATGGGGTGTCAAATAAAAGTTCCTGTGGGTGTAATGGCCAGGTGTCCCAATACTTTTATCCATATAGTACCCCATTCCAGAGTTTCCTGTCCAACTGGAGGAGTATTGCCCTTTTGTCAGAGACTAAAGTATAAGGCTCACATTATGCTGGTAAACAGACAGAGTTACAGCCCCCCTAGTTAGGCTGTATTCCCTTGGATTAATTATTTAGGAGATATGGGGGAGGGGGGGGGTCCTGTGTGTAGGGTTATGAGAACGCTGTGTACTCAAATTCCAGTGTTGGCACAGCAAAGGCAGCACTGGGGCCTTAACCCCCCCCACCCCGCTTTCTTAAAAAATGTATGTCACTCTGGATAAAAGCATCTGTTAAAGAAATGAAACATTAATGTGTCGGGCAGAAATCTGACCACCAATGCCAAGTCCTAGAAAGCCTGATGTTCTGCTCCTTTTATGTCAGAATTACAGACCCTGACACCCAGACAGGTGTAAAAATGATGGTCTATGCTAGGGAGGGTGAGAATGGTAAGAAAGTCATTCTGAAGGAAAAACAAATATGCATACGGTGTGGCCTGCACTTCCAGGGCTGTACGGGGGCCATGTTTCCCCTGCCACACAAACACAGCAGTGACTGACACTGCTCTTGGGCTCCAAAGGGCAGAAAGGCAACCTAGGTTTCTCCTAGACCCCTGTGCTGTTGATACAGACAGCTGCATCCACAGGGGACCCCACCCGGCCTTCAGCTGGTCCTCATTGCCATTGTAACAAAGGCCAGCAAGTGATTGGCTATACTGAGATCAAACCTCAGCCCGACTTCTCAGCCAAGCCTTAAAGGAGCCTGTTCATCACAGATCTCCCGAATGTGTGACATTCAGACACAGTCACAGAAGGCGAAGGACTGAGCCGGGGCTAACAAGGCGCTGAGCAGGCTGGACAGATGAATGTCGCTCTCACACCCAGCCGTGTGCTACTCACTTTACCCAGAGTACGGAAACAGGGCCTCTATGGTGTGCAGCGCGTATAACTTTCACAGGTTACCTTTACGAGGTGAGGTGGTGGGGGTCGCTCAACTAAAGAGACCACAACATGTAAACCATCTGGAGGGGCAGCTATATATCACAGCTACGGGTTTATCTCCTCAATGACCACCACCCCCCCCCGGTATGCCATGCCCGTCATGTGGCTGCAAGTCGCGGCGACCGCCTCCACTGGCACTTCCCGTCTGATGAGGATAGCAGAGCCCTGGCTGGCAGGATGGCTTTCCCAGGCTGCTGCCCACTGCAGCTGCTTCCCAGGATGCATTGCAGGTCCCTGAAAGACCCCCCCCCCCCCTTGGGAGAGGTGACAGTGTACAAAGAAGAATGGAACGCCTTAAAATCCACAGCCATCCTCTGTTTTCTGAGCTAAAATCTTACAAAGACCAGCATCGCCTTACTGCTGCATTCATAGAAAAACCTTTGTGAGCCTGTTTATAGTGTTACAGGTCAGGAACGAGGAAGCAAACCGGATGGGGAGAACAGGGCCAGAGAAATATTTGCAAGCAAAGGGACACACACAAGGATCGAAACATATGCTCAAAGACATGGGGTTGCCAACTCTCAAGTCCTATGGCAAATCTATATTATTTGTAAAATTAGCTGCGTCAAAAGTATTGGGGTAGTTTACAAACCCTATAGACTATTTACAACGTAATAAAACTATTACATGCATGTAAATGTGTGTGCAGACTTGTCTCAAACTGAAAATCTCACTCCAGACAGCTGACCGGAGTCAGCAACCCTGCAGATGCTTTCAGGTCCTCATGGTCGTCCACTCTACTGCCCGTCTGCATGAGGTTTCTCTAATTACACTACAGCTTCCGGCTGAACTAGCGAGCCGGCCTGAGAATGGCTTCTGTCACTCTCTAAATCAGAAACACAGCTCTCTGATGTTCCTTCTCCCTGTTCTGTTTTTTCACTTTGGCCCCTGCCCGCGTCTCCTCCAGCTGTTCTTCACCTCGTCAGGGGAAACAGTCACTGATTTTATCACCTCCAGAGGCAGCTCCCTTCACCTCCCAACGAACGGCATCTAATTCCAGGCATGACCACGTGGAGCATAGTTACATGTACAAAACTTCAGATGAGGCAGGGTCCGAACTCTGATTTTTTTGGTCTGGGTTTGCAAACACAGGTGTTCCACAAACCAATGGCAACGGATCAGGTGCTAAATATGCCCCCAGGCCCAACCTTGAGTAATACCGCTGCCAAGGTGACCGGGCACAGGGGGCACATTTCCTGCCACGCCCATCCCCTCTGGTCCTATCCACAGTACCGACATCCGAGCGAAGGGGAAACATTGGGGATCCGGACTTCCAACCCAGCTGTGCGGGAAATGGTCCCGTCCAGCACTGGAACCCGTAAAAGAGACTCATGAGGAGGACTTACTAGGAAGGTTTCAACAACCCCCAAGGAAAGCACCCCCCCATCCCCCCGCCCCCCCCTTCCCGAGGGGAGCTAGGCGTTTACTGGCCCAGCAGTGAGGATGGGCTGTGTCTGCGGCTGCAGCCTAGACGGCCTCACTAAACCACAGCCACAGAATGAAAATCAAGATGGACCATCACCAATGCTTGGATGGGAGCTCCTACTGAAAAACCTGCACTTTATTTCATTTCTGACACACTGGCCTCGCCGTCCCTTCCGCCAAGGGAATTGGCCCAGGGAAGAGAATTCAAACGCGGATGTAAATTGGATTCGGAAAGATCAGGGGAGTTTTCTGCGGGAGGAGACATGTAGGCTGAAGGTGCCAGTTCCCAGCCCCCTAAATCAGTTTGGCTCCCCGTGTGGTTTTTCGATCCATTCTGGCTTTAAAAGCCTACCGGCCCTTTAAAAGCCATCGCTTGAGTCTGCACTGACATTGCGTGGGGAGCTCAAACCGCAAGCATCTGGGCGTCTGACCCTCAGCCTGCCACTAGGGCTCACATCCTTTTCCTTCACTTCAAGCTCTCGCCACCCATCGTGCTCACGTCCTGCTCCAAACTGGAATGATCACTCTGCGGATTACAAGGTCACGTGTCAAAAGCATTGGAGTAGACGTTCAGTGATAGCCTTCCCAAGTGGCCCTAACAGCCCATAATCACAGGTCATGCCTCATACCACCATGCTGGAACCATCTTTAGCATGCTTCATGATCTGGCACCTGCCTAACCCTAGTACCTCCCAGTCCCCAGGGAACCCGAGATGGCCTATGGTTTTGCTCTCTCGCACCTCTCTACCGGACAGAGCGAACACATGTTCTGTCTGGGGATCCCCGAGGATTGGTCTGAGAAATACTGCCCTAGAAAATGGGCTCTTACCCATAATCTGCCCACTGAAAGTAATTCTCTGGCCTTCTGTTGCTGGCATTTGCGGTGATGGTAGCAGCATCCTCCGGCATTTTTATAGCCAGTCTTTCCATTTAAAGACCCCCTCCACCTGGAGAAATCATCAAAATCTCTACAAACACTGAAACCACAACGTGGGGGGGGGCGGGGGGTTTCACATACTCGCGAACGGCTCAAAGAGGCAGACCAGTAATTCAGAGACGTCTCTTGCAGCCTGGGGTCGCCCAGACATCTCCAAGGAAGACTCCAGCAGACCCTATTAATGGCCGCCAGCCGTGAAGAACTGAACCAGCAGGCTACAAACCACATTCCCGAAATGGAGAAAAAAAGCAGAATCGCCTGGCCGGACAGACAGAAACAGAACTGACATGCACTGAAATTCAAGGTGCTGACAGACTGGCTCACAATCTCAGGCATCATGTTTTTATTTTCCCTTATCACCAGCTGCTGACATCATGCAAACCGAGATTCCACAGTGGCACCGGGCCAATGAGAGGGTCCACAAAGGCCATCTGAACCAATCAGATTCTGGAGCTGAAGGCTAGCTGTCCGGGAAGACCTGCTGCCCCTCCAGGCACAAGACCCAGCCATTAAAAACCGAGAATCTTCATAAACGACCACGACCCCACCCACCATCGCAGAGATCTCCCAAACCACATGGTATTCTGGACCTATGAGAAAGGGGAGGGGCACCAACAGCCTAATGGCCCAAATCCGCTTCCCAGACAGAGACAGACCTCACGCCTCTCCTCACACATTGAGACCAAACTGGGACAAGTCGCCTCCTGGCAGGCAAAGGGATGGGGGTAAAACCAGCAGGACATCATGACTGGAGCAGGGCGAGGGTCTGCTCACTTGCTAATTTGTGCTTGGCATCGGCCTGACGTTTCTCACTGACCTCACATGGCTCCGCTTGTTCTGGCGGCACGCAGCCTGATGGCCGATATTCGAGACGGAGGGCCGCGGCTGCACCCCTCCAAGCCAGGATCCCCGCCGCTCCCCGGCCTGCCCCTAACCCTCGCCCCAAGTCTCCACCCACAGCTCACCCTCGTTATTATAATTGCCACTATTATCTGCTTTGCGGGAGCTCAGCTGTTAGCCCTCGACGTTGCTTTCACATCATTATCCATTCAGAGCCCCCATGTCTACAGCCCAACACTAACTCCACCGCAGGGACTGGATCTCGCAACCTCCTGGAAAAACTCCAGCTCCATAAACACCAGACCAGCTGCTCTTCACTCTCATACCCTCAGCTGAACCCCAACCCTCCACAATGAAATACCACATCCTAGCCTGAATAGCCGCTGGTATAGTGTGCCAATTCCTCATACCTCTATACAGGTCCACATGTCTGTCACTATAACTTTATATTATCACAGCCTTCTGCAGAGCTGCCAGACACGTCCTTCACCAACGGACGTAACTACAAGGATAGGGATCCTAAATGCCACCGTTTATCAGCATGATTCACTGATTTATTAAACAGTCTAGGGGTGCAGGTGAGGTGATGACTCATTAATGCAGATGTGCCTCCTCATTGGTTGATCTTAGCTGATCCTTCTGGAAGACAGTTCCCATGAAGACCCTTATACCATGACAGTGCCTCTGTCTGCCATCCGACTCAGTCCCTGCACAAAAACACACTGATAAACACATGTGCGGGGATGTGTCTAGCACACAGACTCTAAGAGCCAATCACCGTGAATCAGTCTGGTGGGGGGGTCAGCGCGGCTATCTGCATGCGCTTCAGATTGAGCCAAATGGGTGTGAGGGGGGAGCTCATCCTCTGAATAACACCACCTGTTGGTCTGAGCCGGTGGCTCATGGTAGAGGCAGGCATGACTCAGCGCATGTGATTCAGCATGCATGACTCAGCATGTGTGACTCAGCACACGGGGCCAGCTTCAGCAGGCCTGACTCAGCATGTGTGACTCAGCAGATGTGACTTGTGGCAGGCTCCTCCATATCCTGCACTCATGACTCGGGCTGCAGGAATGCCACTACATCTGCGTCGAAGACAGCACGTGTGCTGTGACTGCCGACCCCCCAATCCTGGCCGCGTCTGAAACCGCAACGTTGAAATAATGAATATCAAAAGAGCGCAGTAAATACTAGAGGCGTGAATGTCTCCATGACATTTTGTTTGCAGATATTTTTAGCTAGTAAAATCTGTGGGCACGTCCTGAAAGATGTCAGCTGCAGGGGTGAGAGACCACCTGCTACCAGGGTGGAATAAATCTGTCCACTCGCTTATCTTATATGGGGGTCACAGGGGTGAAGGGGGGGGTGGCTATCCAAGGGAGCAGAGAACATGAGCAACACAGAGGAACAGGGTGGACAGGAAGTCAGCTCATCACAGGGCACACCTACACACACTACAGGCAAATAACCATGTAACTGGACGAGAGGAAACCGGAGAATGCAGAGGAAACCCGAATGTCACCAGGAGGCCAGAAGCAGCCCACACGGTCGGGATGGGGCTACAAGCCCCAGCTCTGGAGCTGCGAGGCAATAATTCTGCCCACGGAGCCACCATGCTACCCACCCATGTATGAATCCACACACTCTCACAGATAGTTTGGTGCCTCAAAGATATGTGAGCTGAAATGTGTGACCCAATGCCCAAGCCAGG
The DNA here is from genome assembly GCA_019775915.2 of Cyphomyrus plagiostoma. NCBI lineage: Eukaryota > Metazoa > Chordata > Actinopteri > Osteoglossiformes > Mormyridae > Cyphomyrus > Cyphomyrus plagiostoma. The sequence continues at coordinate 1,280,718 of JABFEA020000029.1, forward strand.
CCATTCTGCACACTTTGGAAAGCAGGTAACAAGCACTTAACAAACCCTTCAGGGCCTGAGATAGCGCCGAGGCTCACTGGGTACCATGGCAACCGCCAGGACCGGACCTGAGGTCGTCTATGGCCGAGCCCCCAAGCTCATATTCACATATCCCAAAAAAGCAATTCTGTACCATTATTTCTCTCAGTAAAAGCGGAAATGAATGTACTGTAGGAAGCCTACCTCCCCCCGTCACGGTGGTCGTCAATTCAGCAGTGCCAAGAATGTCACTGCACAGAAATAACATTTTTACAACTCGACGCCAAAGCAAATAAAATAACAACATGAATCACATTTTTCCTTTCAGAATGGGGCGTAAGATTGATCTTTCGTTACTATCAAATACGTTCCAGGAGCAAGTCTTGGTAAACAGATGGTTCCTTTACCTACCTATCGGCTGGTCGTTCATTGGGGTGAACAAGGTTTTAATATGTCCCAATAATGGCCAGCATATAAGAATGATCATCGGAAACAAAGCTGCTGCATGTCTGAATCGGGGGTTATGAGGTGCGAGATGTTTGTTTTCATTTGTCACAGCCATCAAGACCTCGAAGCATCTTTGGGATCCAAGACCACTGACTTTTACGGGCCGTTAGATATCTGCAGGCGCTGAACACATTTCATTAAAGGGTCACGTTTGGGGCAAAGTCGGGGGTGAATGTCAAAGCAGAGAGGAGGAAGAGAACTGACTGAACGGCAGCAGGAAGACGGGGTGATGATGGACTCACGCAGTGGGGGGAGGCTGCTTGGTGGCCGGCGTCTTGGAGCCGTTGCTGCTATTGCCAGCATGACGTCGGGGCGGCTGCGCCGCAGTGCCAGGCTGGATGGGCCGCAGGGTGCGGGAGTTTCCAGCGCGGACGTAGACCTGCTCGGGAGCCACCTCTTCACAGCGGCGCCCTTGGAAGCCGGAGCGGCACACGCAGGTGTGGGGGCGGCTGCAGGAGCCCCGGTTCTGACAGGGGGGTTGACAGTCCGCTGTGGGCGGGGGCAGAGGAGTGGAGAGAGGGATGGTGAGTCATACAGGCAGAAATGGGACACACCTAGGAGGACCTGGCCCTCAGAGCAAGTGGTGTGTTCATTGATGGGCCCGACACTAAGCCCCGAAAAGAATCAAAGACATGGGCTCTAGTCAAGTCAAGTGGACTTTACTGTCATGTCACCCACATACAGGTATAGTGGCACAAAATAGTGCTGCCCCAGGACCATGCTGCAACATATAATGGGATAGACAAGAGCAAAGTGTAAAACACATGAAAAAAAACCTGGGGGGCTGGATACAAGAGTTGTGTAGCAGTGCAGTGTATATGTATAACTTCCCGAAACTTGCTTTTTTTTTTAATACTTTTGAGCAAATAGGGCTCTTGGTGGCAGATGGTACTGTAATTTTGGGTTCCTTTCCGCTTTCTGGACACGTTCATCCACATTCTTTCAGTGCAAAAGCCACAGAAACCGATTAAGGGAGATGCTCTTGGGGAGCGTGGTGCTAGAGACGAGGGAGGGGAGCGCAATGCAGGAGACGGGGGGAGCACGGTGCTGGAGACCAGGGGGAACGCGATGCTGGAGATGGCGGGAGCGCGGTGCTGGAGATGGGGGGAGCGCAATGCAGGAGACGGGGGGAGCACGGTGCTGGAGACCAGGGGTAACGCGATGCTGGAGACCAGGGGGAACGCGATGCTGGAGACCAGGGGGAACGCGATGCTGGAGACCAGGAGGAACGCGATGCTGGAGATGGGGGGAGCGCGGTGCTGGAGACGGGGGGAGCGCAATGCAGGAGATGGGGGAAGCGCGGTGCTGGAGACGGGGGGAGTGCGATGCTGGAGACGGGGGGAGCGCGATGCTGGAGACAGGGGGAGCGCGATGCTGGAGACCGGGGGAGCGGGGTGCAGGAGACCGGGGGGAGTGCTCACGTTACAGTGTCACAGCTACAGTTACGGCTGGGGAGCGCCGGCACTAACCTGCCCAAAGCTCCTAACAGAAAAAGAAACAATTAAAACGCTCGACTGACAGACTGTCAGGGGGAGGCAGGATTCCAGAAGGGAATTCCAGGGCTGTTTCACGCTTTGAAAACGGAATAATATGCGATTACTCTCCCCAAGCAAAGAGCCTTGAAACGAGGGGTTTTATTTTCCTTGTCGGGTAGGAAAGACGGATGTCTGAACCCTGTTTACCGATTGTCTCCGCAGGCGCTGAGGGCCGAGGTAACGGGCACGGTTGGGCAAAGCTGCCAAAAGATATTTGCTGGTTGGCCCCCCAGGGAAACACACATGATTATGAAAATAAACGGTTTCTCCACCCCGCAGCACACACGACACTCCTGAACAATGGAAATTTATGATGGTGTCCAGTCATGAGATCTTGGGTGGCTAAAGAAAACACAGCAATAGGCAGCTTCCCTACCTACTGGTAGGGCCTCCAATAGCCACTGCCCCCCCCCACTTGGCTTCAACTCAGCTTTACCTCCAAGGACTTACTGCCATCCACCCTGCATGCATATCACCCATGCCTTTCACCCTCACCAGGAACACCAAACAAAAAGTTTGTGGTTTTAGTGACAAAAAAATAATAATAACAAGACTAGACGCATCATAAAACACCGACGAAAACAACTAAATCTGGCCCATGACACTGGGCCCAGTGATTAAGGGCCTCAGCTAAACTTAGAGGGAGGACATTACAGCTAATTATGTAAGATAATAATGAAAAGAGCAACAAGGCAGGGGCTAAAATAACAGCCAGTGACAGCATTCCTAAGCGTTACAGCGGGATACATGTTATGATTATTATTATATTATGTTTTATTTATTTATTTTTAAAAAGAACTAATTTGTTTCAAAAATTCGTTTCAACTGCTTTCAGGAAAATAAGCCCCCTTTCCCCCCTGATGGATGGAACCCAGAGAATCGTGCTCATGAACGCATATAAGGCAGAGTGTGATGCGAGTTTTCCAGCCCGCATTAAAATAAGAGGCGGTCAAGCTCTGTTTGGCTACGAGTTAAATATGTCATCCGGTAACTAGGCTTGTATCCGGGCTGGTGCCACAGGCTGGCTCAGTCAGTGCTTAAGTGTTATGCTTTGGGGGGGAAGGGGCCTAATGAGAGCAAGGTCGAGCCTGTACACATCACCTGTGTGTGACATGCAAAACAGTAACCAGGACGGGGGAGTGGGGGGGTGGCTCTCAATCAGTGTTGGCGCCAGAACAAATGTGACAGCCAGGGACAATCTGACTCCGGGCACCAGAGTCGACTAGGGGGGGATGTCTGTTGGGCATCATTGGGTAATTCATTTGGGAGGGGCACAGTCAGTCATTTAGGGACCAAAACAGCTCTTAACAACTGCTGAATTTTCTGTTACCCCAACCCCCCCCCCCACAGATTCCAACAGGAGACTGGCATCAGCTGACAAGGGGGGTTACTACAGTGTCACTGGCTCTTGGCTGGGTCCCGGCCTGCCGTCAGTCCCACACGGTAATTGCTGCCCTGCCAGTTTGTCTTACACTTCATTAAAATAATTGCCTCACATTCCGTCCATTTGACAAAAATTCGGTTTAATTATTGCACTGGGGAATCGTGGAAAAAAAAAAAAGAAGAAAACATTAGAAAATGGGAAGCGGTCAATGCACGCATCCAGCGTCAGTCGTAATTACACAGTGAGTAAAGAAGACGAAGGGGAACTTCAAATACAAGGAGAAAATAAATAGGCCGAAGCAGACTAGCACAGGGGTCGTGACAGGAGAGGCATCTCTCAACGGGGCCAGACCCGTGTTCTCACTGGCACTCCTATTAATGACTGCAGCCAGAACAACAGCACCAGGGAAGGATCAGGCAGGTCCAACCGGGCCAAGAAAAAAAGCACAGAAAGCAGAAAGGAATCCGGCCCGTCGCCCTTATCCCTACGGTCGTGCCGGAATGTTGTATGAGGACATGGGGAGCCATCTTGGTTTTGACACAGCTTTTTTTTTTGAAGTGAGGGAGGCAATTGAGGGGAAATGGAGAGGGGGGGGCAGCATCAAGGTAACAGCCTCAAACAAGTCCATGACAGCTGAGCCCCACATTGTAAGCTAAGCTTGTCAAGTGCTTTTAACGAAACCCGGAGGACATCGCCACTCTGCTTAAGGCCAAAAGATCTGGCACAGTTCGTAATCCATCCTTCGAAAAACCTTACAGTAACAGCCATTTTCAAGCCGTCACCATCGCACAAGCGTTTCCAGCCCGTCGCCCCAGCCAGCCTGTCTTTTCCAAAATAGCACGACGCGGTCCGCTGGCGACGAAGTGAACTGGTATAATTTATGGAGCCCAATAGGAGCAGCTGGCTTGTAAACCCAGGGGGCGACCCTGAGATGAAACTGCAGAGCACAGCGCCGCATCATGGAGCTCCAACTGCTAGACCTACACCCAAAAAAGGTGGAGCAGAGGAGGTTAGACAAACCATTCATAGGAGCGCGGCTGAAATAGCTAAATAAATAACAAGGGTTACATTCTGCTGGCTGCCGTCGCTTTGCTGCTGCAACTGTACTCACAGCACTGGCTGCATCCAAAGAAAGGTCCTGAAAAGCTTACGGCATTTTCATTTTGTTCCGAGAGTACATTCAACCCATCAACCCATCTTAATCCAGTTAAGGACACTGTCTCTTAGGAGGATGTATCAGACAAAGGGCAGAAATTTTCTTTAAATGCTAAAATATGAATTACGCAGTAACAGAATCCCTCAGCATGCCAGATAAAGAAGCTTAAGGGCTGTGAGCTTACTAAACTAGGCTGCTGTAGAGAAGGCGTCCAGTGTAACTGCCTGTCCTTCCAGCAAAGCCCGCGTCTGCCATAATAAAGCATAGCAGGCTGATATTAGCTTCCCTGGTGGCCATCCTGGCGGTATTTTGGTGGAAACTCTGTGTTTATTTACAGCCCGTTATTAAATCTGAGCGAGACTCATGACAAAACAAGACCTTTGTCATTGGGAGCAATTATTTTTCATGCCCCACTTGACGTGCTGTGAAAAGGGGCAGGGCAGTAAAATATTTGACCAGGGACAGGGACAACAGCTAAAGACACCCCCCCCCATCCTCACGCCCCCCC